>CM053502.1:90678583-90697256 GCA_028627145.1 Eidolon dupreanum | reverse complement strand
TGGGAAGCCTCAGGAGAGTACACCCTGACTCGGTCAGAGCCAGGCTTATCTCCCTGCACAGGCCTGCTGTTGGGAAATAGTTGATACATCGTCCCACTGCTTACTGCTTGGGAACTGGGAAACATAGCAGCAAAAAGTCCAACCAAGCCAGTTGTTTTCCCCACTCCACACCTAACGGCCACTTTGCTTTTTTCCCAGGCTGCTTTGTGGTAGAAGGAACAGTTACTGCAATGCATGCTGAAGGGGTGCTGCCTGCTTTGAAGAGCTGTCTCCCAAGAAGAGAACACATGTTGAGTGAGCTGGAAGAATGCTCAGGTTGCATTTGAGTTGACCCATCATTGTACACATGGAAAAATGACTATACTTTTCACTGTAGGGCAGTATTGACATTCTGAACCATGTAATTCTTTGCTGTGGGCACTATCTTGTGCATTGAAGATGTTTAATAGCATCCCTGCCTTCTACCCACTAGATGCCAGCAGCACCTTTCCCCTCAAGTTGTAACAAAAATGTCTCCAGGCATTGCCCAATGTCCTCTGGAAGACAAAATTGCCCCCAATTGAGAACCATTGGCTGAAGATATCAACACACACATTTATAGATACACAGAATGAACATGTGTGAACAAAAATAGGGGCACAGACTTATTGATTCTAGATGGAATCAGCTTGCATGGTTCTTGAGAGCAGGGTTCTGTAGTGATATATATCTGACTTCAAATTTCATTCCTCTTTCACCAGCTTTGTGACCTTGGATAACAAATGAAAATCAAATCATACCATTCCCTGTTTAAAACCCTCTACTAGCTTCCCATTGATCTTAAAATTAAATCCATACTCCTTACCATAAATTACCAGACCTAAGTCTCATTTTATACCACTCTTCACTCTTGCTCTGTTGGAGTCGCTTTGAGCTCCTTTCTGTTTCCTGAATTTGCAAATCTTCATACCCACATCAAGGCTTTGCTGTTGCTCTTTCCTCTGGCTAGGCCATCCTTTCTACAGATTGCTCTGTTCTGGCCCCCTCTCATTGCTCAGATCTCAGTTCAAATGTCACCTCCTCAGAAATGCCTTCCCTGACCACCCTAGCTAAAGTAGCCATCCCTGCCTGGCCATCATCTGTGGCCTTGCCCTGTTCTCTTCTTCATTATACTTCTACATGCTCCCATTTATTTACTTTGTCTTTGTTTTTTGTCTGTCTTCCCCACAACAATGTAAGATCCATGAAAGCAGGACCTACAACAGCATTAGACGAATAATATGCTTTCATGACTTTATGGGGGAAATTAAATGAGATAATAATAAAACAATAACAGTAGTAATAATAAAATACTTAGCAAGCACATGCCTATAATAAATACTCAATAAATGGTGATTATTCTTTTTATAAGTTTAGAGATTATCTGTTACTGTGGCTGCCCTAATCATATACCCTCTCCTTTGCATTTTTGACAGTTCCATACCTTCCCAATATAGAATCTCCAAACAACACATTCCAACCAAAGGTGACCAACTTGTCCTGGTTTGTCTGGGACTTTTCTGGTTTAGTACTGAAAGTCTTGTGTCTTGAGACCCGCCCCCCCCGCCCCAGTCCTGGGTAAACTGGGATGATGACTTACCCTATTGCTAGCTTCTAATATGAACTCTAATTAGGTACGACTGAGGCTTTGATTGGGAACTGAGTTCACTGAGAGATCAGAGAAGGGGTGGGACACTCATTTTGCTGGAATGATTTTGTGGTCAGAGTGATGACAGCTTGCCAGCTTTGGCAGAGGTATAGATTTGTTTCCAGCAGCTAAGCATAGAGACTGTCTTTCAGTAGTTTTGATGATTTTGTGAGCTCTCTATATCCTTACTAAACTGCTCTCTGTTTAAACTACCTGGAGTGGATTCTGTTGTCTGCAACTAAGAGGCTCACCCAATACGTACAGTAATTGTACAAGTCTCTTCAGCAAGGTTTATACTGCAGCAAAGAGCCACATTATGAGTGCTTGAGATAAATCAATATCTGGACAATCTGGAGGATTGATTGCTCATTATCAGTCCACTCACTTGATAAGACAGGTGCCTGTGTTTGTCATTTCAGATGTTCATAAGACAGAGTCTACTTCACTGTGCCACCAAGATGTACACTCTGTCAGTGTGGTAAAGCTGTGACACAGCCCTCCTGATTCCTGGGCATCTGTGTCTGGGTACCAGCATACTGGGTTATCAGTCACGTTGGACCCTGGGAATCAGTCAGCCAGCCAGTGGGGTGGAGACACACTCCTCAAGCAGGAAGTAAGCTTGGGAAACTGACCCAACACAGAAGGCTGCCCTGGAGAAGAACTAGTAATTCTGGTCAACAGGCCCAGAGGGCGTGTAGATTCATGGGAGGTCAGGACAATCACAGGCACCAGGAAATTTGAATTTGCTAAAAGGCATTCCAAGAGAAGGTTCATTTCAGAAGACAAAGTGGGCAGCAATCATCCCTGGGAGCTCTGCTCACAGACAGTGGGGAGGAGCTTCAGGGTTCAGCCCAAGGGAATGAGTTCATGTGGGATCTGGTGGGAATTGCAGCCAGCAGCCCACATCTAGGGTTTAGAGAAGAACTCGAATCAGATGCAGAAATTAGGACTCCCTGATGGATAATCTAGTATGTATCCTTGAGTTAGCATGAATTATTATAGAAAGACAATGTTACTTTGTATGAATATGATTTTGATTTTACACAAATAATAGAGTGTTATAGATCTTGTTCTGTGTTTCACAACATTTACTCTTAGCATTGATTTTTTTAAAAAAGCTTTGCTTTCAGGTAAACCTATTTATTTATTTACTTATGTATAACATATACAGTAACATGCAACTTCTTAAGTGTACAGCTCAGTGAAATTTTATAACAGATTTATTGAGATATAATTTACATTCTACAAAATTCATAGTTTTAAAGTCACAGTTTGTAACCATTACCACTAACTAATTTGGCACGTTTTCATCATCCAAGAAAGTAACCCTGGACCCCTTAACAGTCATTCCTTGTTCTTCCCTGGCCTTCTCCCCTGGCAACCACTAATCTACTTTTTGTCTCTATGGATTCGCCTATTCTGGACATTTCATATAAATAGAATAATACAATATATGGTCCTTTGTAACTGGTTTCTTTCTCACTTAGCATAATGTTTTCAAGGTTGGGCTGCATTGTAGTATGCACCAGTACTTTCTTTTTATTGTTGAATAGTATTCCATTGTGTGGATATACCACATTTGGCTTACGCATTCATCAGTTTATGGACATTTGGGTTGTTCTCACATTTTAGTTATTATGAAAAATGCTATTATTAGCATTCATGTACAAGTTTTTGTGTGGACATATGTTTTTTAAATGAAAATTATTGAAATAACATTGGTTAATAAATTCAAATACATTTCAAGTGTACAATTTAATAATACATTGTAGGTATACTGCATTGTGTGTTCACCACCCAAAGTTAAATTTCCTTCCGTCACCAAATATTTGACCCCTTTTCACCCAATCTACTATGTGTTTTTACCTAGGAGTGATATTTCTGGGTTATACGGTAACACTATCTTTAACATTTTGAGGAACTGCCAGACTGTTTTCAAAGTGGCTGCACCATATCATGTTTCCATCAGAAATATATAAGCATTCCAGTTTCTTCACATCTTAGCCAATTATCCTTGTATTCCCAATTACTATGTACATATGTGAAAGTTGAACAATGAAAAAGACTGATAGGAAAAAAATGATTTATTTGAAATATGGTGTTGGAGGAGAGCTCTACAGATACCCTGGACTGCCAAACAAGATGAACAAGTGGATTGTAGAGCCAATTAAGCCTGAAACATCACTAAGGACAAAAATGAGAAAACTGAAGCTGTCTTATTTCAGACACATTATGAGAAGGAAGTGTTCTTTGAAACAGACAATAATGCTGGGGAAAATAGGAGGCAGCAGAGAAAGAGGACCAGATATGAGATGGATTGACTCCACAAAAAAAGCCGTATGGATGAGTCTACAGGAACTGATGAGTCTACAGGAACTGAGCAGAGTTGTTGAGTACAGGACATGGTGAACATCACTCATTCATGGGGTCATCAGGAGTCAGAGCTGACTCAGTGACATGTAACACACACAAATGGGAATGAAGTGGTATCTCATTGAGGTTTTGATTTACATTTCCCTAATGACTAATGATGTTGTGTATCATTTCATAGTTCTTATTTTACTGGCTCTTTCTATGTCTTCTTTGGAAAGATGACTATTCAAATGTTTGGTGAATTTTGACATATATCAAGTTACTCTCATAACTATCACTCAGATCACATTAGAGAACATTTCTAGAACACTAGAAGACTCCCTTATGCCCCATCCCAATCAGTAACTACTATTATGACTTCTATTACCATAGACTAGTCTGTTAGTCTATGCCTGATAAAATTTATGGATGAAATGATATGATGTCCAGAAGTAGCTTCAAAATAATCCTGTGTTTCAGTGTGTGTACGCCTCTGTCTGGGTGTGTGTGCATGCGCACGCACATGTGTGTGTGTGCATTTAGAGTTTGGAGGGTATGTAAAGATCAAGTAAAATTGTTCATGAATGAATAATTGTTGACTTGGTTTGCCTGATTTTAAACTTCATAGAAATGGAATGATACTAGATGTACCCTTTTATGTCTGGTTTCTTTTACTCAATACAAAACATGTGAAATTCATCCATGATGTTATTTTTCCTTGTTTGTTTTCATCACCATGTAGTATTCCATTGTGTAAATATACTACAGTAAGTTTATTTATTTTACTGCTGATGTTGATTTGAGTTGTTTCTAGTTTTTGGCTATTACAAAGAGAGTTTTGGTACTTTGAAATGTCTATCCTTATAGGTGGTCCCTCCAGGACTACTGGTCAGCAACCTGGATCCCAGGTCTGGCTGGTCAAATAAACTTAGTGGTGGAGACACACCTGAGACCCCAGTGATAGTCTGGGTGGGACGCTGGTCCTCAGTCTGAGGAGGGTGATCCAGTTCCAGGGCAGAATCGAAAGTGGTGTGGTAGCATCTAAGGGCTCAGTTTTGACTTAGGGGAAAAGGCAAAGTCAGAGCTGTCGGAGAAGGGCAGATGTAGGGAAATAGGTAAGGGAGAGGCACTAATGAGGGGCTAACCCAGAAGCTTTTCTGCTTGGCCAAGTGCTCAGGCCTCCTCTGACTTCTAGTCAAAGCTCTCGCTTCTCTCTAGCCTGGCTCCAAAGAACAACCCTGGTGAAGAAGAGACCACATCACTCACTTCCAGAGGTGAATAAAAAAGATAAGCATAAAAGGCAGCTTTTCCAAAGAACTTTAATCAAGCAATGACTGCAGATGGCATGGAAGACCATAGCCCCACACTCATAGACACAGGAGGCATGTACCACTGCACTGACTACAAGGGCACAGGACCAGCACATTGCACAGGGTCCATAATGCAGCACCACCTGTGCAAATTAAAAGTACATAAATACACAGATTCCACTTCAGGGTGCACCCCAAGGATAAAGTGGTTGCCTATGGTGGTTGTAGGGGATGAGAATAAGGAATATGGATTGAGGAGAATCCTGTATGGGCTGATGCTACGATTGAGTTGAGAAAGATGATGACCTGGCTTTGCACCTAAATACACATAGGAGAAGGAAAAAGGGAAGGAAGGCAGGTGGGAAGGAAGGAAGGTGGGAGGGAGGAAGGGAGAGAGGGAAGGAAGAAAAGAAGGGAGAGAGAGAAGAAGCCTCTGTTCTCTGGTTTGCTCAAGGACATTCACTGAGTTAGAGGCAGCCAGTCTAATGGGCAAACTCAAGCAATTGTGGTTTCCCAGGAGTTTATCAAGGAGCAGGGGCAGGGCAGGGGGAGGAGGCGCTGAGCAGTGCCCTTCCCACTGCCCAGGGAGAAAGGAATGAGCACTTCTCTCCTCCTCCTTAATTGAGCCCTCACCTGGGCTGGCTATTAAGTTTCCAATTCATCAAGGTTATGGATGAAATTTCTCCTCTTTCCTTTGGAACCAGTTGAGATTTACAATATATTTCAGGCAAAAGCCTCTCTGGAATTCATTTTCTTTTCTGGGGCTCATTTTTTAAACAGGTGGGTTGGGCTCTCCAGAGAAATCCCAAAGTTGAGAGTTGTCTTGTCTACCCCCAATCTCCCTCTAAGAGTCTGTTCTGTGAGGAAAATAGCTTGAGAAGCTTCCACCTCCTTCTATCACATGTCACTCCCTCCAGGTGCACCTCACTTCATCTTACTATCTCTCAGCAAGGTGCCCCCACTCAGCCACCCCCCATCCTTGGATGGCAGCGGGCGGGAGGATGGCAGAGGAGACGGGATAGCACAGGTGCTTTGCCAGAGGTTCTCACTTACCTGAACACATGCATAGCTGGGGCATTCATCTTGCATGGCTACATGTGAAGGTTCACCCAAAGAAAGTGGACTCTGGCACCACAAAAATGAGACATCAAACATGAGACACTGGAAAGTCTCCTACAGGCTGTGGTACTTAGAGCTCTTGGAGCCTCTGCCAGGGATCCTCATGTGGCAGAAGGAGAAAATAGGTTTGTGGACTTGTAACCTTGAGTGTCTTTGTTGTTAGTTAAGCCAATTTCCATAAAACTACAGTTTCAGAACTTGGAGACAATGTAAGATCATCTAGTCCAGGCAACTCTCTCACTGTGCAGACAGGAAGTGGAAAGGGAAGACATTTCCCCACGGTACGCACCTCCTGTGTTGGTGACAAAAACAGGCCAGAAGCCCAGTCCCCCAGTGTGTGTGTGTGCATGTATGGGACTCCTGCTATAACCGATTCAATCTTGATTGTGGGTGGGGTGTGTGTGTGTGTGTGTGTGTGTGTGTGTGTGTGTGTGTGTGTGTGTTTCTCTCTCTTCCACAGTCCAGTTATGGAGCCCAGGGTGCTAAGTTTTGTTTAGGAAGAAAGCAAGTGTGTGAGAGAGACAGAGAAAGAAACAAAAAGATAGGGAATGGACAAAGACCTCTTGGCAGAGATAGAAATTGTAAGATGGATTGAGCAAGATGAAGAGAGAAGGTCAGACACAAGGGTGGAGAAAATAAAGAGGAAAGAAGAAGAGAGAGATGAAGGGTGATCTTTAGAAGGATTGCTTTCCCTCTTCCTATCTCCCATACCTGCTGGCCCCTCCATGGACTCACCTGCCCTGAGTGGGTGCCAGACAAGGCCAGTGCTGGTGCTCCACTCCAGACTATGCTAGGCCTTCCTTGCTGTACCCCAAGCTCTGTCTGGTGAAATGGAAGCAGCTTGGGGAAGGATAGATGAAGGAGAGGCCCGTGTGAGCAGTGCCCTAGTGATAACTCCCACCTTCAGTGTCTTCTTAAGCCTGAGACCGGCCTAGGCAAGTCAGTGTTTGTTCTGGTCCTGGATCCCTGCTGGGCAGCGAAGGAGACACAAAGAGAGAGTTATGTGGAAGCATGGTGTTAGTCCTGTGGCTTCAGCACCCCTGTGTGATACATAAATCAGGATTGGAGTGGCAGAATGGACAAGACTGTTTCCTGCCAGCCTGCTGAACACTGGCTAAGCCAGTTCACCTAGCAAGGCAGACGCTGAGAATCTATGAATAGTAGCAGGGGTGCGAAGCAATCTTTCTGCTGCTGCTGCAGCCATTGCCAGCACCCAGAGTCTGAATAATGCTGAGCGTTTCTGACCACTAGAACTGACCAATGAAAGCTGGCATGGCACAGCATCCTGGTGAATAAAGGTCAGGTGCCTAGCATTACAGACTTAGTTCTACCATTTAGGAGCATGGTAGGCAACACACTCTAATGTTAGGCCTCAGTTTCCTCATTCGTGTAATGGAGTTAATAGTAATAATAACCTCACGGGTTTGTTGCTACTTAACAGTATAATCCAGTGCTGCTCCTGTTCTGGAGTCAGCATTCCACCAGTTCCCAGCCAGGCTTTCTCCCGTTTGCTATGAGAAGGCACTGAGGTTTTTAGACTGTGCCGAAGCCCAGACACAATCACCAGGCCCCTCAGACAGAGAATTAAAGCCCTGAAAGCCCTCTGCAGCAGCGGGGGTAACTGGGGTGTTCAGCAGGCAGCCAGGACCCTACGTACACACCTGGAGACACTTCAGATCATAATGGGGGAGGCACAAAGCTATTTACTTTTAAATTTATATGTTCTTAGTTTCCTAATTTGATAGAAGAATAAATTGTGGCAGTCAATAGGGAAGTGGCAAATAACACAGGGTGGGCAAATCTTACTTTGCAAAATATGGTTTTCCTATTTGGAGAGGAAGGGGGATGGTACTGTCACCATCAGCCAACCCCAAACTGGAAAGGGTCAGGATCCCAAGGGGCAAGAACCTTGAGTGGGGCTAATGCCACACAAGACACCTGGGCAGGTCTGATAAACAGCTGTCACAGTGACAACTCCACCCTGCACACTCACCTGGCTCAGAGCTACCATCGCTCACTCCTTTCTTGTTGCTCACTCTCTCTGTCTTTATCCCCAGCTGTCAAATCATGTGTCTCAAAATGACATGAGTTAAGCATCTTAAAGAAGCAAGGATTCATCATGTGCAGTGTCAGCGTGGAAAACAGCTCTTCTTGAAGCCTGTCACAAACCCAGTGATGTTTATCTCAATAGTGGATGATGACAGGGTCCTTGGTATTTCTGCTACCAACACAGGTGCGTGCTTTTGTCACCCGTGAATGTGACCTTAATGGAAATAGGGTCTTTGCAGAAGTGATCAAGTTAAGGTGAGGTCATTAGTGTGGGTCTAACCCAATGTGACTGGTGTTCTTACAAAAAGAGAAGATAGAGAGATGGAGGGAAGATGGCCAAGTGAAGATGGAGGCAGAGATTGAAGTGATGTAGCCACAAGCTAAGGAACACCTGGATCCACCAGAAGCTGGAAGAGGCAGGAAGCATCCTCCCTGAGAGGTTTTAGAGGGAGCCTGAAAGAACCGTGAAAGAATGAATTCTGTTGTTCAAAGCCTCCTGGTTTGTGGTACTTTGTTATGACAGGCCTGGGAAATAATATAGGAAGGGTAACATTTAAGAGAAGAAAGCTGGTGATTGGGGGAAGGAGGGTATTCTGTTTCAGGGAATCGTGAAGTCTCTTCTCATTTACCCAGGATGTTCTCTATGTTTTCTCCTCAATCTCCCTTCAATGCTTTAGCCAATGGCTCTGTCATTCTTTAATTAACGTGTGTTGGTGACATACTCCATGAACCTGGCTTTGTGCTGGTGACCGAGGGGGACACAGTAATGTCAGACTTGTCTCCCCCTCCCTGACCTTCTTGGACCCAGAAGGCATCTATGGGAACGGTAAGGGACGTGGACTCTGGGGTGAGAGGACTCAGGCACGAAGCCCAGTGTAACCCCTTACTGGCTGGGTAACCTCAGGCAGATGATTAAATGATCTGAGCTGCTTCCTACACTGTAAAACAGGGAAACACACATCTACTTCATAGGATCTGCTTGAGAATTAAATGAGATAATACATGACAAGTGATTAACACAACCATCAATCAATGCTAATTATTATTATGACTCTGATTCTCAGTGTTGGGGAAATGACATGTGCAGACATTGGTGTCATACAGGATAAAGTGTGATACATGTTGGCACAAAGGTGAAGATAAAGCATGCGGAGGAGACCGACAGAGATGGACTAGTCTGCCCAAGGATCAGAGAAGGCTTTGGTGGAGGGGCAGCATTAGAGTAGAGCCTGGAGGGTGAGTGGATTTCACCCAGTGGGGAAAGGGTGATGGTGAGGGTGAGTGGCAGAGGGGTCAGGGAGTGAGGTCGGATGAAGGACTTTTTCCGGGAGGAAATCACACTGGTGGAAGCAAAGGATCGGACAGGTTCAGCACACAGAGCACCCCCCGTATGTGCAGCATTGTGTGTGTGGTGTGTGGTGTGGTGAGAAGTGAGACCTTGATAGGCGGGCCTAGACCAAAGTGACTCTGACAACAGGAGAAGGAGTCTGGACTTTATTTTAAAGACAGTGGTCACCATGGAAGTTAGAACCATCCTGAAGGCTTCCAAAAGCTGGAGGAAGTCAGACTGGAGGCAGGAAAGGCTCAGTAACTCACTCCAGTGATGATGAGGGGCTGAACAGGATGGGGTGATGAAGAGCAAGTAGCAGATTTGATGGTCACGGAGCTAATGCTGAAAGGATTTGATGACTGGCTGGGGTGAAGAAGAGGAGCATTTACATGATTCCTTGGTTTCTCACGAGAATTACCTGAAAGGACAATAATGGGAGGATATTAAGGCATCCCTCCCTAGGCCCCGTCCCAGCACCCCACAGGCCTGTATGAGGTGAATGCTCAATAAATGTTTATTAAATGTTTTATTCCCGTTGGTGGGAAGGGGACCAAAGGAGGAATAGCAGGTTTGCAAGGGTGTTAACACTTTGGTTAAGCTTAATATACCACAAGATAAGTGCGTCGAACTATCCGGAGGGCTTCTGGAAATGCAAACTTGGAAGCAAATATCAGGAAAGTGAAAATGAAAACTACACGTATTTAAAGCCCAGAGATGGCCCAGATCTTGAAGCAGCCTGAGGGATCCATGAGATTTTTCATAACAATTTTAGAGACAATATCAGATGTTCGGTGGGGAGAGAGCACAGTGATGGATGAAGATTAGCTAATGATCCTAACAGTCACCTTGAGAAACAGGAAGGTACAGGTCCACTTTCTAGCTAAGGGACTGAGAAGAAAAGGAACTGCCGGAGTCTCATGTGCCCCAGAAGGCAGCCTGAGCCGCCTGCACAGCCTGGGAACATCCAGAAACGCCTCCTCCGTTATTCTCCCTTTGAAATGCCAGCATGAATACTCTTCTCATCAAGAGATGATTTGAAGAATTTTTTTTTTTAAATAAAAAGAAGTTTTAGAGGTAGGAAACCAAGCCATACCAAACCGGGCCATAATGAAATACATACGATTTATGGGACCATTAATGGGCACTTGGAGAACAAGGATGAACTATAAATGCATTCTTGAATTCAGACCGAGGGCAGCTTTCATGGAATGATTACAAATGCTTTGAGGATGATGTCAGCAGTAAGGGGACACAGTTGGCCACCACACACCAGCCATAGCCACATCATCCCTTTTTCTGCAGTGCTGGCTCTGAAGTCTCAGCATCTCTTGGAAGCTCTGAGACACCTTTCGGGAAACCCACAGGTCCTAATCCAGGCTGTTGTTTTTTCCGTCCCCTCAGCCCTCACATAACTGGACTTTTCGACATCATCCGCATGACTCCCGCATTCAGCCCAGAACCCCTATCCCTTTCACTCTCCTTCCCAATCCCCGGTTTTGTGCAGAGGATGGAATATTTAGAGTTAGGAATATTTAGATGGAATATTTAGACCTGGGTTCCAGTTCTGACTGATTTGACCCTGACCTTCACAGTCAGCCTCTCAGAACCTGTGCTTTCCCATCTGGCAAAGCTTTCTCTCCTTGTCTGTACCCTCCTGGGTCTGGCACATATGCAGGTTCCACAGATGCTGAGTGGATGCACGAGTGCATGCTTCCTTGGAGAACCACAGGGACACATGTGAATTCACATTGTTCAGTGAGGTTTAAATCTGTTTGCAGATGTTGGTTATAAAATATCAGCCTACTCCTGGCATCCTGTTTGGCTCCGCATTCGAAAAGCCTTTGCCTGTCTTCAAAGAGTAGGAATCTGCCTCGCTCTCCAGGCCCTGAGAGTGCTCCACCCTTCTCTGCAGCCCAGCCTGCTGCCCCCGGGCTGTGTAACTCCTTCACCTGGCTGATGTCTGCCTTTGTTCACTTCCTCAATGTTCGGGACGCGCACTAAGTGTGGCATCACTCAATCGAGTTTGAAGCATTACATAGTGCTGTTTGTAATCTGTCCTTGTTCTTGCTCAGTAGGTATACCTCAGAGACAGGAAGGCTGGCCAATGGGCCAGGAATCAGCAGTGCACACGTACCTGCACACATGGGTGCACGAATGTGCACACTTGGCACGTACCAACACATATTGCGGGAGGGGTAATCTTCACCTTCCCTTAAAGCTCCACTGAAACGTTTTCCAGTTCTGAGGGGTCAGGTCTAAGCTTGGGGATGGTCCACATTATCTGAGGAAGTTTTTTTTGTATGTTCTGGGCTGGCCGAGTGTCACATGGCTGCTGCTCCATTGCTGAGGTAGGGGCACAAGGAAAAGCAGAAAGGAAAAAAAAATTGTACAGCCTGAGCCCAGGATGGGACATTGTAAGCCCGGTAGGTTCAGGGATGAGAGAATGTGCAAGGGGACCCCAGCCTGAGGCTGTTTCCTCTGGCAGGAGGGCTAGTTTTTTGTTTGTTTGTTTTTTTGTTTGTTTGTTTTGGCAGTAGGTTTTAACCTCAGGCGAAACACACTCATGCACTCATGGATACCCATTCATATCACATTCACACATCACAGAGGCAGTAGGTACAGTCTCCTAACACATCCTGCTCACACACTGGTACAATATGGGCTCCAGCTGGTTTCTTATGACAGGGAAGTAGGAATGGGGAAGGGATACACCAATGAAGTGAGAAGGGCATGTACATGATGTGCAGACTCACTGAGCATTGCTCGATTGGTACTTTTGTCCAATAATATTTACTGTGGACCAGCAATGTGCCAAATATCGAGGCTACGAATGTGAATAAGACACACACACACACTTACACAGAACACATCCTCATAACTATATCTCTTCAGGGACAAATTCTTATATGTAAGCATGTTTAAATGCATTCTCACTTGCATCACAAACGCACGTGTGCACGCACACACACACATACACACTCATACATCCACAGATACTCGGAAGTGTCTGTGGGCTTTCTGTCCTATCCTTCATAAGAATAGCAAAATGGGAAGCTTATAGTTTTAATGGACAGCTCTAGGCCCAATAGTATTATCTCTAGTTACCTCTCTTGGGGCCAGGGGCCAAGTATCAGATGAAATGACTTTTTAATGTCCATCTGGGAATCAAGAAGGAAAAAGAGGAGGTAATAATCTTCCCTTTATGACCTGTCTGTCTCTCCAGCACTTGAGGAAATTGGGTGCTATTAAAATAAATTGAACTCTAAAGGGCATGAATGGTGGAGATGGAAATGCCTTCAGCTGCTGCCGCCAGGGCTTTCTGGCGGCTTCAAGATGCCCTTTGGGATAGGACTGCTGTGCGCCAGGATCTTTCAGGCCATCCCACATGGGTTTCTTCAGCAATGGAGTGTGACTCTCCTCCTAACTATTTACAGTTAGTCACATTCATCCTCTCAGGGCAGCACCTCCTGGGGTTGTGAACTCAGGTAAAGGGGAGATTAGACCCTGTAATTGGGTAGTTTCTCAGCCGATGGGAGAAGCAGAGCTCCTGGCTTCAGGTAGCTTTTGGCCTCATGGAGGGGAGATCCACACAAATATGCTAATAAACAAGAGAGGAAAAATAGAGTTGGAAGAAGAAAAAATATTTCTGCACTATGATTAGTATTTATATGAAGTTTAAAAGCATGAAAACAATTTCATGTATTGCTACGGGAGATATACATGTAGAATAATGTACAGGCAGCCGCCCTTGCTTTGCACAATTCCTAAATAAATACATGTGTATACATATGTATACAATTCCCATATATACCCCATATATACACATATAGACATTCCCATATACACATAGACATTCCCATATACACATATACATGTGGGAATGTACATGGATTTCCATTATCATGGTTTGGTAAACCACTCTCAGAACAACACAGTTCAAGTTTAATTTACCATGGTATATTGACGATGAGTAATTGCATAAGGCACAAACACTGATGCTAGTTCTTCATTTCACAAATCACTCCATAAATAACAGATGTGTATCATGACCAGTGATCAGTCATGTCACTTCTTTCACAGTCTGTGATGAACTGGTCACTGGGCATCTGTTTTCAGTTCATGCACAGACAGCATTTGTATTGTTCTTATGTCTCCTGGTGATAAACCTACACGACATTTTGCAAAAATGGATAATATAGATAGGAAATTTGCCAACAAAGATGAAAGCACAGCAAAGAAACAAAAGGATGATAATGCTGGAAGTGAAAATTGAATGTAAATGGAGTTATAGAAGAAATAGCTAGCTGATCGTGGGAATGTGGGCAGTTCTGCCACTTGGGAGACACTAAATATGTCGCCAAAAGAACTAAGCGAAGGACAATTAAACAACATTAATAAGGAAAGTGGTTGTGATGAAAAGGCTAAAGATGTCCCAGAGGAAGTAAAGGGGCTAAAACTTTACATTAAAGGAACTACTTACTGGAGATACTTTACGACATTTAAAGGTACAAAGGATAAAAACGTTAGCAGTTGATTCAAACTTAGAAAGGATAGAAAAATATTTACTCTTTATTGTGAGATGAGAAAAAACTAGAGTTGGAGGATGTTTGCTCTTTATTTGTATGATAAGAAGAAGGCAAGCATTGTTCAAGCTACTCTTGGGATTTTTTTTTTTTAACAAAGAAATAAAACACTAATTCTCAATGTTTCTAACATTCTAAATTAACTAATTTAGATTAAGTTAATATTTTAAGAGTGTTTTTAATGTTTTAAGATTTTTCTATATGTTTATAACCTACAGTAAGAGTTTTTAATGTTTTAACAAAACTTTTTAAAGATCACAAAGCGATTGGAAGTTTTCCCATTTATTTTTAAGATTGTTTGGCACAGTTTCAGCATGTGTGGTTATTTTTATGGCATTTGAACTACTCTCCAGAGTGAGAACCACCGTCATGTCTTTCATATAAAGAATAATGTGTCAGGTATGAAGAAATATATGAGAATGACAAATACCCAACTCGGTGTCTCTGGTTAGGTCTGGAGGAGGAAGAGAGGGAAATGTGACTTGGGGAGGTGAACACGATGGTGGGGAGGGCTTGAACCATATAATGTTTTATTCTAAGTGGAATTAGTAGATTCAATAGTATTTGTTGCCTTTCTTTATATTTTTTTGCACACTGAAAATTTTTCTTATAAAAAACTTAAAGATGTTATTGGTACAAATAAACATACCCAAATGGGCCTATTTCTTCTGTATAAATGATAACTATTGGTATTGATTAATAGAGTAAAATTTATAAGAGCAGAGCTGATTATTTAGGAAGACTTTCTGAAAGAGGCGGGGACTCCTAAGAAAGACAAGACATTAAGCAGGAGGGCATTTCAAAAAGCAGAGTGCATAGAACTCCAGGGGCAGCAGGCTCTGGGGTCACAAATATCCCCCAAAAGACTCCAAACTCTTGGGAAGGAGGCTGGCGTATGTGGAGGAAGAGGGGCTGCAGGAGGCTGAGGTTCTAGTCTTGCTCCCACTGCTAACAAGCTCAGTTCTCCAGACAAGTCCTTAATCTCCCTGGGCCCCAGGTGTATCATCAGTAAAATGGGGATGCTTATGCCTTATCTGGAAATGATGCTCTCTAGATCTTCCCACCAGGACTAACTATATTTCTTTCTTGCACACTAGAGTTAAAGTGCTTCGAGTTCCCCTAGCTAAGGGCCGTGCGACCCATTTCTATGCAAAACAGGAGTGGTCCCATCAACCCCTCTGGGCAATCTGGAAACTCTTGGGAAGTGCTCTACTATTTGGAAGAGGAAGCAATGCCGTGTCAGCACTGCCATTGTCGCCATCACCTTCCCTCTTCTCTCCTCAGAGACCATCAGAAGCACGATCTATTCACCAGCCCCCTCTGCAGGCATTGATCGAGGAGGCTCTCCAAGAGCAGTTCAACCATGTTGCTGGAAGGTGTAGTAGGCACGAGGCTGACCTCCAGTTAGACAGGACTGACCTCTCAGAAGGATTCGGGGCAAAGAAAATAGAGGGCTAGAAAGCATTTCTCTCCCGTTTTTCTTGGAGACTACAGGGAAAATTTAAATTCTCACCCACAGGATCTCATTCTCACCCTCCCAGCTTCTTGTCTTCCCAAGGGCCCTTTCCTACCCTAAATCCTTCAGAACAGAGAAAGCTCCCAGAGAACAGAAGAACTGAAATTTGCTCTTTCTCATAGCCTGTCATTCACTCTGAATCTTTTTCTCAGCACCTTCTTTTCAGTTCTAATTTAGTCCCTGGTGCCTCTCTCTTCCCAAATGACAGAACTAGATGAAAATCAGAAAGAAAGGAACTTTCTGCAAAGGTAAGGGAGGAACCAGGCACTCTGAGGACATCTCTCTTTCCTCAAGGGATGAGGTAGATTTTCCTAAATCTATTATTAACATGATGAGTACAACCACTTCAAGAATTTATAACTCTCAGGAAATAGTTCAGTTTGGGAAACACTGGTCTGAAACGTGTGGTGAGACAGCTATTTATTCGTGAAAGAAGAGCTGCATAGATAACATGTTGAAAAGACAGCAGACAATATACACCCATTGGAGAAATGGAAACTTTATTATGAGAGGAGTTTCAATGGGTGGAAAAAGCAGTGTTTGATGGTATGAAATGATAACATAACTGCCATTTATTGTAACAGCAAGTGTTATGCCAAGTGCTTCATATTTAATTCATACAACCACCCATGATGTTGGTTCTCCTATTAGCCCCATTTTACAGGGGAAGAAACAGAGGCATGCAGGGTGATCTGCCTAAGACTGTATGGCCAGATAGAGCCACCAAGTATCAAATGCTGACATCTAGGAGGATGTGAGCATAGTTTGCTGGAGACAATGATGCCTAAGTAATAAGTCGATATCATCTTTTATGCCCTGATCTCTTTGTTAGTTGCTACCACTTACTTTCCTAGAGCCAGCAAAAGAGGAACCCTGGAACAGAGAGCTGAGCTAGAATTAGGACACCTCCATTCTGCATCCAGCTCAGCACTTCACTCTGTGTGTGACCTTGGGCAAGACCCCTCCTGATTCTGGGACTAGGTGTCCAGGTATGTCAAAGGAGGTGGTGTGATTAGCTGGCTCTATGAGTGCATCCCAGTCCCACCATTCTGTTGCCTATCAGTCTACTGACTCCATGGAATGAGGGTGATAGGGTTCTTCATGTTGCAGCTTCTATCTGCAAATTCTCCAAGACTTCTCTTTCTGACTTCCATGTTGGCTTTGTTTTGTAGAGAACAGAGCTGTGTAGGTGTACCTATCTGCTTGTCCCTTTGGAGTTTTCCCTTTTGGGATGCCTTTTCACACCTCTAAGTGCTGGGTGGGAGTGTGGATGAATGCCAGTTGTTTGTCTCTGAGGAGACACATTTCTTCTCCTCTGTGGGTTGGGATACTTTAAACACAGGACCTGGCATCAATGCCTCTGTTCTGACCCCTTGTGAGCTGCTAGGGAATGTCTGCATGGCAGTGATTCATTAGCACAGCTGTGTGAGCCTTTCTTTCCTGGTCCCCAAAGACCATAGGAAACTCTTCCTTGCCAGAGCCAATCTCTACCCAATGGAGAAGATGAATCAATTACGTAGTCTCAGGTACCTCCCATCTTCCCTTGGGGCCTCAGTTTTCACATTTGTATAATAAAAGGATCCGATCATTCAGTCCCCTAAGATACTTCCAATTCTATTGTATAGTTTATTTCATTTCTGTGTTTGTTTCAAGACCCCCCCCCCCAGTGCCCTCATATCTCTCATGTGTACATCTTATCTGTTGGTTGAGATTTTAAGCTGCTTCTAACACCCCACTGGGCTGAATGATATTGTGATGGAATAACTTGCTATTAAAATATAGTCACTATTGAAATTTTATTTTTGAAATAACACTGCCTGAAAAAGGCAGAAACAAAAAAAGATATGCACATTGGTGAAATGTGTCTATCTGTGCTTGATAAGGAAATCAGAGAAAAGTTGTTTGAGTTTCATACTCAGTGGATTCTTTTGGCTGCAGTGTGGCTTAAGTTAATAATTTCTAAAACATGTGGCTGATGAGACTAAGGGGCCTTTCAAATTTCATCAAGGAGCCTGTGGGGCTTCCCTAAAATTTCATTAGGAAGAGACCAATTTAAAGATTAACTAATGTAAGAGATGCACTTATCTAATTAATTGTAGCAGGCCCATGAGGTAATGTAGTGAGAGAGGTTCCTGGCAACTGATAGAGACTGAGAAAAGGAGAGGTGGAGACTAAAGAATTGGCAATTTTTCTGTGGCTGATGTTCAGCGTGGAAAGTTCTGTTTCCAAATGATGAGCCCCAGTGGTCCAAAGAATGATGCCCTGGAAATCCAAACCCCTTCATACCAATAGAATTGGAATAAGCTTGAGATGACATTTAACTTTTTTTCTGTTATTCAAAATTCTTCAATAGCCTTTTAATCAAATTTAGTCTCTGTGCAAACCTGCCCAACAGGAAGAAGCACCCTGTGCACATATTGCTGCTAAACTGCCAGATATATTTCCCAGTATAAATAATTAATGTGGCTTTGAATTATAGTGCCTACTATGTAAAAGGTACTTCACACACATTTAACTATAAAGTTTACAATAACCCTGCAAGGCGAAGGATTAATATTTCAGAGCTAATAATCAACAGAACAAAATAACAAATGTTGGAGAGAATGCGGAGAAAAAGGAACCCTCATACACTGCCGGTGGGACTGCAAATTGCTACAGCCACTATCGAAAACAGTATGGAGTTTCCTCAAAAAACTAAGAATTGATCTACCATATGATGCAGCAATCCCTCTACTGGGTATTTACACC
>CM053502.1:90636105-90678083 GCA_028627145.1 Eidolon dupreanum | reverse complement strand
GTGCACTCTGCAGGCATCAAAGCTCTCTTTCAGTTCAGACAGAGGCAGAAGGGTGACAAAAGGAAGTAATGAGGATGGATCTCCAAATCGCTCCACTATGGAGTAGGGTAACAGTGTTTGTGAGGTTTCCCAATGTGTGCCTCTCATGCTTCTCTTTTAGGGTTTTGTGTGCTGGAGATGCAGAATTTCACCTTGAGTCCAGCAACCTGGGACCTACGGCACCCTCATGTCCAGAAAGTCCCTTCTCTTTTTGGTGGCTGCAGCCTACTGAGCCCTAAGCCACCTGGGAAGATACATAGCAGGAGGGGGACAGGAGCGCCTCTCCAGCCCACATCACAGTCTCCTCTCACTGAAGGTGCAAACGGAACAGAAGGCCAGGCTTCTAAAGTTTGGCCAGAACATTCTGTAAATGATTAGTTTCCTGATTGCAGGTAGTAACTTATTACTGGGTCATAAAATCAATTTAGTGGATTTAGTGAGTTCACAAAAGCATTAAAAAATAGAATACGAAATAGCATGTGCCACACTCAGGTTAAGTATTACCTTGTAAAACTGGTTTTTGTTTTATATATCAGTGTGTATGTGAATACTGTGTTGCAATGTGATTTGTTTTTTACTGTGGGTTGCAGCCAAGAGTTTGAAAAACAATGCTGTTAGGATGCCTATGTAGCCCACAGAGAAATCATAGCAATGGGAAGAGCGTGTATCGTGAAGTAATAATTTAATTTAAAGACGTAATAATTATTTTAATGAATATTAGGAAAAAATTTAGCATATCAAATCCATGGGAATTACATATATTGCTTCGTACTAGGCTCAGATCAGGACTTCACCTGACACAGACCTCATTCATTAATCAGTGAGGGGTGCTTTGGTGAATATAGCCAAAAATGCAAAGAGGCTATGGGAAATCCTGAGAAGGGAGAAGTGTAGTAGGCAGACCTCAGAGTGGGAAGGATCAAAACCTAAGTCCTTGATTTATTTATTTAAACTTGTTTTTTTAATCTCTAAAAGGGGAATAATTACACCAGGCTGGCTGGCTGCATGAGACTTGCTTCTTGATCAAACGAGATAATGAAGAGGAAAACTATGTATAGTGTAAAAAGCATCACAAATTATTGCTATCAATAGGGGGAGGTGATTTTCTTCTCCATAGCCCAAAGATTGCTAGCACATTTTTGGGGCTGTTTGCATTACAATAAAAGATGGGCTCCAGGCAAACAGGCCCATTAGCCTTTTCCTACTCCAGTGTGTTCCAATACTATTTCCAGGTGGGGACGCTGAGGTGGACCAGCAGGTGCCAACAGAGCACAGTGCAGCCTGCTGCCTGCGATGCGGAGATTACAAGAGTGATGACCCAGCACTGAGTCAGTTGTTCCTCTACAAGCAATTTGTTACCCTTCTCCTGTGTGGCCAGCCCTGCTTATCTCTGCTGTGAGCCACAGAGCCCTCACAGAGATAGTGCTGATGTACAGAGCCCCAAACCTATGGTCGCTGCTGCACAATTAGCCTGCGAGTTATCACCTGCAAGGTTGTCGGTTCCCTCAAGAAGTTGAGCAGAGGGAGAATAAAACAGCAAAAATAATGGGAAAAAGTGGAGAGCTAGAGTTGTGGAAAAAGGCCTGTCTCCCACAAGAGAGAGGATGTGACAATATAATAGGCTGGACTGAGTTTCCCCCAGTTCACACATTGAAGTCCTAACTTCAGAGTGTGACTGTATTTGGAGATGGGGTCTTTAAAGAGGGAATTAAATTAAAATGAGGTCATCAGGGTGAGCCCTGATCCAATGTGACTGGTGTCCTTATAAGAAGAGGAAATTAGGACACAGACCCAGAGGGAAGACCATGTGAAAACACAGGGAGAAGATGGCCATCTAAAAGCCAAGGAGAGAGGCCTCTGAAGAAACCAACCCTATAGATACCTTGATCTCAGACTTCTGGCTCCCAGAACTGTGAGACAATAAATTTCTGTTGTTTCAGTCACCCAGCCCACTATATTTTTATGGCAGCCTGAGCAAACCAATACAGATGACAAGTTCTGTGCTACAAGATGGGTTATGGGCTGCAAACTAAGATAAGGGCACATCCAGGGCACTGAGCAGCTCAGCTCCAGGCTTAAGGGTGAAGATGAACCAGTGTTTAGAGCCTATAATTAGCAACTGTGTAGCTTTGAGCCACATTATGTACATAGTCTGCTGAGATTAGAAAAGGCAATAATACTTCAGGGGTTGTCAGCATGGATGCCAGACCAACAGCATCAGCATCACCTGGGAACCTGTTAGAAATGTCAATTTTCTGGCTTCACTCAGACCCACTGAATCAGTAACTCTGGGGGTAGGGTCGAGTAATCTGTGCCCTGTCAGGATCTCCACGTGGTTCTGCTGCATACTCAAGTTTGAGAACAACTATTTTATGTAAACTTTCTGAGGATTAACCAAAAGAGTTTGTAATGTTGTGTCATTTAGAGTAGAGAGTCAGGGAAGTTGTTGTCCCATGAATTTGACTCACAGCTTTCTGAAGGGACCTCCATGAAGTGCAGATGGAAAAAGTGGTAGAAGGACCATTTCAGTCCCAAAGCCCAAGTTGCCCTTGTCTCAGTCTCAAGTAAGAGAGCTGAAGTGACCACAGGATCTTAGCATTTGAGTCATTTCAAATCTCCTCAATTCATTTTCTCCCCAATCCCTTTTCTGACTAAATCTTCACCCATTATATATAGTCTTAAGTAATGATGCTGGTACCTCTAAGATATATGAACTGGAAGAAAGTAGGAGTGGGGGAAGGAGAGAGGAAGATAAGAGAAAGGAGAGAGCAAGGGTGTTATTATTTAAGGAGTGCTATATTATGCCACATATTGTAAGGTGACTTTCAGAAATGGCTTTATTCAGTTGCTCAAAAATATTATTTTCTTCTTCTTTCCCTCTCATTATCTAACCACTAGAAACACACCAGCACACCACGAAAGATAGCAATAACTCTAAAACCACTGTGGATCTCTTTATACAGGACAAAAAAGACTAATGCCAAGACATTTGTAAATATGATTTCTTTACTTAATCTCAATTTTAAAGAGATTAGCATATAATGATAAACCACTTTTGAAAAGGCATCTTCATGTGAAGCTAAATTAATGCCATTCTGGAACATAGCTTTCTGGTATTCTACTAAGATTCAGGAATTCTTGAGGAATGAATATTTAGAATGTCTTTTTCTTCCTCCAAGGTACATGTGATTTATGTAAGTACTGCCTGGAGCACCCCATCCCTCCTTCTCCTGTGATGTCTGTTGAGTATCCTAAGTTCTGGAGAGAACATTTGAGTTCTAGGACTATGGTCTGAAGTACTAGCAACGGGTATTGAAAAGGGACTTGTCTGTTAAGTGTAGAGGTGGCTGACCTGGTATCTTAGTATGATCATTGTGACCCTGCTTCACTTTCAGTTCTTCCTAACTCTTCCTAGAGTTGGACTCTGACAAATGACATGTTAGTAATAAGAGTGCTGGGCACTTACTATGAGTGTCAGACGCTACACTACATATTCTACTACATTCTTAACCAAAGATTAGCGAGTTAAAATAATATACATTGCTACTAAGTAGCCAAATCAGACCTAGAACCTATATTTTGTAGAAACCATAATGCAAATTCTCAACTAGTATACCATGACTCAGTGGGAAGGCTGGAGAGGAAAAGATAAGGAACACCGGGTGGCAATAATACCAAAAAGTACAAACTTGGTTAGGAGATGGTAAGATTATCTACTGACTCCGAGATGTACTGGTTTGATTACTATTAGAAGGAGGCTGTTGGATGGGCAGGACCATTTGGAAAGAAAGAGTTAAGAGATCTCAGAAAACATGCCGAGGCTTTAGACAGAAGCCAGAAAGATGAAAAGTTTAGACTTGAGCAGGGAGTAGAAATGACTGATCATGAAGAGGAACAGAAGACATGAGATTCATAAATTATGAGGTCTTCTGGACTCCAGCACCCTTTCCGAAAACTATAAGCACTCTCACAGAGGACGGCTATTCTACTGTCTCTCCTCACCCACCACGTTTATGTCCAAAGCTTTCCCTCCAAAGCTACATCATTCTTTCAATATACAGCCTAACCTTGACTCCCTGCCCCAAAACTTCCCTGACCTTTGCCTCACCTTTCTCAGATCTGTTTCAATATTCAGTGGATCTGTTCATTGCAAGACAATCCCTGCTAGAACCAGACCAGGGCCTTCACCACTTCATATACTTCAAGATGTCTCTCCACTGAGAGATTAGAACCCCTCATTACTTTGTACACCCAAAATATCTGCTTTTAACACAGTGAAACAAAGGCCCACACCACCATCTCAATAAATCCACCGTAGTGATGACCTTAGAAGTCCTATCAGCAGAGGGACTTATACCAAAGTCTACATTTGTAGGTCATGACTTCTGATTTCATTTTTACAGTCATCAATTTTTATACAAAAATGTAGTAGTTTATCCTTTTATTATAGTTTTTCCCCCCTCCCAGATACTTATTGCCTTGGCCTCACTTAAATAAATGCCTTCTTCTCTCACTTGCTTTTTTAAACCCTTTCTCCATTGTCAAAGCCTCCTACATTCTTCACTTTCATGGAAAGCTCTGCCCCAAATGCCCCAGTGCCCCACCCCCAGTGTGGGCTGTGCTGACATAGAGGTGCCAAGGAAACAGCAGTGTCAGCCCTCTCTTAGCTCTACCATGACTTTCAAAACATTGCATCTCCCCTCCTTTGGTCCTTAAGGCCAGTCCTTTACCTGTACCCTCTTCTACTTCTCTTTCTCTGAGATCTGGCTCCAGTAACTATATGTCCTTGATAGCTTCAACACTCCTTTTAGTGTTCCCATCCTCAGCCTACGATATTAGCCCATTTTTCTCATGACCTATCCAAACCACCCTTGAACGTCTTCCTAAGGTTATGGACTTTTTTTTTTATTCTCAAATTTGGTTTTTACTTCTTAGCTTCCACTCAAATCTTCATTCCATTGTAGCTCAGTGTAATCAAGTTCTCAGTCCTCATAACCTCACTACAACTGTTGCTAAGGTCACCTATAATCTAATGCTAAAATTCAATAAATTCTCCTTCTAGTCCCTAATGTCATTCTGCTTCATTCAATCTGTTGGTCACTCTTCTTTTCCACAAACTTTGGTATTACAGGATCATATCTTATCATACATTTTATTATTTCTTTGTGGTTTCTTCTTTTATGAGCTCAGGCCTTAGGGACTCAACAGATGTTAAGCACCTGTTACAGCAATGCTTTGTGCAGCTGTAAATGGTGCTGGTGCTATCTCTCCTACTGTTTGCCATTCCTCAGGAGGCTTATGGGCTTACTCTTTTCCTGTGTTCCCCACCAAGCCTGGTAGTGAAGACTTCACTTTTGAATAAAGGGAAGCTGAAAGGAAATGAGAAGGGACAAGAGAACGACCCATGTAAATGACCCTCTTGTTCAGAATTTAATTTCCTCTCAAGATGCTCTAGGAGAATGAAACATATTCATTTGCACTTGCAAAAAAATATTAGAGAAATATTCAAAATACTGTCTGTTCTAGATATTATATTCCCTTGAGTAACAAAACTTCTTGAGTGACCC
This sequence comes from Eidolon dupreanum, assembly GCA_028627145.1. Taxonomy (NCBI): domain Eukaryota; kingdom Metazoa; phylum Chordata; class Mammalia; order Chiroptera; family Pteropodidae; genus Eidolon; species Eidolon dupreanum. The sequence continues at coordinate 90,672,477 of CM053502.1, read as the reverse complement.
AAGACAGCATCAAAATATTCCCTGGAAAGAGTTTTGAGAGAAAGTAGGGAAAACAAAAGATCTCGAACTAGCTAGTCCTTCTCCATATCCTTTCTATGAGCCCCTAGTTCCTCTTTTCCAGCCCAAATTGCTCTTCAGGGGCAAGGTTCCATTATCTCAATTACCCAACTGTCTCCCATGGATTTTGTATTTCATATGGCCCATCTCATAATGTCTGTTCTGGTTCCATCCAGCTTATATATATAAAAAGCACACCAGAAATTACTCCATCACATGCAGGGATTCTCAATGACTGCCTGGGAGAGAGGAAATCTTCCCTTAGCTATTACTTTTTTTAAAAAAAATTGTGAGTGGGAAACATAAATCGTTTTAAATAGCTGCCTCCTTTGAACAGATTCGAACAATTTGTCCAGTCACTGTACATAGAGAAGTTTATGTTTGAACAAGCATTTCCTGGAAGTACTTTAACCAATGGTATCATCTCCAGTAGCTTAAGTGATAAAGGACAAAAATGAAAAATATGGGAAAGCTGTTTTGGAATGCATTTGTACCTTGAAGGTAGATAGCTCTTTGATATTTCATAAATCATGGCAATCTCCAACCCATTTACATTCAGATCCTGTTCTTGTGCCTGGTCCTTCCACCCTTGCCTCTACCAGATATGATTTAACCTCTCCCTCAAACTCATGTCCCTCTTACTCCAGAAGGGCAGGCAACTGGCAGGACAGGGGTTAAATCAGGGCCTCAAGAGTTTTGACATTGGTCTTGGCTTTCCCTCTGTTATCCCTCTGGGCTTCCTTGTCTGCAGTCTCTCTACTGCCTTCTCCAGAATGGAAAGTTTTAATAACCTTCATCTCTTTACAAATTAACACAAATTCTGCTGACAAGCCTTACTCTTTCCAAGGTTTAAATCCCAGGGCTCTTGAGTTGTGACAATTTAAATGAACAAAGTTTTCCAAAAACTGATGAATGAGGTTTTAAATGTCTCTAGAAGCGGGTGCCAAATCTTCCTTAAAGACTTCCGTAGGACAAAATAGTTGGTGAGTAGTTGCCTATGGAAGCATGCATGTGCAGTGCAATGGTGGTTGGGGAACTATCCTTAAAGAATAATTACAAACTGAAAGAGCTGGAAGAAACCTTAGGAACTAATCCACCAACAAGCACATTTTAAAGATGAATAAAACAGAGCTAAGGAAGTTTGGGCCACTTGCTCAAGATCACAGTAACTTAGGTCTCCTGACTTCAACCCTAATATTCTTATTTCACAAGGCATTGGAGTACAAGGTATGTAAGTATGATCAGGTACTAATAAAAAAGACTAACTTAGCTCATGGTGGAAAGAATTGTCAGGTGTCAACACAAATTTATTTAGCACATTTATTTAGTCTACTTGTTGCATTTTGCTGTTTTACCTGATAGCTTTTTGGTGGCTACATCTATGTTTTCTCTCCCTCTCAAAGAGTAAATCTACTGTATGAGATTTATATTATTTAAGAATAAATATAACTTTTCTTCCAAGTAAGAGAAGAGATGTAAAGGTGGGGAAACTCTTAAGCCAAATGCTCTAATGGCATAGAGCAATTAAAATTCACTTAGTCACTTCCACTTCTGACCAAGATAGAGTAGAAACACTTTCCCCAATTCTTTCCACTAATTACAAAGACACACCCTGAATATTATGTATAAAACAAACATAAGAAGTTTCTGAAAGAAGGAGAGCATAAGGTAGACCAGCTTGGGACTCAGGGCCTGAGGAACAACATGACAGAGAGTTCCTTGGACTTTCTTTTTGCCTCAGAGACCCTGTACTTGGACTTGGGCAAGCCATCAACCTGAAAATGTCCATGGGTACAGATATCGAAGAGCCCCAAGAAAAGTCTGCTGTCTCTAGCCACAGGCTCAGAAAAGGGGAAGCCCAGCAAGACAGAATACTTTTAAAGAATAACCACGTAACTTCAGCAAAACACAACAGAAAAACTGCAGCCCCACTCCTTGGCAAAGGCTTAGTGGGGAGTTTAAATTTTTATCCTCACCTAGTGGTAATAATGGGCCTCAACACTCCCACTAGGATAGCATCTGAAAAGGCCAAGTAGGGAGTGGGATTTGTTTCCTCACTTGGGAAGTAATGAGTACCTCCATCTATGGTGTCAGTGGAGGCCACATGGAGAGTAGTAACAAGACACTCCTGCCCCTCCCAGCCAGGATGGTGTCAACAGGGAGGCTTAGGAGGGAGCCTGAATTTCTACTTCCACTTCGCTGTAACAAGGAAGGCTTCCTGCTCCATATTCCCTCTCCAATGTCAATGAATACTAAGTGGTAATAATGAGACGGTGTTCCCTCCTTGCTCCACTAGCACGGCGTCAAAGATGGCTGCTAAAACAGATTTAGATAAGATCCTGAATTTCATAATATAATAGCCAAATTTTAAAATTTAGTTTGAAAAATCACTTGCCATATCAAGAACCAGGGAAATCTCAACTTGAAGGGGAAGGAATAATCAGTAGACACCAATATTGAGATGACATAGATATTAAAATTTTCTGACAAGCCATCCCTCAGCCATCACAAAAGTATTTCAGTAAGCAACTACATACATGCTTAAGAAAAATGAAAAATGGGAAGTCTCAACAAAGGATAGAAAGTATAAAGAAGAACCAAATGAAAATTTTAGAATTGAAAAATACAATAACTAAAATTAAAAACTCAATGAATAGACTCAACAACAGAATGGAGGAGACAGGAAATAATCAAGAAACTTGAAAATACAATAGAAATTACCCAATCTAAACAATATAGAGCAGTGGTCCTCAACATTTTTGGCACCAGGGATTAGTGCTCCTATACGAATCTAATGCCTCATGATCTGAGGTAAAGCTGAGGTAGTGATGCTAGCTCTGGAGAGTAGCTATAAATACAGATGAAGTTTCACTTGCTAGTCTTCCACTTACCTCCTGCTGTGCGGCCAGTTACTAACAGCCACTGACTGGTACTGGTCTATGGCCTGGGGTTTAGGGGATTAGGGATCCCTGAATTACAGAGAAAATAGATAAAAAAAAAAAAGAACAGAACTTCAGAAACATAACTTCAGAAGATCTAACATTTTTTGTAACAGTTTGGAATCCCAGAAGGAGATGTAAGAGTGGGACTGAAAAAAGTATTTAAAGAAATAATGATTTAAAAATTTTCAAATTTGGCAGAGGACCTAAACATGCAGATTCAGGAAACTGAGTAGTCCCAAGCTGGATAATCCTAAAGAATCCTTACCAAGACGCATTATAATTAAATTTCTGAAAATTTGCAGAGAAAAAATCTTGAAGTCATCAAAGGAAAAAAAAAAAAGACACATACAGAATAAAAGCAATTTAAACAATAAGAAATTTCTCATCAAAGGCTATAAGAAAGCAGCAAAACATTTTTCAAATGTTGAAAAAGAAACAGTGACCCAGAAGTCTATATCTAGTAAAAATACCCAGGAATGAAGGGGAAATTAAGACCTTCTTTAATGGAGGAAAATGAAGAAAATGTTTTGCCAGCAGGCTTACCCTAAAAGAACGTTCTTGAAAAGAAAGAGAAAGGTAAAAGAAAATTTTTTTGAACATCAGAAAGAATAAAAGAATAAATGAAAGAGTAAAAAGATGCTAAGTACAATACACTTTCCTTCTCTTGAGTTTTCTATATTACATTTGGTTTAAGCAAAAAAAAAAAAATATATATATATATAACATTGTTTGTGGTTCTCAATGTATATACAGGAAATATTTAAGACAACAATATTATATATGGGAGAGGATAAGAGGAAGTAGAATTTCTATATTTCATTCAAACTGGTAAAATGATGACACCAGTAGATTGTGATGATATGTTTATAGTATGTAATACTTACAGCAATTACTAAAAGATCTATAGAAAGAGAAAAATTCAAAAACACTATAGATAAATCAAAATAAATTCTAAAAAATATTCAAGTAATCCTTAGGAAGGCAGGAAAAGGAAGACAGAGAACAAACAGAAAACAAAAAATAAAATGGTAAACTTCAATCCCAAGATATCAATAATTGCATTAAAGGTAAATTCTCTAAATAGGTCAATTAAAAGACAGATTGGCCAAGTTGATAAAAAAACATGACCCAACTATAGGCTGTATGCAAGAAATTCACTTCAATCATATTAATGTAAGTAGGTTGAAAGTAAAAGGATTGAAAAAGATATATCATGCAAATGTTAATCAACTGAAAGCAAGACTATCTATATTAATATCAGAAAAAATAGACTTCGGAGCAAAAAGAATGACCTGAGACAGAGAAAGACATTATATGATAATAACAGAGTTAATCCATGAAGGAGACATTGCAATCCCAATTGTGTATGACCAAAATACAGCTAAAAAAAGATGTGAAGCAAAAATTGATAGAACTGAAAAGAGAAACAGATAAATCCACAATTATAGTTGAAGACCTTAGCACTCATCTCTCAACAATTGATAGGATAACTAGATGAAAAACTGTATCAATTATATCAGCAAGGATATAAAAGAATTCAACAGCATTATCAATCAACTGGTTCTAACAGACATTTATAGAACACTTTACCTACAATGGTAGAATACACATTCTTTTTTTTCCCCTTTCATTCTTTTTTCTCTTTATTTTTTCTTTTAAATTTATTTATTAAGTATTTTTTAATTGAAGAGATGATTTAAAAATCTCCCTTTTCTCCTATCCCTTCCCCTCTGGTAACCACTAGTCCATTGTCCATGTCCATGAGTCTTTGTTTGTCCTGCTCATTTGTTGCTTTTAGGTTTATAGCCCACATGTAAGTGATATCATGTGATTTTCAACCTTTTCTGTCTGGGTTATTTCGCTTAGTATGATTATTTCAAGGCCCATTCATGTTGTCATAAAAGGCAGTACTTCATCTCTTCTTGTTGCTGAGTAATATTCCATTGTATGTATGTACCACAGCTTCCTTAACCAATCATCTATCATAGGACACTTCGGTTGCTTCCATGTTCTGGCCACTGTGCATAATACTGATATGAACATTGGTGTGCAAATATCTTTTTGGATATGGGTTTTCAAATCTTTGGGGTAAATAACCAGTAGAGGGATTGCTGGATCATATGGTAGATCAATTCTTAGTTTTTTGAGGAAACTCCATACTGTTTTCCATAGTGGCTATGCCAATTTGCAGTTCCAGCAGTAGTGTCTGAGGGTTCTTATTTCTCCACATCCTCTCCAACATTTGTTATAACTTGTCCTGTTGATAATAGCTATTCTAATAGGTGTGAGATGGTATCTCATTGTGGTTTTAATTGACATTTCCCTAATAGCTAACGATGTAGAGCATCTTTTCATATATTTGTTGGCCACTTGTATGTCCTCTAGGAAGAAGTGTCTGTTCAGGTCCTCTGCCCATTTCTTGATTGGATCATTTGTTTTTGTTGTTGCTGTTATTGATTTGTATGAGTTCTTTGTATATATTGGATATTAGGCCCTTATCGGAGGCGTTGCTTGCAAATATATTTTCTCATTTGGATGGTTGTCTCTTTATCTCGTTGATGGTTTCTTTTGCTGAGCAGAAGTTTTTTAGTTTGATGTAGTCCCATTCATTTATTTTAGCTTTTACTTCCCTTGCCTTTGAGGTCAAATTCATAAAATCCTCTTTAAGTCTAAGGTCTTTGAATTAGGTCCCTATGTTTTCTTCTATGCGTTTTATTGTTTCAGGTCTTATATTCAGGTCCTTAATCCAGTTTGAGTGAATTTTAGTGTGTGGTGATAGACAACAGTCTAGTTTCGTTCTTTTGCAGGTGACTTTCCAGTTTTCCCAGCATCATTTATTGAAGAGGCTTTCCTTTCTCTAGTGTATGTTTATGGCTTTTTTTGTTGAAAATTATTTGCCCTTAAAAATATGCGTTTACTTCTGGACTCTCGATTCTGTTCCACTGGTCCGTGTGTCTGTTTTGCTGCCAATACCATGCTGTTTTGATTACTGTCACTTTGTAGTATCTTTTGAAGTTGGGCAGAGTGGTGCCTCCAGCCTCATTCTTTTTTTCTTAGGATGGCTTTGGCAATTTGGGGTCTTTTGTGCTTACATACAAATCTGACGGTTTTTTGTTCCATTTTTTAAAAAAATGATGATTAGATTTTGATGAGGATTGTATTAAATCTATATAATGCTTTAAGTATTAAGGTCATTTTAACTATGTTGATTCTTCCAATCCAGGAACACGGAATATTTTTCCATTTCTTTGTATCTTCTTTGATTTCTTTTAATAGGGTATTGTAGTTTTCATTTTATATGTCCTTCACATTAAATTTATTCCTAGGTATTTTATTCTTTTTGTTGCAATTGCAAAAGGAATTATTTTTTCCACTTCTTTTTCTGACATTTCATTATTAGAGTATAGGAACACTATGGATTTTTGAACATTGATTTTGTATCCAGAAACTTTACTGTATTTGCTTATTGTTTCTAGTAGTGTTCTTGTGGAGTCTTATGGTTTTCTATATAGAGAATCATGTCATCGACACATAGTGGCAGTTTGACTTCTTCGTTTCCTATTTGGATGCCTTTTATATCTTTCTCTTGCCTGACTGCTCTTGCTAGGACCTCAAATATTATATTGAATAAGAGTGGCGATAGTGGACAGCCTTGCCTTGTTCCTGATCTTGGAAGGAAAGTTTTTAGTTTTTCACCATTAAGTATAACATTGACTGAGGGTTTGTCATACATGGCCTTTGTTATATTAAGTTGTTTTCCTTCTATACCGATTTTGTTAAATGTTTTGATCATAAATGGATGCTGTATCTTGTCGAAGGCTTTTTCTGCATCTATTGATATGATCATATGATTCTTATTTTTTAAATTTGTTTATGTGGTGTATCATATTAATTGATTTGCATATGTTGAACCATCCCTGTGCCTCTGGTGTACAATCTTTTTAATATGTTGCTGTATTCGGTTTGCTAGTATCTTGTTTAGGATTGTTTTTATCTGTGTTCATGAGAGATATTGGTCTATAGTTTTCTTTTTTTTTGTGTTATCATTACCAGGTTTTGATATCAAGGTAATATGGCCTTATAAAGTAAGCTGGGAAGCATTGCTTCCTCTTCAATTTTTGGAAGAGTTTAAGAAAAATAAGTATTAAATCTTTGAATGATAGATAGAATTCACTGGTGAAGCCATCTGGTTCTGGACTTTTACTTTTGGTAGGTTTTTGATGATTGTTTCAATTTCCATCCTGTTGATTGGTCTATTTAGATTTTCCAGTTCTTAATTCCATCTAAAAATGTTGTATTTTTTGAAGTACTGATCTGTTTCTTCTAGGTTATTATATTTGGTGTTATATACTTTTTCATAGTATTCTTATATGATCCTTTGTGTTTCTGCAGTATCTGTCATTGTTTCTCCTCTTTCTTCCCTGATTTTGTTTATTTGTGTTCTTTCTCTTTTTTTTTCTTTAGTGAGTGTAGACAGGGGTTTGTAAATTTTATTAACCTTCTCAAAGAACCAGCTCTTTGTTGCATTTATTTTTTATATATATTTTTTTGTTTGTTTTCAATGTCATTTATTTCTGCTCTAATTTTGATGATTTCTTTCCTTCTGCTGACTTAAGGCTTCATTTGTTCTTCCTTTTCTAGTTTTTTAAGATGAAGTGTTAGGTTGTTTATTTGGGCTTGTTCTTGTTTTTGGAGATAGGCCTGTAATGATATGAATTTCCCTCTTATGACTGCTTTTGCTATGTCTCAAAAATTTTGATATGTTGTGTTATCATTATCATTTGTTTCAGTGTATCTCTGGATCTCCCTTTTTATTTCTTTTCTGACCCAGTTATTCTTCAGTAGCATGTTGTTTAATCTCCATGTATTTGTGGTTCTTCCTGCTTTCTTTTTGCAGTTGATCTCTAGTTTCAAAGTGTTATCATCAGAGAATATGGTTGGTATGATTTCAACCCTCTTATATTTGTTGGGGCTATCTCTGTGTCCCAGTATGTAGTCGATCCTTGAGAATGTTCCATGTTCCCTAGAGAAGAATGTATAAGCAGCAGCTGTTTGGGGGTGAAAGGCTCTGTAAATGTCATTTATGTCTATTTGGTCCAATGTGTCATTTAAGGATGCTATTTCCTTATTCATTTTCTGTTTGCATGATCTGTTCATATCTGATAGTGGGGTATTTAGGTCCCCTACTACGATAGTTTTTTGGTCTGTTTTCCCCTTCAGTTATATTAGTAATTGCTTTATATGTTTTGGGGCTCCCTGATTGGGAGCATAGATATTAATAAGTGTTATGTCTTCTTGGTGTATGATTCTCTTTATTGTTATAAAGTATCCCTCGGTATCTTTCTTTACCTTTTTTTATTTTGAAGTCTCTTTCGTCTGATATATTAGTACTGCTGCTCCTGCTTTTCTCTGAATGCCATTTGCTTGAAATATCATTTTCCACCCTCTCACTTTGAGTCTATATTTGTCTTTGGAGCAGAGATGTGTCTCCTGGAGGTAGTATATGGTTGAGTTTTGTTTTATGATCCAATCTGCAGCTCTGTGCCTTTTTATTGGTGAGTTATGTCCATTTATATTTGGTATGATTATTGAAATATGACGTCCTCTTATAGCCATTTTATCTTTTGTTTTCTTGTAGCTTGGTGTTTCCACTGCCTCCTTGTCATTGTGTTTCTGTTTTCTTTCTTTATTTTTTTTGTGGGTTTCCCACTGGTCCTTCTTGTTTTATGTTATATACTTTGGTTCTGAATCTTTGGCATGTGGTTATGAATTTGTAAAGGATAGTTATATCCATATATACAGTTGTCCCTTTTCTTCTGCGTGTGCCTTATCTCCTTTCCCCTTTTTGAATTTGGATCTTTGAGTCCTCTCCTTTTCAGTCATTTTTGTCTCAGTTTGTCTCTATGTATATTGAACATTCATTACTATCTTTGTGTAGCAAATCTCTTCTTATTTTTAAACTTATAATGCCTTTAAAGAGGTTGTACTCTTCTGCTATCAGCCTGCTGGTCACCTTTCCCCTAATTATGTATTTTTTTTGTCATTTTGTTTTAGGTGAGCTGACTCCTTTCAGTATTTACTGTAGTGCAGGCCTTATAGTGGAGAATTTCCTCAATTTTTGTATGTCTAGAAAGTTCTTTATGTCTCCTTCATATCTAAAGGAGAGCTTAGCTGGATACATTATTCTTGGCTGGTTGTTATTTTCATTTAATAGTTTGAATATTTGATTCTACTCCTTTCTGGCTTGTAAGATTTGTGCTGAGAAGTCTGATGATAATCTCTTGGGTTTTCCTTTATAGGTTACTGTCTTCTTCTTCCATGCTGCCCTGAGAATTTGATCTTTGTCATTGATTTTTGATAATGTTAATACAATGTGTCTTTGGTGAAGGCCTTTTTGGGTTGAGATAATTGGGTATTCTGTTGACTTCTTGAATTCCAAGCTCCAGCTCATTCCTTAGATTTGAGAAATTCTCATCAACTATTTGTCAAAAATGCTTTCTAATCACTGCTCCTTTTCTCCCCTTTGAGAATTCCCATTAATCTTATGTTTCCTCTCCTGATGGTATCAGTTAGTTCTTGTATTTCTCTTTCATTACTTTTTATTCTTCAGTTTCTCTCTTCTTCTTTATGATTTGTTTCTATATTTCTGTCTTCAATATCACCAATCCTTTCCTCCATTTGTTCGACTATTTCCCAAGTTTATTATTTCATTTTCAACTCTTATAGTGTGTTCTTTATTTCCAGAAGTTCTATTTGGTTCTTTCTGAGGGGTTCAATCTCATCACTAAAGAACTCGTTCTGCTCATCTAGTTGTTTTTTCAATTCTGAAATTGTTGATGTGATTTGTTTTGGATCTCATTGAGTTTTTTCAGAAGTATCATCCTGAACTCTCTGTCATTTAAGTTGCATATTTCTATGTCTGGAAATATTTATTTTCTGGAGATTTTTCTCTTTATTTCTGAGATGCTTTGTCACCTTGGTTGTTCATGGTGTTTAATGAACTATTTCTTTGTCTGGGCATTAATAGAAGTGTATTCTTCTTTTTTTTCCAGAAAGAAAATTTATTATATAATGGTCTCTAGCCTGCTGCAAAGAGGGTGTTTTCCAGTTGGTGACAGCGAAGCCTCTGGATCCCTGCTTTATATAAAGTCCCTGCTTTATATAAAGTCTTAATAATGTCTTTCTTTTCCTTGTAGATGTTTAATCATGCTACCCTCAGTCTCAGTTTCTGTCAGTGTTAGCAACAGTTTTGATAGTGTTTGCTCAGATTCCCCTGGGGCTCCAAGGTTCCATCTCAGAGGGTGTGGGGGAGGGGCCCTCTGGGTTGGGCGATTAGGGCTGCAGTTCAGCCTCCGTTTTGCAACCACGGATGGTAAAAATCAGCTGTTGTTTCTCTGCCACCCTCACTTTTCTGCCGTCCCCATTTCTCTGCCTTTTGCCCTGATGACTGGGCACTACTGCTGGCCGTGGAGAGCTCACAGCTCTTCCAGGCAGGAATGTTCAGAAAATTCGCCATACTTTCTCCCTCACCCTCCTCCTATAGGGAGCTCTGGCTGAGAGAAGCAGTTTCTTTGTTTCTCCCAGTCCACCACCTGACACCTGGAGTTCTGACCTGTGGTAGCTCTTATGTGCAGATCCCACACTCAGACGTGCTGGTGTGCAGTTTGGGTGTTTTCTGTTGAGTTTTAGATGTTTAACTTATTGTTGTTTCAAGGGGAGAGATCTGGAGATGTCTCTCACTCTGCTGTTTCTGTAGAATACACATTCCTAAGGGCTCATAAAACATAGATCATGGTACACCACATTCTGGGGCACAAAAATAACCTCAACAAAATTTTTAGAAATTGAAATCATACAGAGTGTATTCTCCAAGCACAATGAAATTAAACTAAACATTAAAACAAAGATAAAGTGAAAATCTCTGAATACTTGGAAACTAAATTAAGCACAGCTAAATCATCCATGCTTTAGAGAGAAAGTCTCAAGGCAATACACACACACACACACACACACACACACACACACACACTAAAGATATAATGAAAGGGAAATTTATAGAACTTAAAGTTTACATTAGAAAAGAGGAAAAGTCTCAAATCAATAATCTAAGTTCCCACCTTAAGAAAAAGAAAAAGAACAAAATAAACACAAAGCTAGCAGATGAAAAAAAATAATAAAAATAAGAGTAGAAATCAGTAAAACTGGAAACAGAAAAACAATAGAGAAAATCAATAAAACAAAAACTGTTTTTAAAAGAAAAATTAATAAACTTAGCAAATCTCTAACAAGATTAACTAAGAAAAAAAAAGAAAAAAGACTCAGATTACTAACCTCAGGAATGATACAGCAGCTAACACTAATTACAGACCCTGCAGACATCAAAATGATAATATGAGAACACTAGGAAAAACTCTTCATACATTAATTTGACAATTTAGGTAAAATGGACCAATTTATTGCAAAGCACAAATTACCACAACTTACCCAATATAAAAGATATGATTTGAATAGCCCTGTCACTATAAAGAAAATCAAATTTATAGGTCAAAAACTCTGGAAAAAAACTCTCCAGGCCCAGCTGATTTTACTGGAGAATTCTGCAAAACATTTAAAGAAGAATTAATACTAATTCTATACAATCTCTTCCAGAAAATGGAAGAGAGGGAACAGTTTTCAATTCATTTAAGGAGCCAAGATTACTTTGATACTAACACTAGGCAAAAAAAGTACAAAAAAAAAAAAAAAAAAAAAGAAAACCAAAGACCAGGATCTCTCATGAATATAGATGCAAACATTCTTAACAAATTATCAGAAATGGAATTCAGCAATATATAAAAAGCCAACCTCGAAAGGTCACATACTATATGACTCCATTTATATAATATTTTCAGAATGACAAAATTATAGAGATGGAGAACAAAGTAGTGGCAGCCAAGGATTAGGGATGTGGTAACGGTGGTAATGGTGGGGTGTGATTGTGAAAGGGAAGCATGGGGGGGTTGTGGCAATGAAATAGTCATGTGTCTTGACTGAAGTGATGGTTACACAATTCTTCACACATAATAAAATGGCATAAAACTATATCCCCATTGTACCAATGTTTCCTGGTTTTGATACTGTATTATAGTTATGTAAGCTGTAACCATTAGGGGAAACTGGAGAAAGGGTACACAGTACTCTGTACAGTCTTTGTAACTTCCTATGGATCTCTGATTATTTTAAAACAAAGAGTTTAAGAATTGTCCATATTTCAGCCAATAGACTCATGATGCCAGGCTTTGTCTACCTCTGGTCAGGTCCCCAAGGCCACCCCATTTCTGTTTCAATGTTTAGGGAATGTCCATTCCCACAAAATATGTGCTCGAGTCTTGATGTTTGCAGCTGCTCCTTCCAGTTAATGTATCAGAAATCTGCACCAAGGTACCAATGAAGCCATTATTTGATACTTAGCTTCTAAAGTCAATGTTTTTCCTTTCTCTCTTTGGTCTCTGCTCCACCAGCTGGGAAGTTGAAACCAGAAAGGCAATGGAAAAGGTGATCTGGGTCACATCAGGCATGGTTTGCTGGGGCATCATTTAGTCTCTCTCCCAGAGACATTCCTGATCTCAAGCCAGAGTTCAGATGGTTGGTTTTAGAGTCTCAGCTGTGAGCTTGAATGGTAAAGAAAAGTCAACTCTTCTGACTGGAAAGCAGATACTGGGAGCCCAAAATGCCAAAGCTGGAGACTGTAGATGGGGCTGAGGCAGACAGGAGGCCAGGAATACCAGGTGCAGATAAGAACCCAATTACTTTTGGAATCAATCTTCTTAACAGGGCCCTAATTGCTCTCATAATGAAATACTGAAAGTGGCAGAATCCTACAAGTTATTCTCATTTTCTCTAACAATGATCCTTGAACCATTTTCATGTATGCAGCATTATACAAGGCAACAGAGTGCTTGCACAGGCATGAGTGCACTTGAGTCTTCCAACCCATGTGCACTAAGTAACCAGGGTAAAATAATAGCTCAGATAAATGACCAAGACCAGAGCTGATCACACAAGGAAACTGTTCATGGGGATTTGGGACAGTGCTGAAAAAGGTTTCCGTTTATCCTGACCATGGCATGCACTCTGACCATACCCAGGTGCTCTTGGAGAGAAGGGAAAAAGGAATTCATAGTGGGTTCACAAAGGCTGACCTTTAAAATCTTTATTACACTGAAGGCTGATTTACTCTTAGTGCTACCTTTAATCAAGAAGCGGAGTCATTTATTGTGTATTTCCACCACAATAACTTCTTAGAAGTTAAGCTAACTGTATGCCAAGTTATGTCTCCAATATCCTAATTGAGTCTAGGGCTTTCTTTCCTGTTATACCTCAAACCTTGTCTCCACACTGGAGTCCTGCTGTCAATCATCCTTTAACCTTCAGAGCCTAGCACTGCATTCTTGTGGAGGGGAAGGAGGGGCACATGTATGGTCAGCTTTACTGGTTGCTAAAACTGGGTGATGGAGCAGCCCATCCACCTGTAAGCACCCCTGATGGTTTGATCCTCTTTGGCAGGCTGACTCCTGTCAACAATCTCATTACAATTTAGGCCCAGCTCAGTGACTAGTGTTCAGGTTCTTCATTTCCTTACCTGAATTACTGAGTCCCTCCTCTCTCTCAGCATAGGAAATAAGCTTGCACAGAGCCTGGAGGAGCAAATGTAAAAACCAGCCAGCAGAGCACCGAGGTCGTGAAGCCATGAAGCAGCCTAAGCCAGTCTGAAGCAAGACATTTTCAAGGCTTGATAATGAAACTCCTGGTGCAAAGGGTAGGGAAAAAAGACTGGCGTCTTAAGAGTTCTCCCAGAAATATCCAGTATATTATTTGGAAGGATCACAACTATGAAGCATCAACTCTTTCACAGCCTTTCCAGCATATCTACACATATTTGATCTCAATATTCTGTGAGACTGAGTAAATTCAGCAAAAGGACCAACACTTGTACGTGAAATACCCTTTAAAGTTTATGAAGAATGCTACACTCATTTGATTCTCAACCAATCTTGTGAGGGAGGTAGAATGGGACCATAAGAATAAGAACAATGCCCGTTGCAGAATGCAGGCTTCATTGTCTTAGAGCAAGTACAGTCCTTGTCACTCCTCTTCCTCCATTCCCAAGGTTAAAACACTCTATTTATTTCGATTCATAATTTAGGGAGTTTTAGTTCTCATTTGATGAGAGAATCATATAAATTACTTATAAATAGGTGCACTTCTTATTATTTCTTTTTAATATATGTCACCAAACAATGTAATTTCTCAGTAAGACTTTCTAACTTATCAAATTGTGCCCAGGATTTTTGCCTTGAAAATATCTAGTTTCTTTTTTTTGTGTGTATTTGGTTTTAGAGTTAATAGAAACCAAAGAAAGTAGAGAAGGAAAGATGCTTAAATACAGAGCCTGGAGCTGGGTGGGTAGAACTAAGTAAAATAGCTTCAGGGAGATGCTCAGCTCCTGGCACTTCTACTTAATCCTAGGAAGTACAAGGACACAGAGCTTCTCCTACACCCAATATTTATTTTTCAGCAGTCTTCAGAATAGTCGTGTAAGTCAGAGGGCAGAGCAGGGGAGGCTGGTTAAAAAACAAAATTCTACCATTCCTTTGTTAGCTTTTGGTAAGAAAAAAAAATATGTGTATATATATATATATGTATATACATGCATATATATATTTATATATATATTTATATATTTATATATATATTTATATATATTTATATATATATACATACATATATACATACATAATATATATATACATATATATATTAGCCATAATGCTATAAGGAGAAATTCCAAGTTCCAGTTCAATTACACAAGTTATCATTGAGTAAAAAGTGCCAACTGTGTATTAGGTACTAGTCTACAACCATTTAAAAGTCTTGTTTAGAACATTTCCTTTGGAATGCGTAATTTTTAATTAAGAATTCGAAATTTTGAATGGATAATTCATGATTGAAAAATTGAAAGTGTACAAGAAAAATCCTTCCAGACTTTCAGCTTCCCACTCGAGGACACTTGTATCAACAGTGTCTTTTGTATAGTGTGGGAGGGTGGAAGTGAATAGAAAACATATTCTTATCTATTCACCACCTTTTTAGAGAATGAAAGTCATTTTACAATTGCAAGTTTAACTATTGCTTTAATTTTACCCTCTACTTAATGTATCTTCAAGATTTTAAAGTACAAAAGGAATTCTCTTTCTCTCACAATGGATAGTATTCCATTGTATGGGTGTTTCATAATTTAACCAGTTCCCTACACATGGCATTTTAAATATTTTGCCATTATAAACAATACTGTAATGAATTGCCTCTTAACATTCATCATTTTGGAACATATATATCTTTAAGGTAAATTCTCAGAAGTGGAATTGCTTTTACATGTTTGTAATTTTGATAGACATGGCCGGGTTGCCTTCTTCATCAAGTGTGTGTTGCTATCAAGCTTTCAGTTTTTGCTGATTCTCAGCATTCCAGAATGGCTTGGTTTGGTAGTAGTTCATGACAAACTTTATCATACAATCCAGCACATGGTGGTACGTTCCATCACACATCTAAGAATCTTCATGTCCTCAAGAGTGGGCCACAGAAAACTGAGCAGAATAACCAAACAGAAAGCATGAACATAGGATGCAGATCCTGTTCTTGGAACAGAGACCTGGAAGGAATGCAGTTGATACTTCAACTAGAAATTATCTGTACTTTCCTGATTCAATCCGACAGCCTAAACACTTCCAGGAATGCTTCAGCTGAGACACAGCATGGGTTAAACATTGTCTGGAAATTGATACTACATTTGCTTTGATTCTGGCTACTTTCAAAGTCCATTCATAAGTGGCAATGGATTCCAGCTCCCTCATTTCAATAGGTATATGTGCCTCAGTGTTATTTTGTTTGCAGATGGTTATGAACTTGTTTAATGCAAATAATCAGTATACAGTTGCTCCAAAATCAGAAGCAGCTCTAAGTTTCCATATCAGTATTTAAAACACTTCCATATTTGGCATGATGAACTTCAGCATGCACGTCTTAATGCCCCAAATCTTAAGCGACTTTCCTGCCTTTCAGTTCACCTGTTTTCTTCTTAAACAAAAATGTGGAAATGATTAGCAATAACTATGTCAGTTTCTTTCAGAGGAACATTATTCTTTTCAAATAAAAAAGAGCAGGAGCTCTATAATTGATTCCAGATCATGTCCCACTGCTTCAGAGGAAGCCATATTTTCAGGTGAAAGAATAACTTAATAGTGAATCCACAAAAAAGTGCAATGGTATTCTCATTTCAGGAATGACATCTACGTCGTAGTGTTGCTACCTGCCTTCACTGCAGAGATACCTCTGTTCCAAACTCAGTTGGTATGGTTCGTGTATCTTCTACATTACTCATAAGTCATTTTTCTAAGAAGCCTGATCGTGGGGTATAGATGAGCTTTGAGAAGCCTACACTTTCTCATGAGCTGCAGACATATTCCTGCAGCATTTGAAGATGTGAGCAAAGCTATTGTTTCCATGGAGTTCTCAAGGTTGGGGATAAATAATTTAGATGGTACTGCTTTAGCTCTACCCTAATGTACTGATTCATCCAGTTGAGTCTGTCAAATGGTCTGTCACTTAACTGCTAAACAATGGTGCTAAGTCCACAATCTTGAATTAATGTGGTGTTAAGCTGACCAGCCAGGTCACTTTCATCTGGGACAATATCAGAGGTAGTAACAAATTTAATTCTCCAGTGAAAATATCATTTTGTTTATTTGCTTAGACACTTAAGTTTTATTTTGTTTTTTAATGTAGCCTCTTTATCACTTTGCTTAAGACACCTGGCTTCCCTGCCTGGAAGCAAATTTCAGCAAGTTTCTAGTGAACCCTTCCAGAAACATTCTATGCATATATAAGCAAGTACAACCCCCACTCGAAGCACATGCAGCAGTACTTTAATATTTGTAAACTCAACTTCCCCAAATATCTGTTATTAATACCCTCCTTTGGAGCAAACAGGCAATAGCCAGTGAGATTATAACATGTCTTTTAAAAGCTACATGTTAAATCAATACCTTTCCTATGAGAAGGGGTCCTTTCTGGGATTTTGTCAGTCTCTGTATTATCAAGGACCTATTTACAAACCATCATTGCGTGGACTTAACCATCTCTTAGGGTGATTTAAAACATTATTATTATGAAAACTTCATCCTACACAAAGTAGAAAGTGTCAGCCATTATTAACCAGTAGCCTATCTTGTTTCTGCTATCCCTTACTAGATTATTTAAAAGGAAATCCCAGGTCATAATTCATCCTAGGGAGACTTTTTTAAAAAATGAAGAATACGCATTTCAGAAGGTATAATTTAATAATATCTTTCCTGAAGCTAGAACCTTACTTGTGGCCAGTTCCACAATAACTATCTTCCCTTCTCGAAATGGTCAGTATCATAACCATGTGCAATTCAGCATCTCTTACTGCTGAGAAATTTTTTCCTAAATAAGTAGATAGCCAGATATGATTCAGCAAAAGGTTTAGAAATTAGGAATGTGATGCAGAAGACCAAGAACCAGTCCATACCAAGTGTTCGCAGGTGATATCCTTTTCCCATACAGACATTTGGAGAGGGTTCTTTTCTTCTCCATTTGCCCAACCTAAATAGGCTGGCCATATCAGGATCTCCAACCCATCATGCTTCTGTGTCTTTCCAACTACTATAGCCATATAGATCATTGGTATTTCAGTTCTTTTTTAATGGACCACTGGAGATACTAGGAGTAGGAGAGGTAGGGAATAGTGAATAGAGACAGGGTAGAGATTAGAGATTTACACACACACACACACACACACACACACACACACACACACACACACAAAGGCCTAAGCTACTTAGACCCTTATAGGTAAACTAGAGACATGGTAGGAAAAGGTGATCCTTAAATCTGTGGCTGGAATACAGAAATACATGTTTGGCTAAATGTCACCATGCTGTAATGGATCAGGGCTAGGCCTTGCACCCTGAACTAGAATGCTTCAACAAAGGCACTAGAAACCAGAACACACTCATACAATACTTAAGTTCTCATATGGATATTTTAACAGAAGAGGTTTATGCTGGCTTAACCAACTTTTATAAATAAGATACTAGTGCAATTAAGTCATTTCTTTTTATTACTCCTAGGAAGGTGTACACTAGAATGGAAATTAGTTTTATCTGGGGCTCAAATATTTTAAGAAATGTGCTAGGAGAAGGGAACTTTTAGAGATTTATCCAAAACCCAAGAAGTCACTTTAGGGAAAGGAAGAGAATATCCTAGATTCCAGGCAAACTAAAAGAAATTAAATATAGGGCTACTTACCAGAAAGAAACGCCTTGAGGACACTGGCTTGCATTGAAGAAAACATTTCTGAAAGAAAATCTTGAAGCCAGAAATGGTATGGAACCAAGAATAGGAAGCCAGCAGAGGGGCCTGGGCCCAGGAAGACAGATGTTAGGGTGGAAGTGAATGGGAGTATCCGACTCACAGAGGGTCAGAACAGGGTAGTCTGGGGAAATATGCTCTCTTTTCCTTAAAAATAGCATATTCACTAATAACTCTAGACTGACTATAAGAATCACTGTAATTTTGTAGATATTAAACCAAAGAAAGTTTCTTTTAGATATAGAAAAGTACAGTTGAGTCAAACCCTCGTTAATCTGCCATTTTGGGAAAATGTCAAATTCTTCATTAGTGCTTATTGGATCTTCATTATTTGGGGGTTTGGTGGCTCAAGGGTACATTTAAAACAGAAATTGGACTTGCTGCTGACTTCAGGAGCAATGACATGTCTCCAACAGGACTAATTACTTGTGGTACCAAGCACTGCCTAACTCTGGACTAAAGAGAAAAGGTCAGGCAAATATTTATTCATGGAAGAGATACTAATTATGAAACCAGAATATCATCTTGTTGGCACAGCACAAACAGTTCTAGCCAACGATATTCACTGACCTTGGCTTCAGTATTATATGAACTAATTCTTCACCCTTGAAGTGTTTGAGATTTAAGTGTAGGTATTTGTATAAATTACCTGTCCTCATCACATTTACTTAAATGCCCTGCTATCTTCAGTTTTGACTTCTTTAGCATCACAGTTGAATCAACTTGGAGTTTTTTACCTGCTTTTTTTCTATAAGAAAAAGCATCCTCCAACAATCTCACACACTGTTTTGTTCTCAGGTAGTTTCATGTTTTTAGAGAGGAGTTTTATGTGCAGTTCCAGGACTAGTAGTTGATGCCTGTCATGTTCAAAGTAATAAATGTAGTTATTCCACCTCCGTCTTACTAGTATCAAGGTTTACGGCATCTCCAGTGATTAGAGATCTACTTCATCAACTGTTTCTCTTTTGAAAGACACCTTAAACCTCCTTTAATTATTTCTCAGAAACAGTCCTTAAGTGCTTCACAGTCATCTGTGTGGAGTCTGGTGTCACTGAACATTGAACTTGTTTGGTTCCAGGGTGGAGGGTGTATAAGAAGTCTTTTTATATACAGTTTGCTACTTGTGCTGTGGCCATTTCTGTGGCAAATTCAATCTTAGTTGAAAAGATGGACTTCATATCAGCCTCATAAATACCTCATGTTCCCTCATCAACCTCACTGATGAAATTAGGAGAAAAAAGTGACCATGGCTGCCATATTCCAGGCAGCCAATGTTCCAAATTTTCAAATGTTCCACTTTTATCAATAATATAGAGAAGTAACGACAGACACTGTGCCATCTCCCTTCTCTTTAATCATTGTAGGCAGAACCCGTTTGCATTGTAAACACACAAAAATGCATGATCTTTCATCAAGTCAATGTGGTTCTTCAGTTGAACGCACTAACAACTTTCCCTTGGGAAAGATGTATCTAATGATGCTAATCTATTTCTTTAATAAAATATTCTGAGTTCTCAATGGCTTTTGGTATCTGATGTGGATTCAGAAACCATTGATTTGAGAGATCCAGAAGTAAACCTTAATCTTCTTCCATCAAGCCTCAAGATTTTGGTATACCAGGCATCCAAATAAGTTGTGAAATCTTACCAACTGGCCCAGAAATTGTTTTTCCGAATTTTTAATTTATAGTCATCAGCCAGAGTTAACTGAATTAAAATCTGTTATGAAGATTTTGTTGCATACAAAAGAATATTTTAGTATGGCATTATACCTTTCTCTTTGCGGTCCCATTAACAGGCTTTTAAAAATGGTTGAACCTTTGAAGAAGTACTTTGTAGATCAGCCTAAGTGTCCTTCAGTGGTATTGAATTTTTGTCATCAAGATTTCTAGATTTGGGTTATTTTAAAATCAGGTGGGAAACTTTAATCAAAGTATTCAACAGAGTGCCAAAATACCCTGGCTTTTAGAAAATAAAAGCAATGATTTAAAATGAAGCTCATAATCAGGAACACATTGAAATTTATCCCTACAAAAGCAAGAGAAGAACTGAACCTATTATAATGGCTACAATAAAAAGCAGGAACAACATCAAAGTTTGGCGAGGATATGGAGAAACTGAATCACTCATACATTGCTAGTGGCTATGGGAACAGTGCACATGATTTAATTTCTTTAACCTTTTTATTTTGAAATAATTATAGATTCACAGGAAGTTGCAACAAACATGTAGATGGTCCATGCACACTTCACCCATCCTCCCTCAATGGTAACATCTTACATAACGATGGTACCAATTCCAAAACCAGGAAATTGACAATGGTACAGTCTATAGAGCTTATTTAGATTTATCAGGTTTTGCGTGTCCTTATTTGTGCATGTATATACTTTTATGCAACTTTATGACATGTGCAGCTTTATGGAATCACCATCATAATCAACAGACTAGTCCATCATTATAAGACTCACTTATGCCACTCCTTTATAGCTACTCCTTCTCTCTCACCCCATTTCTTCCTCCAGCAAGCACTATAATTTTATTATTTCAAGCATATTCTGGAATGTTATATAACCATTTTTCAGTGTATAATCTT
The DNA here is from genome assembly GCA_028627145.1 of Eidolon dupreanum. NCBI lineage: Eukaryota > Metazoa > Chordata > Mammalia > Chiroptera > Pteropodidae > Eidolon > Eidolon dupreanum. The sequence goes on along the minus strand of CM053502.1, from coordinate 90,651,454 downwards.
TTGAAATGGGCCCACTCCCGTCAGTATAATTCCCTTGAAATCTATTCAAGTTCTCACGTTTATCAATAGTTTGTCCCTTTTTATTAGTGAGCAGTAGTACTGAATGTACCAGTTTGTTTAGCCTTTTACCCATCGAAGGACATCTGGTTTGTTTTCAGTGTTTGGCAAATTTGAATAAAACTGTTATGAACCTTTGTGATGGCTTTTGTGTGAACAGTCTTCATTTCTTTGAAATAAATTCCCAAGAGTACATCTGGGTCATATGGTAATTACATGCTTAGTTTTAAAAGAAATTATCAAACTAATTTCCAAAATGGCTGTACCATTTTACATTCCGGCTAGCAATGTATGAAAATCTAGTTTCTCTTCATTCTCACCAGCATTTGGTGTTGTCACTATTTTAATTTTAATTATTTCGATAGGTGTGCAGTGTGGTTTTGATTTGCATGTATCTAATGGCTAATGATGTTGAATGTCTTTTCATGCGCTTATTCACCATCTGTATATCCTCCTCAGTGAAATGTCCGTTCATGTATTTTGTCCATTTTCTAACCAGACTGATCTTTTTCTTCTACTACTGAGTACTGAGAGTTATTTTTATACTCTACATACAAAAATTTGTTGAATATGTGGTTGGCAAATATTTTTCCCAGTCTGTCGCTTATCTTTTCATCCTCTAAAGAGGGTCTGTGGAAGAACGAAAGCTTTTAATTTGTTTAGGTCCAGTTTATCCAGTTTTCCTTTTATGGATCATGCTTTCCGTGTCAAGTTTGGTAGCTTTTCATCTACTCCTAGGTACTAAAGATTTTTCACTGTTTTTCCTAAAGTTTTGTGTTTTTTTTTTTTTTTTTTTTACATTTAAAGCCAGACACATTTTGAGCAATTTTTGTATAAGGTGTAACATTTAGGTCAAAGTTTATTTTATTTTTGCCTATGGATGTCAGTTGCTCCAGCACCATTTGTTGAAAAGTTTATTCTTTCTCCATTGAATTGTTTTTGCACTTTGTCAAAAATCATTTAGGCATTTTGTGTGTGGATCAATTTCTGGGTTCTCTATTCTGTTTCTTTGGTTTATGCATCTAGTTCTCTGCCAATAGCACACTATCTTGATTACTGTAGCTATATAGTAAGTCTTAACATAACATAGAGTGATTTCTCCCACTTTATTTTGCTTTTTCAAATTGTTTTAGCTATTCTAGGTCCTTTCCTTTCCAAATAAATTTGAGAATAAGCTTGTGTATGTCTGCGAAAACACCTTGCTGGAAATTTGATAGAAATTGCATTAAATCTATAGATCAATTTGGAGAAAATTGATATCTTTACTATGCTGAATCTTCCAATCTATAAATATGGTATCTCTCTCCATTTCCTTGGGTCTTCTTTGATTTCTGTCATTAGCATTTTGTAATTTTCAGCATGCAGATCCTATACTTGTTTTGTCGAATTTATATCTAAATGTTTTATTTTCTTTGACGTGATTATAAATGGGATTGTTTCAAATTTGGGTTTCTACATTCTGTTTGTAAATAAAAATACTAGCGATTTTTGTGTGTTCTCCTTATAATCTGAAACCTTGCCAAACTTGTTTATTCTAGGAAATTTAAAAAAATTCCTTTGGATTATCTATATAGACAATCGTATCACCTGCAAATAGGTATGACTTTATTTTTTCCATTCCAATATATATGTATTTTATTTTATTTTATTTTATTTTATTTTATTTTATTTTATTTTTGGTCAAGATTTAATCTTAAAGTTCTATAATTGTGCTAAGATGTATGTTGCCTTATTTGAAGAATCACTGGAGGAAACTCCTGTTTTTAAATGGACATATTTATAGCCTGTATCAGAAAGTATTGAAATTGAGAAGGCCTATAGTTTTGAAGCATTTAAATTTAGTGAAACATTCAAAAGCAGCAGAGACAATATATTTAACCAATTTTGCCTTAGAAAAATATTTGTTGAAAACAGGTACTCAATAGAGATAAAAATAAAGTATATTTGAAAATATTTGGGCTGATATTTATGCACTTTAATTTCAAAAAATAAAATGTAAAATATCCTACATTTAGAGGATGGGCTCTGACTTTACCTGGTATGTCAGCACCTATAGAGAGTTTATTTTCACAATTAAAATTATTATGACCAACAGGAAGAATCTATTGACCTATCCATTCCAAGTTTATAATAATAATATGGAATTTTGAATTGCAGAATAAACATTGGAAATAATATCATATTGAAATACATACCTTTTTTTTTAAGAAAAATATAGTGCCAGATAATGGTTAAGAAACTAGTTAACAGCTGTGAATATATACCAAAGATGATCGTTCTTGTTATTTTTAAATGTTTAACTGTCAATATAAACTTTTATTCTCCTTTCATGTAAATGAATTTAAGTTTTTTAGAAAAGACAACATTTAAAAAATTTTAAATAGAACCATTTCACTTCCGCTAACTTAAGTCAACGTTTGTCAATATATATTTCAAAAGTTCTAGAATTTAAACTATTTTTAACATCTTCTTTTACTCTAAAAAAATTTCCTAGTTTGGATATTAAGTCACAATGGTTACCTTCAGTGTAACATAACTTTGAAACTCCAGGTACATTCAGCATTATAACATTCTAAGATAAAACTCTGATATAGGTGTGAGGATAAGGAATTATCTGGGAAGAGGTATCTAGAACATTAAAAGTGGGATGGATAAATAGAGTAATCATAATTAGAAGAAATTAGGGGGCACACAACTAAGAGGGAGTGGGCCTGGGGGTTGCGGTCTTTGAGAGCTAAAAAACCCTCTGTGCCTACATCAGAGAGAGGTATACTACGGCCACACTGTAACTCTATTTGTCATAGTGTAGTGTGCTTATGAAGAAGTGAAGTACAAGACCGTGTATCCAAGGAAACTGGGAAATAAATTTTTTGGATTGGGGCAAGATGCAGGGAGTCCCATAGTTTGCTCCTAGGCTTTTCTCTTTAGTAACAGCAGTCACCAACTAAGAGGGCATGTACACTGTCCCCAGTGCAACACAAGTGAAGAAAAATCTGATGCTGTATCAGCTCCCAGGATGCCCCAATGCAATCAGCCAGTACGCACAAAGGTGTGGATCACAAACATCAACCCACAGCATTCTTTGAGGAGCTTATTTAAGAATACTCTATTCTAAGACCCATCTAAAGTAAAGACAGGGAAGATCCCACTTGCACTGAAGGCACTAACTCAAAAGAAAACGAAGATGGGGATGTTGAAAACAAAGAAAAAGAAGTTATGCTGGAATTCTAGTTGGTAGATTGGGAGGTGCATTACTTTCCTAGGGCTGTTATAGCTAAATACCACAAACTAGATGGCTTAAAACAACAGAACTATATTCTCTTATAGTTCTGGAGGCTAGAAGTCCAAAGTCAAGGTGTCAATGGGGTTGAGCTCTCTCTAAAGCCTCTAGGGAGGCTTCCTTGCTTCTTCCAGCTTCCGAAGTCCCTGGCATTCCATAGCTTGTGACCAGTCTCTGCTTCTGACTTTACATAAACCTCTACCCTCTGTGTCTCTTTTCCTCTTCCTATAAGGACATCAACCATATTGGAGTAAGGGTCCATCCTACTCCAGTATGATTTCATCTTAACATACACCTTAGTTATATCTGCAAAGACCCTGTATCCAAATAAGATTATATTCATGGGTACCAGAGAACTTCAGCATATCTTTTTGGGGGACACAATTCAACCTACAACAGGAGGTTTAACAATTTCAGTCAAGATTCTTGAAGAAACCCCCCTTGTCAGTGAAGGAAAATGCATCATACTCAGATTACGGGTACCTCAAGAAATTTTAGAAATACAGGCATGTAAACTCAAGACAAAGAGAAATCTGAACTATCAGAAAGTTTGGTGAATTTGTGCTAGCCAGAAACATAGCAATAAATAATATCTTCATATTTCTTAGGGGAATCTACGATAAGACAATGTTTCTCATTTCCAAAAAGGATTTTGAATAATATGTATAGTCTACAGTTTGGAATGAATATGATCAAAGCCCCGTTAAGATAAAAACACTATATACTCATACATGCCATTTGAAATACTTAATACTATTACCGATCCCAAAGAAAATTTAAATGCAAGCCCAGCCATGTCTCCAAAGAATCAGGAACATACTAGGCTTCCCTTAAGAAAATTTCCCTAAGAAACATGAAGTAGTTCATATAAATATGCTGACATCTTTCAACAGCTGGTAGGACTCATTCTGGGTGTTAACACAGCAGGGAACAATCGGAATGGAAGAAGAAAAAGTGATTGACATGCTGACAACACTGCTGTAAGAATTGCAGTAAGGAACAATTACATTGCTCAAAGAACACTTCACAATTGGATAGGAAGAGAATTATGTCAGTGCTGAAAGATTTCACAGCTGTACTCCCAAACAAACCTGGAAATGCACATTATAGGTACCGGAAACAAAAGAGCCTATTATTTTGTCTCCTTTTAGTTAAGTGGTAAAGTACTAGGAGATGGCAGAAAAGATAATTCTAAAGGGCAATTTAGCCTCTTGTCAGCACCTGGATCTTGCTAGTTGTCATTTCCAAATGTACAACTACCTATCCAAAAAAGCAGGGTTAGGCTTTGTGTAGAATGTTTGAATGAACTCAGTCTGATAATTCTTCCCTGTACCCAGAATGATTATCTTACTATATTGATTTAGGGCTCAGAAAGTTTCTAACATCAATTCATAGGAAGACTTTTTATATATGACTGAAAGATGAATAAGAAAAAAATTTGACTTTGGAACACTGGGTGGGCAAAACAAATTTAATCCTGTGATGTAAGAAAGCTTCAAGGATCATTCAAAATTTCAGTAATGGTGATGAACAGAACACAGTAACTTAACTTAGTGCTTCACTCTATTGTCCTATGCATGTAAATGGGTGCATAAGGTGCATACACATCTTGTTTCAGTTATTAGGCTCTTGTCTATAACCTCCTGACCAACCTTCCTGTACACTTTGCTGTGTGAAACTGGGCTAGGACCCTGCAGACCGTATCTCTCCTTTGGCAGTTGGCTCCTTCTTAGATTTGGTCACTAGGGGGCACTAGAGGGAGATCAGAAGGCTGCAGCTGTGACCATGGGCTTGTTCAAGTTTTGAGTCTGGCTCTTAGGACTGTCACTCCAGCAACTATTGTTCACTCCAGCTGGTGGCAGTTGGTTCGAATTCTTTCCTTGCTTCCACAACCAGCCTCATCATACTCTCTTTGAGCCACCAGCCCAGACCTCTAGTGTCCTAGTGGCTCAGATGTCTGAGTCTTACCGGCAGGGGCTGTCATCCAAGAGACCTAGCATCAGCAGCACCAGGGCAGCAGTCCCTCCTCAGAGCTGCTGAGAGAACAGCACCTTGCCCAGAGCTCCTAATAACTGTAGAATTCTCCCTTTGCCTTTTGGTTCTCCAATATCAGTTTAACCAACTCTTTATGTTAAATTTCTTCTGTTAACAAACTGGTGCTGAATCTCTTTTCCTGACTAGACCTCGACTGAAAGACATCTATATCTTAATAAAATTTTTCTACATGCTGTTTAACCATTGGATTTAAAGTGTGTATAGATCATTCACCACCATGTACAGCTGTAAGACTTAGATAAATGCACATATGTCTGCATGAAACATAAATGCATCATCATCATGCAAGCAACTGAGCCTATGCCTCAGATTTCTCACCTAATTAATGCTCTAGAATATTTAAATATTACCTGATCTGAAAATTTTTTACAGCAGGTACTCAGCCATCAGCTGAGTCATTACGTGAGTACATTCCCAGTACCAATGACACAGCAACTTGAGGTTACAGTTTTAATAACGCTCAGACTATCTTTGATTACTTGGGTATCGCTCTTGGGTGAGCATGGTGTTGTAGGAGATATTCTCTTTATTTTGCTATAGCCAGACCATTCTACGATTTAACCCAGAAAAGAAAACCAGATTGTCAGAAGGTAGGAAGCTCTGACCCAAGGATATCTTAGGAGTTGCTTATATTGGCTGTAAGACATAGGTTGAATAGCAACACTCCTTCACATACATCATGTGGAAAGGCCAGTGCTCTGTTTGAGTAGAAAGTTTTGACTCCAAAAAGAAATGCTACCTCTGAGATCTTTAACCAAACAAACCTTATAAACTTGGACAATAAATCATGAACAAACTTTGATCAAGCAAATATGACAACCATGAATAGAGTCTCAGAGACTGCAAGGCTTCCACATTGAAGAGTAAACAACCCAGGAAAAAGCAGTGGGAATCCAAATATTAAGTAAGTTTTATGCAGAAAGCAGATGTTGCAGTAAAAAAAATTTGCATGTTTAAAAAAGAAAAAGGGTAAATGTGTAAATGTGGTCATTAGTTATGAGAATTTCATAGTTGCTTGAAGCATTATTTGGGGCCTTTGGAGTTCCAAAAGAGCTCAAGTGCACAGAAAGATTTATCTATAGCAACCTGAAACCACAGGGCATTTTATACCAAACTTAAGGATGCATGTGAACGTACCAGATTTTGCAGTAATTAAAGAAGTACATTGACGTAATCTAACTAATCCCCATTTCTTCCTCTTTGACTTCTGGCTCAGTCATTTCTACTCAGCAAGAATAGATGCAGCCATGACCTTTCTGCTCTGTTTTCCACCATGAGAACAAGGGCATCTCTCTGATAAATGCTTCCAAGATCAAGTGTAAGAGACTGGGTTTGAGTAGCAATGACTAAGCAGTGGGACCCCCACACTACCATAAAGTCTCTAGATGATGAACTCCCCTGCTCACCAACACCTTTCTGGATCGCATCCTTCACCACTGCACACAAGCAAAACCTCCTTGGTCTTTCCATTCCCTCCTCTGACTTCATCGCAGGGAGAACAGAAAACTGCTCATCCAATTCTACATAACCAAGACACACTTCCCAGCCTTTGTTGCCCAACTTGTGTGCACAATTTGTTGCCACCACCTGCATACCTTGAAAGATGCTCTCACCTTTCAAGAAGTTTAGAACCTGCCCTGTGGTCTCTCCAACGTGCCAGGGAGACATCAGTGGTCACTTTGAAACTCTTGTTGATGACCTTCCCTGTATCCGGACTTCCTGATGCCATGTCTCCCCATAATTTGGACCCCGACAGAGGAATCTGCACCTCCGAGACCACAAACTCTGAGCTCCTCCTCTGAGTTAAATTCCTTCTCTTTCCAAACATCGCAACTCCAATCTGAGCCACTCTTGAGCTCTGATTTACCCTCACTGTAGTTCTGCCCTTTCCAAAGTCTCCTCCCGGCTTCAGGAAGTCCTTACTCCTCTTGAACCCACCACTCACCTCAGTTGGTCATTTCATTTTTGACGGCACAGCAAATCTCCCACCTTTTTAGAGCTTTGGCCCTTGAGTCACCAAACCTGACCCTTGGTTAAGGAGCACCGTTGACCTCTGCATACCTCCCTAGCTGGGGACCCCAATATTGAATACTTTCTGAACTTTGCCCTTCTTTTAGCTCCTATTTTAATGCTAGCATCTGGCCTTTTTAAAACCTCTGTTGTAAAGCCCCAATCAATATATTGAGCTACAAATTTGCTTTGGGCACTAAAGCTACCTACTAACCTATTCCTTGCCCTTATTTCTCCACACCTACACAACTGCCTTCAAGTCCTCTCCATCTTACGCTGAAGAATCTCTCCATCCCACTCTACCCACTCCTCGCAATCCAACTTTGCAGACAGAGCTAATATCAAATAACCTCAGACTTCTCCAAGATAGCGACTTATGTCAACCAGTTAATAACCTTGATCTCCCAGCCCTCTAACTTAAAGGACCCTGTACTCCCCTTCATCCCTCTCCTTGTCTACAAGAAGTGTCCCTCCTTCGATGTTGGTTCTATGCTCCTACTTCAGAGTACACAGCTATAGCTTCCTTCCATCTTGGAACTATGTGACAAGAGTAGGGGCCACTCTGCTGTCCTCCACTCCCTAACTTTACAGACAAACACAGGATGTGTTAAAATATCATTCCACATCTGTGTGACTACAGTTGGCATGAGCCCCTTATATATGCACCCACATCTTACAACTGGCCTTCCACCTAAAGACCCGCTAACTAGGTAATGAAATAATTCTGCCTGCCCTCCTCCACTCACCTTTCTGGCAACAAACAGGAGAGTGAGGCTGCCCTCATAAGGGGTAATTGCAGCCATTGTTCAGTGACAGATTATCAGCAGCTGCATTGTCACCTGGGGTTGAGTCCATACCCCCTCCTTTCCCTCTCCACCACGTCCTGTGCATCAAATCTTGGGAAGAAAGCTAGCTTCTAATGCCAGTCCCAGAAAGCATTAGAAGGTAGATACCATGCTGTCTTGACTCTTCTTAATGCGCTGGCTGCCTGGCCCCCTCCTCCCATATCATAGAGCCCCTGTACTATGTCCACTGCCTCAGACCCCCGGCAGGTGACTTGACCTCTGGACAATCCCTGAAAGTCATTAGGTAGAGCAGGGTTTCACCAATGTTTTTGGCTTCGAGAGCCAAAGGCAAAATTGAAGGAATTATGTACGGACTTATACAACAGAGAGAATTGCTACCTCGCTCTGTTTTGTCAGCCTGGGTGGGCCGTCACTGTGGTGGGCATGCCTTGTATGCAGTTGTCATCAGTTGGACTCAGCTGGAAACATTCTTAGAGGAGGAGCGCAGGTCCAAGCAGGGAGGCCCTGATGGTTCTGGTTGAAGGGGTTCTGGGTGTCACTGGGCAAAGAGTGAAACTGAGCACACCACTCGCCAGACCATGTCACCTTTACTTTAGATTGACCTCTTAGAGAGCACTGGCTGCCTACCTGCTCTCATTCCTCATGCACCTGGGGAATACCAATGAATAAGACACTTGGCAGGAGGCCTGCCCCTCTGCTGGCAACCCCAAGCTCACCATGTTGTCTCAGTTCTTCCCAGACCTTATCAGTTGGCTGGCTACCACTCTCTATATCACCATGACTCACCCCGATCTCAGTTCCGCAGCCTGAGGCTTCATTCCTGGGGTCAGCCTCTGAAGTTATTAGAGAATAGTTACTATAGTACTTTTGTCACAGTATTATTTGGTGGACCAGCCCCCTTTTTTCACTCCACTATCTCAGACCCTTGGCAGAGGGGCTTAGGTCTGTAGTGCCAGCCTCTAAAGCATTAGAAGAAATTAAAGCCTCGCCTTGGCTCCTTTCAGAATACGTTGACTGCTTGGTTTTCCAAATCCCCGAGATTACCCCAAACCTCAGATCCTAGACAGTGGCCTTGGACTCTGGTGAAAGCCTAGTAGTTGTACAAAAGTGGCGCCCACATTGCCTTGTTTCCTAGAGTTAACTGGCTGCCTGGCCCCTCACCCACCCTACTTCCCTAAAATCATGGAGACCACGCCAATGTCTGGGATGCTTGGCAAGGAGCCCAGATGCTGCTGCCAGCCTCCGAAGCCATTAGAGCTTCACTGCAGCATAAAGGGCTATTGAGCACTTGAAGGGTGCCTAGTACAAATTGAGAAAGGCTACTAATTTACACACCAGATTTCAAAGCCTTAGTCCTAAAAAGAGAATGCAAAATATCTCATTAATATTCTTATGTTGATCACATGCTGGAAGGACAATATTTTGGATATATTGGGTTAGATAAAATACATTAAAATTGATTTCACTTGATTTTTTCTCATTTTTAAAAGTGGTTACCAGACAGTGTAAAATTTCTCATGTGCTTCCATCAGACAGTTAGAGGACTGTCACTGTGTCTTCATGGTACCTTTCCTACATCATGTCACCAAGGCCATGCCAGAAATTCCACCTTGGCAGGGCCCCTGGTCCCCGCCCGATAGCAATAACAGTGGTCTCTGTGCTGCCCTGGTTCTTAGCGTACACTGGCTACTCAGACCTCAGGTTGCCAGATTTAGCAGATAAAAATACAAGCTGCTCAGTTTAATTTGAACTTGTGATAAAAAAAAATTATTATAAGTATGTTCTATGTCATTATTTTTTGTTTATCTCATATTAGGCACCTTATATTTTACCTGTCGACCCTGACAATTGGGCCCCACATTTTCTCTATGTTCTCATCTTTGGGGCCACACCTAATGGGACCTCGACCTCTGGTGCCAGCTGCAAAAGCCCTTACAAGTAGTTGCTGCACCACCTTAGAAAATATCAGAGTATCCTGGTTGCCCAGCATCCCTTCCCACAGGTCCTTGGGGCCATGCCAGCACCTCAGACCCTTCACAGAAGGCCTGAGCCTCTTGGGCCTACCTCAGAAGTGATAGAGTGGCTTTCTACTACCTTGGTTTACTTAAAGTGTATTATCTGGTTTGATGGACCCCATTTCACTGGGTCAACAGTAAACCCTCAGACTTTGGCAGTGGTAGTCTGTACACTGACTTGGTTCTTAGAGGGTATGGCTTTCACTTTGCCCAAATGCCCTGTGTCACCAGGGCTAAAGGAATACCTTTGCCCCTTGGCAAGGAGCCTGGGCCACTGGTACCAGTGGCAGAAGCCGTTGGAGCCTAGTTTTGGTATCGCCTTTGCAGTTTTCAGTGTGTATTCACATCCTCCACCTCATGGTGGGATAAGCTCATAAGCCATTTAAAAGTGATCATTGTCTTGCCCTTGTCCTCCTAATGGTGGACTGGCCCCTTCATCCCCCACACCGATAGGTTTCTACCCCTGACAGTGCTTTATACTCTTGACAGGTGGCCAGCCTCCCTGGATCTCCAGGTATGTGGCCTGTGCAGTACTTTCCCTCTCCCTGGGTGAGGATGGGAGGCTGGGGGGCCAGCCTGCAGAGGGGGCTGCATGTGAGCCCTGGCCATCCCAGCAGGCACCTACTTGCTTAGGCTGAACCCTTCTTTTCTTTCCACTCCTCACTTCTCCCCTGGCGAACAGTGGATTCCAGCTGGCTCGCCACAGGCCACATTAGAGCCAGCGAAGACCTTGTGTGCTCTGGAGGTAAGCCTCAGGCCCAGCTGTCCGAGCTTGAAGGTTGGTCAGCCTTGCGAGCTTTTACACAGCCTGCTTCTTTGTTTTTAATGTGCTGTCCTTGGTTGTTGTTTTTGTTGTTTTGTGTTTTTCATTCTCACTTCTAGTTTCTCCTCTGAATACGTGACTTCCTTGTGTTAAATATGAGAGCGCACGGGGATGGTGGGTACTGAACTGAGCTCCATGCAGGAAGCTAAAGCACCTGTTTTGGTCGTAGCTCCACCACTGAAGCCCTGTACAAATCTGGAAAAGCTACACAAACGTTTAGCCTGTTTTCTTCCCTGTAAATGAGTGGTGGTGTTCGTTTGTGCTTTTGAGAAGATTGAAATGATGATTTGAGTTCTCTGGAGATATTAGAATGTTATTTTACATATTGTTCATTAAACACTCTTTGCGTTCTTGTTTTGTTATAGAAATAAGGACAGCCCCCGAGGACAAAGTTGTGTGCTAGGAGGGAGAGGAAGACCACCCACAAATTCAAGGCATCTTTTAAAGCTCCATCTATAACTGCTTTTAAAATAGAAGTCAGAGTGGTGCCTTGCCTGATTTTCTCACACCTGGCAGAGATCCCCTGATGCCTTTGCTTCTATCCCTGCTCCGAGTCTCCTTGTCCCAAATCTCAGCTGTGACCTAAAGATTTTTTCATTTACTATCAACATCTAAGCCAACACTTTAAAGTGGCAGGAATCTCTCAGCTTTGGCTATAAACTTTAGTAGTTTTTGGAATTTTGTTTTGGCCCAAGGAGTCTGGCCACTCATCCAGACTCCTTTAAAGTATTTAATAATGGTGTTTGTATGTTATCACTTGGACTTCGTATTGTGAACTCAAAAAACCAGGTTAGGATCACCTTTCAGCCAGGATTAATGGGCCTGTGGTGGAGGACACTGGCGATCAGAGGCAGATGGGAGGGGGCGGTTCTGGCCTTCTGTGTGCTGGTCCCTGGATACTGCAGCCCCAGCCCTTTACTCTGCCTGAGGAGCTGACAGCAGTCTGCCTTATTGAGCAGAGCCTTGCTCTGTCACTAGGTAACTCAGATCTGTGGTCTAGTGGGAGAATCTTTCTATAAGTATTTCAGTTTTAATAAGGGGAGAAATTTTATCCCTAAAATGCATGAACCCATGTACCAGAATACCTGGTGCTGTGGGAGATGTGAGGCCATGGATAAGGTTGTTGTGCTCTTCTGCCAGTCCTGGGAAAAATTATAGTCAGGTAATGAATGATGAAAAGTGACAAGATGATAATAGGTGCTAGCAGCTGAGTGCAATGGTACTGACTTCTCATGGCCAGCCTAGGCTCTATAGCAAGGAGGTCTGGAACTTGCTGGACCTTTCAAAGATCCTCTGTTGGTAAAAACTAGGACAAAATATTAACCTGGGGCCACAGAGTGTGTCAGTTGTTCCCTGTCTCTCTCCTCTTCCTTTTTTTCTTCTCAGAGCCACGAAGAACAGGACCAGATTGATAGGAGGATGATGGACATCAAGGAGGCTTCAGCACGGGCCCCAGTTCTAGCTACAGCAGCTCTGGTCTCTCTTTGGTTTCTAGAGCTCTGCATTTTCCAAGGTTAGAGTGATGAATTGTCACTCTCCACCAAGAATCCCACACGCCTGAAGCTTGAGCCATTTGAGCACTGGGCTAGTTGGAGTATAGACATGAGAATTCCCTCTTGAGTGGCTCTCTTCTCTAGGAGTTTTCTGAAATTAAATGTGTTCACCATTTGTAATGTGACTAATACCACCTGGCACCGATAAAGACCAGGGACCGCCAGCACCAGATATGAAAGCCTGCATGGGAGAACCCTTCTGCTCTGGGATTCCATGTAAGCCCACAGAATTTAATCCTGTTATTATTGTTAATTTGTATAATCTAAAATATCAATGATGCATATCAGTCATAAGTATTTAGTTTGTCTTTTCTAAATATGTGGGTCACACATATATACAGTGCTCTGCAGTTTACAAAGCAGGATCGTTTTAACCCCAACAAAAACTCTCGGAGCCGTTTCACAACTGAGAAAATCGGCTCCCAAAGCCAAGGTCCCAACACTGCTCCAGAGCTGACCAGAATGGGGCTGCCTGTGTCAAGAGGGTTTGTCTGAGCCCTGGGTAGGGGTCTTTTCTGGGTCCTGCTCTGAAAAGTTAACTGTGTGATCCCGTCTCATTCCTGCCTGACTGCCCTCTCTTGCCCCACCTATCCCATAAACATGAGGTGACAACTACCTTCCCATGGATGGCACCTTGGGCTTGGTGATCCTCTGGTCATTTCCTCCCACCTCTTCCTGTAGTGTGTGTATCCAGAGGCACAGGGACCCTTGACTATGAGTGAATAAACCACTATATATTTAAAAACACACAAGTCTGGAAACTGTGCTATTTTTCCATCTTTTGAGGTAAACCCTAATGACTTTAAGGTCACTGCTATGGACTGAATGTTTGTGTCCCCTCAAAATTCATATTTTGAAGCCAAGTCCTCAATGAGATAATATTTGGAGGTGGGGCATTTGGGAGATAATTAGGTTTAGATGAGGTCATGAGTGGAGCCCCCACGATGGGATTATTGTCCTTAAAAGAAGATAAAAAAACTAGAGTTTTCTTTCTTCATCCTGTCAGGACACAGCAAGAAGGTGGCCATCTGTAAACTAGGAAGAGGGCCATCTCCAGACTATGCTGGCATCCTGATTTTGGACTTACAGTCTCCAGAACTGTGAGAAAAGTTTGTTGTTTAAGCTGACCAGTCTATTGAATCTTGTTTAAATCAGCCCAGACTGACTCAGACTAGTATGGACAATGTTGGCATTTTTAAAATTTTATTTCTTAGCAGTTTGGGGTCTGGTGCTAAGCACCTAACAGATCCTGGGCAAATGGGTGCCAAACTCTCTTTTCCTGTGACATGCAGCCTTCCAAACCTCAGTGCTCACGTGTCAGGCCTCTGACATGACATCCAGAAAAATTTCTGCATTTCTAATCTCTAGTTTTTCCCATGATTGCACAGAAAATCTATCCTGCAAAGCCCTCAAAGAGGCTTACAAGGAATTATAAATCTCCTTTTCACCTTACTAGCCTTCTTTCTGACAGAGAAGCAGAAACATTTTTAGGATTGTGGTTGGGGGTGGGGTGGATGAACCTGACCTTCCACTGTGCAACTGAGCCACATCCTTTCCTCATCTCACTCAAAAATCAACATGGGAGCTTACTTAAGTTCAGCTCCAACAGATGTTCAGACCCCACAGCTGATGTGGTTTTTAGAGCCCTGTCCATGCAGCCTTTGATGAAGAGGCTAAGGTCTAGAGATGGGACATATTCAGCTCAATGACGTAAAACTGGTTCAAACTCATGGAATGTTGACAACCCTGGGCTCTTTATGCTGCCTCATGGCTGAGAATCACCTGCACTTTCCCATAATAATGATGGGAAATGTAAGTGAGGAATGCAAGGTTTGCACAGGGTAGGATATCTACTGAACTGCTTTGTGACAGCAGGAGTAGAAGCCCAGGTTATCAATAAATACTCGAAACACTTTATGAACCCTCAAATAGGGACATGAGATTTAACAGTGAGACCAACATGTGAAACCAGGTCTGCTGACAAGTAGTAGGAACATAGCCATCTTATCCGGGTTGGCAGTTCTAGACTTTCAGGGATGAAAGAAGGTGTAAAGAGTAATATGTATCCTGCCCTATTCATCCTGTTCCCATCCCTATCAGAAGGGCATCCCAGACTGTTTGGTTTGTTGAAAGGAGGATAAATATAAACAAAGGGGTAAAGATGTTGGTGATGTCAGATAAGCCACAGTCTGGGAACTTCCAGAGAAAGGTTCAAAAAACGAATGAAGATATTTAATAAAAGTAGTAATAATAACAATATCAGCTGCCCTCTTTAAGTGCTCACTCTGAGGCCGGCACTGCCCATACTCTACCTTATATGATCCTCATTAAAGCCTTGTGAAGTTGATATTATAATCCCATTTCAAGAAGAGGATAATGAGGTTTAGAGAAGTTGTCACTTACTTAGATCCTCTCATCAAGTAAACTGCAAACCCAGGATCCCCATATAGCCCTCTATGACCCCAAACTCAGAGCTTTTCCTGGTACAGTGAAAACAAAGCATGGCATCTTATATTGGACAGGTCCCAATTTTACCATTTGCTAGCCACATGATGTTGGCAAGTGACTTAACTTCTCTGTGCTTCAGTTTTGTCATCTATAAAATTAGGACTCTAAGAAGATTCAGTGAGATGTTGCTTAAAAAACACCAAGCACAATTCCTGGTAAAGGTTTATGTGCAGTAAATCGATGGTGCTATTATTCTTGTTTCCAAATCTTTGTTGGGAACCTGTAGCTTTGGTCAACTTTGT
>CM053502.1:90612946-90635605 GCA_028627145.1 Eidolon dupreanum | reverse complement strand
TTATGCAGGGCCAAACTGTTTACTCATTAGGAGGCAGGAAAAGGAAAGGTGCTAAGCCGCCTGGAGAAATAAGAAGGCTGCAACTTGTTAGTGTAATGAACCACAGCAGCTCCCTGAAAGAGTATCTTTGTGAGACAGGGTGGGCTGGCTAATGGCTGAACCCTTCTTAGAGTCAGGAATTCCCCTTTTATCCAGCCTGGTATTTTATTTACGAAGGAAATTAGGCCATGAAACAGCATTTGAAATGTCCCACTAAAAGAAAATCTATAATATGTGTGCAGGATCTCTTCCCTTTACCCTTTCAGATCCACACTCTGCCCTTTCTCACCTGCTTTCTGCCAAGAAGGCTGACCTGTCTGGACTGCATCGACATGCCTCTGTAGTGTCCAGCCGATGGGAAGTCCAGCAAGGGCTCAGAGAGCATCAGGACAATGAGACAGGGCCACTGCTTTCCCAGGGCAGCCCTCCCACCGACTGTTTTCTTCCAGGTTCTGGTAACTGCTCCCCCCACCAACCCCTCCTGTCTAGGGTGTTAGCAGCACCTGCTGTTGCCAGCCTAAGTGTTGTACCCTACCTTATTCAGTCCTTTTTAAACTCTCAACCTACTCCTCAAATTACCCAGATAGAAAACACTGTCTGTTCCCAGACTGATTTATTATGCCCAGAAAAAAGACTGGAAGGAAACAAAGTAGGTGGTTAGGACTGCATCCATCTTTCTTTTTCGTTTATTACCTGCATGTTCTAAATTTTCAGCATTTTATTTTCATTTTCTTTGGTTCCCATGTACACTTGGGAAATCTGGGCTGTGGAAGGTAATTTCATCTCTAAACTTTTGTCTCTTGTTTTCTAAGTATGGTCATGACGTTTTGATCAATGATGTTTTGATCAACGGTAGCCCCATAGGATTGTAATAGAGCTAAAAATATTCCTATCATCTAGTGATGTCATAGCCCTTGTAACATCATACTGCAATGCATGACTTATGTATTTGTGATGATGCTGGTGTAAACAAACCTACTGTGCTGCCAGTTCTATAAAAGCATGGTATATATGTTTACAGTACAGTAGAGAAGGGTTCATAGCCCAGCCAAGCCCCAGAGGGAGTGGAGGGGGTCCTTGGAGGGTGTTTTAATCACCAACGTGCTAATTTCCCCTCACTATGGTCAGTATATCCGAGGTCCTGCCTAGGCATGGGGACACAGGCAGCAGACACTGAAATTATGACCCTGTGTTTTGCTCTTTCTAGAAGTGAGACTCAACAGAAGGCATAGCATAGTTTGTGCCTAGCATAGAGAAGAAACTCAGTTTTGTTTAGAGAATAAATGAATGGTCTCTCTTAGACCTTGGGAAATAAGAATTGCACAAGGTGGGCTTCTGTAAATACCTGCCAGCACTCAGAGAGGGAGCCAGTCCCCTCTAGGATTAGGCATGGTATGATGAGTGACCTGCACATTTCAACCGCTTCCTGTGGTCTCAGATATACCTGCAACCAGATGCAAGATCCTCTTCCTGCCCACCTTGCTCCTTTGTCCCTGCCCCAGTTCCCTAACATCTCAGGAAGCTTGGGGAGTTCAGAGGTGCCTCTGGATGTTCCATCTTTGGCAGTGCCTCATTTAGCTCTACTTGGTGCTATAGGAGCTAAAGTTGTAATGTCCCTAGGCCAGGCACAAGTGTCTGATGACTACTAATGAAATGGTGCCACCCTTGTAAGGAACCCCTGAAACCACTGCAGGAAACTCCCACTTTCCCTGATGGTTGGGACCCTTGGAGCCACTCCTGGAATTGAGGCTCGCTCTTTCTTTCTGTAACCACAGAAGCATCACAGACACTGAGAATGCCAACCCCTTTTGCTGGGATGTGTAGAGTCACCCTCATGGACCATACCCTTTATAGGAAAGCTAAATCTTGATACAGATTTCTTTGGGTCAAAGCCCTGTGTTCTAATGGCTTGCCCATTAACCAGCTATGTGGCTTTGGGCAAATGCCTTGCCTTCTCTGAGTCTTAGTTTCTGCATTTCTCAGGGACCATCAGACTCTAACAGTATATAATTCTATGGATCCATAGCCTTGTTATAGAATCCAAGCTTGAATAGATTAGAAAATAAATAGGATTTGATGATTTCCTCTAATTCTGGGTCTTTGACATCATTCCTTCTGATTTAGTCCCTGACAGGCAAAATCTCCCTCTGCATCTTTCTCCGGGATGGTTCCTTTTCCTAATTTTCTGCCTTTGCCCCCTCTCAGATCTCCCCTGTGTTTTGGTAAATGCTAGTCCCTTTGTCCTAAATGCCCACCCCCTTCCTTGCTCTGGTAGAGACTGTAGCAGATGCTGCCTGTACACCCCCACCTCCCTCCAATCTTACCCTCCCTGTACACACAAGCCTGAAGTTCACTGGGAGCACCTGCAACTCTTTGCCTGCGGGCTTTTGCCGGCTGTTGACACCTGCCTTGCCACTGTGGGGAGGGATGCTCTCTCTGGTGATTAATAGGAGTTTGTGATTGAATGTCCCCAGTATCTGCTCATGGAGGATAATTCTGAGGCCAGCTTCAGTCACCTACAGTTGTCGATGACATACCTTTTTAATGACAGTCTTCCCCTTCTTATCTCAGTTCTCCATTCCCTACCCATATTTTTTTGGGATCACTTTCCAATTAAATCATTTACACTCTAATCCATCCATCCTTGAAGACTCAGGTCAATGATCACCTTCTGTTTGAAAACCTCCTGTCTCCTGCAGGTTAGTTGCTTATGCTTGGGTCTTCTGAGAGTGTTTCTCGCTGGATCTACCCTATTGATGGGATTGAGAGGATCCAGTCTGGGTTCTGTCTGCCCCACTAGTGTAAAAGCTCCCTGTGTTTTATTCCCCTTTGTACTTGTAGCCATTTGCCCAACATATAGGATGTCTAGTATGGGAATCCAGGTGTTTCCTAGTCTTTTAGTTTTTCTTGCTCTCTCTACTTTCCAGCAAGCCTCCGGTTACCTTTGCAGAGAATTTATTCTGTTCTAGCTTTTCTCCTTCTGCGTTAACCTCAGATAAATCTGAGTTCAACTTGTCTTCATCCACAGCTACGCTTCTTTATCAATACCCTCCAAGCTGACCAGTCATCCACCAATAATTAATGCTAGAAAACACCCCTGTGGGCTCCTAATACCCACGATGATGGATTCTGTCCCCAACCCATCTCTATGTAGGACACCAAGGGCCAGGGAAGGTGTTCCTGTCACTGCACCTCTCCCTTCCCTGGCCCCACCCTCCACGCCCTGCTCTTGCCTTTCTTTCCCAGAAGGGGGTGGGGAAAGCATCTTCAGAGATACATCAGCACAATCCTGACTTTTAGTCTCATTCACATTGAAGATTTTTTTGTTTCCCCCCCAATTCAAATTCTCCAAAGGGAAATGGGAGGGGGAGAAGGAAGAGGGGTCACTCTGGCTTGAATTACATATTGATCTTTTGAACAAATATATCCCTCCTGAACAGCCCGCTGTCTTGGAGGCCATGTTTTTCTCATTCCCAGAGGCTGGCTATCGACCTGTGACTTCTCCAGACACTGCTGGGCCTTGCTCAAATTGTCGGAGCTGCCTCCACCCTCGTGCCCCAAGAATTCTGTCTTTCAGGAACTGAACGTTCACAAATCTCCTCTCTCTGCCTCAGAGAGCCCTGGACTCTACAGACACGAATCTTGCTATGCCAGTTGTCTCCCCTCTCTTACTGGGAGATAAGCACCTTCTGCCTGGTTTGATTCCAAGTGCAAAGGGAGTTCGGCTGCTCCTTGTCAACTCCACGGGGGCTCCTTAATGTTCTTTCCCTCCTCCATACCCAGTCTCTAGAGCAGAACCCTGTATGGAACGGGTATGTTTATCAACTACATTGTTGAACTGTCAGTGTCTGCTTTGGGTTGTTAGAGCATCCATGACCTCTGAAAATGTAAATATGTTGCCTTAGGACCACAGTGGACATGCCATGTAGTTTCCTTTGTCAGACCCACAGCTTGTCACCCTGAGGAGAGCATGAGTGATATGGAGGGAAGCATAGTACAGGTAAATTTGGGGTATAAGGGAGTAGCTGGCATAAGATTGAAGCAAGGGGTGTGGCCTCGGGGCGGGGAGCATTTGTTCTGATGGCATCATTGGTAAGGGGACACAGCCTACAGGTGGTGGAAGCTAGTGGGGATGGAGAGCCCAGGGCAGCCTTCTACTTCACTGTTTTTCCTGGGTGGGCACTGTGTCTCGCCACCAACATTCTTACCCCACTGTCATCCTTCGTACTGCACCTTCCTTGGAAAACCTGGTTATCCTCAGGCACCCAAAAGTTTCCACTCATCTAGTTCCCAATCCCAGGTTTTGGGGTTACTGTTATCTACCAGTTTTTCTCGGAGAACAGGCATGCATAATGCAGCATCTAGCCCTTGTTCTGACCTTGGCAGCATCTCCTCCCCCTCCGCAGTTGTGCTGCAGTCAGCAGGCACAGTTGGTTCTTTGAATGCCGACATGAGCCTCCACTTTCAATGACTGGCCCTGTCTCTCTCTCAGACCAATGTTCTCTTCTTTCTCTCTTTAGACTCTCAGGTTCTGGGGAGGCCAGTCTTTGTTCTCTCAGTGTCCTAAGTAACACCCATCTCTGGGCCTTGGGTGGGAATTCTTCCTCAGAGTTCTGGAAGGCCAGCTCCTCCCTGGCTACTGCTGGCAGCCGTGGGCTTTGTGAGAAGAAGCCCCCGGAGCTTAAAGCCTGATGCAGCACTGACCCACACTGTGACTCAGTCTTGGGGCAAGTCACTGTCCCCTGAGCCTTACCTGCCTCTTTTTGACAAGTCTGTTGTATGTATTGGACCTTCTTAGGGCCCTTACTACATGCCAGGCACTGTTGTAAGCACTTTGCAAATAGTCCCTCGTTTAATCCTCATAATAACCTATGATGTCATATTCTCATTCCCTTTGTGCAGATAAGGAAACTGAGGCACAGAGAGGTTCAGTGACTGGCCCAAGATCACAGAGCAAGTATGTGGTGAGCTGAGACTTGAAGCCTGCCCATCTAGCTTCCAAGTTCAGGCTCTAAACTTAGACTATACTACCTTGATTTTCAAGTCTGTCTGGCTTAGACAACAAACTCTAGGCTAGACAGTCCCTAAGCAGCTTTTCTTATCACTTGGCTTGATTTCCCAGGGTTAACTTACATTCATCCATCTTTCCATTTATTTATGTATTCATTCAACAAATAATGATTATCTCCCATGCACAGGACACTGCCCTGGGTGTTGAGGATATAAAAGTGTTCATGCCCTCAAGGGGACTGTATTTTAGTAAGGTAGACAGACAATAATAAAACAAGCACATTATACATATATATGGCATATATGCTGTATTCAGTAAAAAATACAGTATGTCAAGATATGATAAATCCAATAAAAAGTAAGGCAGCTGGAGGAGGTGGTGAGCGATGGTGGCCAGGGAAGCCTGTCGGAGGAGGTGCTATTTAAGCAGACTGAGTGAGGCCAGGCAAGGAGGTCCTGGGAATCTGGGAAAGAGCCTTGCAGATAGAGACGACACTAAGTTCAAAGGCCCAGAGGTGGATGTGTAGAGTGTAGGGAACCATAAAACCCCCATGAGGCTGGTGAGTGTCAGGGCCAGACTGTGGTTAGAAGGGGAGGGACAACCAGGTGGGAGGGCTGCTCCCTCAGCAGGGTAAGTGAGGCAGGAGGCCTGGCGGGAGATGAGTGTGTAGAGGCCTCTCTGCTAGTGAGAAAAATGCTGAGGCCAAGAAGGATGAAAAGTCAGACTGTATCCTGCCCTGGAAGATCAGCTGTGTTAGGAAATAGGGCACAGTTTTAAAAACTGCCTTTCTCTTCTTCAGTACTTTAAGATGGATAGAAGGCTGGTGGTGGGGGCACCTGAGCAGTACAGGGGTCAGGACAGAGAACTTGGTCCAAGGAGGTCAGAATGGGGGAGAGAGGGAGGGAGAGAAGCTGGAGCCATAGATATCTGAGATGGAAAAGACCCGCTAGGTCATGAAGTGGGTCCCCCGGGGCCTATGGAGATGTGGTAGCAGGAGAAACCCCGCCTGCTCATTTTGTGCTCTGGCTGAGAGCGCAAGCCGGAGAGGGGAGCTAGTTGAAATTGGATGGGAATTTATTTAAGGCTTTAAAACATTTCTGCACTCAGGGGCCTTGAGAGCCCACAGATCATCTCCTCCACAGCCTGCCCAGGAGCCATGACGGTGACACATCAGGCCCCTGGGCCACCTCAGTGCACTGAGGATGGGGGAGGGCAGGCTGCCCCCACCCCTCCTCTCACCCAGGCAGGTCTCTAACTGGA
The DNA here is from genome assembly GCA_028627145.1 of Eidolon dupreanum. NCBI lineage: Eukaryota > Metazoa > Chordata > Mammalia > Chiroptera > Pteropodidae > Eidolon > Eidolon dupreanum. The sequence continues at coordinate 90,629,295 of CM053502.1, read as the reverse complement.
GTGTCCTGGGGCTGGTAGTGGGCTGCACCTCCCTGTACCACCTGCCTAGTACATTAGGCAAACATATATAGAGGCCAGTGGCCAGTGCCTTCTCATCCACCCTATGCTCAAGGGGAGGGCTGAAAGCCAACGGTCGGGGGCAAGTCAAGAACAAGGCCTCTCTCTGCAATCCATAACTGAGCCTATCACAGTGCATTGGGGCCTTAACTGCATCCTCCCAGCCTAGGGGTACGATGCAGACACCTTTAAAAAGGTCCACTTTTTCTAGGTATTGTTTCCTCACAAATTTCTCCAAGCTTAACCTAGAACATACAGAAACTACTTTGCAACATCTTGGGTGGGGAAGCGGGAAATGAAAGAATAGTATGGAGACAGTATTGTGTGTGGTTATCAATGTGAGCTCTGGAGCCAGATGGCCTGGGTTCAAATACGAACTCTACCACTTACCAGCTGGGTAATCTTGAGTCAGATACTTAAATAACAATAATATCCATCCAAAAGGGGACTCATGAGGACACAAAGTATTAAGATAATTGAAGTGCTCAGATGGGTGCCTGGTATACAAGGAAGGGTCAAGAAATATTAATTATTATTTTCTTCTGCATTTTGAACAATCAGTTTCTCCAGGTGATCCTGATGAAAGTTGAGGAACCACTGTTCTACAGACAAGTGATTACAACAATAAAGCTCCTGTCCCCCACCTACTCAGGGAGGAGTCCTGGAAAGCACTCAGGTTGGTATACCATTTATTTGTTGTTTATTCGTCCGTATATTCATTCACTCTATCTGTCTCCGTGCCTTTCAGGAAGTCTGGTGGGCTATTCTGTGCAGGGCATGGTGGCAGATACTGTGAGAGTTACAGAAAGCTTGGCTCCTACAATCTATCAGTCATGATAGGAAAGGAGGAAACCAAGTAATGACCACTGTCTAAGTTTCTTATTGGTATTATAACAAAGTATCATAAACTTGGAGCTTTAAAATAACACGAATTTATCATTTTACAGTCTTAAGGGCAGAAGTCTGAAATCAAAGAGTCAGCAGGGCTGCGTTCTTTTGGAGGATCTGGGCAGAATCTGCTTCTTTGCCTTTCTAATTTCTAGAGGAAGCTTTGGCTCCCGGCCCCTTCTTCACATCACCCCAACCTCTGCTTCCATCGTTATATCTCTTTCTCTGACTCTGCCTCCCTTTTATAAGGGCTTTATGATTACAGTGGTCTTACCTGGATAATCCAGGATGATCTCTCCATCACCAGATCCTTAATTTAATCATATCTGCGAAGTCCCTTTTGCCATGTAAGGTAATATAGTCACGGGTTCCAGAGATCAGGACGTGACCATCTTGGAGGCTATTATCTAGCCTATCCAGTGTCAAATCTTGGCACTGATTAGGCAATTTATGGGCTGTATTTTACTTCATTCCTAAAACCACCTCATGAGAATGCCCTCTTCAAAGTCAAGGAATTGAGCAAATAGGTATCAAGACGGTGGCAGTCAGATTCCTTAGACACCAGCACCTATGTGCTCAGGAATCAGGATAGATGGGTTTGTTTGGTGAGAGGAAGCTGTGGCTTGAAGAGGATAAGGATGCTCTGGAAGCTGGGGCTGGATGGAGCAAAGCCCTGAATGATAGGCCAAGCCATTGGGACATTAGTACAGCTCATTATGGACTCCCCAAATGAGGAAGTGCCCATAGGTGGTTTGAGGAAGATAATTCAGCTAATGGGAACTGCGAGTGAGCCCCAGGCTGCTGGGGACAGGCCTGGGGACAGGGTGGCAGGCGCTGGCTCCCTACATGTCTCTGCTCTGGTCTGCCTGGCTCCCCAGGCTGAGGCTTTCCAAGAATGAAAGTTTTGAAGGATAGAACTCACTCGGAGTCCCTGAGACTTATCCTGGGTCTTGACACTGCTTGGCAAGACCAGTCCCCAGTGCCCCCAAAGCAGGCCTTTCTCCACTCCCTGCACCATCACCACAGTGAGGTCTCAGAGGAACAAGCTATTGCACCAGGGAGCTAGCTGAGCTGGAGAGAACTAGGCAGGGAGTGACTGTCAGTTCTGAGCTTAGAAATGAAAATTCTGAGGGTTTGTCTGTCCTGTATTCTGCAGGCCACTGCAAACTCCCTGCTTCCTGAATAAAAGGAGACTGACTCAGGCTGGGACTGGCAGGACTGGGTCACGATCACTGTTTGGTGCCGTGGCCAAGTACATCCCATCCCACTTTGTCAGGCCATCCTGGGTGGTGATCCCAGCTCCACATGCAGGCAACACCTATCACCACCTAGAGCCAGTTTTTACAGTGGCCAATGGCTTCCTCAAAACAATGCCTCCTTCACAGAGCCATTGCGAAGGTTAAAAGAGATAGAGTATAAAATGCTTGGAACTTAGTAAGTGTTGGGGAAATTACCAAGTACCTTTCTCTTGGGGAATTCTTCCCAGGGCTCATCCTGGACACCTCTTTATTGGCTTAGGTCTTTCTCCCTCCCTCCTGCTCTCTATTCTTCCTCCTTCCAGTCTTTCTTTTTTTGGGGGCGGGGGCGGAATTAAAAAGAGCTGGTCAGAGCTTTCATCCTAAGATCCCTAATAAGAGCTTGAACTTACTACCCAGTACTCATCTTCTGCATTTTAGTGGATGCTGCCTCCTTCGCCTTCCCTGGGCACACACTGGATTCATTCAGGTTCTTCCCAGGGCTGCAAAAGTGAGAAGTCCTGAACTAGATACAGAATGTCAAAGGCACGGGTCTTCTTCAGCCCCATAGGCATTATGTAGCACAGTTCTAGAGATCTGATGAATCTTGGTGGAGGGAGAAAGGAAAGAAGGAAGGAAGGAAAACAGGAAGGAAGAAAAAAAGGAAGGAAGGAAGGAAGGAAGGAAGGAAGGAAGGAAGGAAGGAAGGAAGGAAGGAAGGAAGCATTTTTTGGGCATGTGTGGAGGCTTGCAGCCCACTGCTGTGTATTGGAACAGGTGATGGCTACCACCATGCAGTTCACTTATTTAACAAATATTTACTGAGCACCTGGTACTGTGCTGGGCACTACAGGAGAAACGAAGATAAACAGTAGATGGGGTATGCCCTCAGAATGTTTTCAGTCTAGCAGGGAAGTGAAGAGTCAAACACAAATAATTTACACTCAGGGAAAAGAAGAAAGTAGCACCCGCAAGAGAGAAGTGTAGCTCTGAGCCCCAGGGCTCCAGGCTAGCACCTTGGTGCTTTTTCATTATTGATTGGTTTGGCAGGGATGGTGGTAAATTGAGAAAAAGTAGGTAGCGGGGAGGGCCGTGCCTCATTTCCTGTAGCCCACCCTTTCGGGAAGGGACCAGGCTGCAGCACTCAACCTCTATTCAGCAAGTACTGACTGAGTGTCTCTGGAGAAACAGGTCCAGGCTCAGTAACTAGCTCCCTCAATAGCCCCCTGCTTTGTCTCCAGGCCTTCTGTTTTCCGCCTTCCTGCTTGTGCTCTGTTTCTGTGCTGGTAACACTCATGGGTGCACACTTACCCAAAGCTGTGTGTATACAATGCAAACACACACACACATACACACACCAGCACATGCGCAACACATGCTGTGTCATCACTGTCATTTAGGATGTTAAAACTGCAGCCTGAACACAGCCCCCTCAGGGCTGCCCCTTTCTCCTGCACAGCTGGTCACCTTTCCCTCTGAGGATCTTAGATCTCCTCACTTTGCCTTCCTGACTTTCTGTTCTGCTCTATCCACCTCCACACTGTGATCCCTCTTCTTGTCTCCCTCTGTTTCATCTCCATTTTTTTCTCTCTCCCTGTTCTATCTGTCACTGCTTCTCTCCCCACGACTCCTTGTGTGTGATGTGTGAGTGTGAGTGATGTTTGTGTGTGTGTGTGTGTGCGTGTGTGTGTGTGTAAAAGTGGGAGAAAAGGAGACCATTCCTTTTGGAGTTTTTCTGCTTGATTGAGCTTCAGTTTCCTGCTGAAGAACCACAAACGCAGCAGAACCTGTTTCACTGCTGCAGGGACAAGTGATGCTTAATTAAATCTTGGCAGGATGGGATCAGGCTATCTGAAGCGGGCAATAAAGCCCAGCCTGAGCATTTAGGGGCCTCACCAATACAACCACTGACCCTGCTCACTGAGTTGGCTGGCTTCTGTTTGTCCTATGGTTACATCTTAGTATCACAGGGAGAAAGAACATACCGGCTCTGGGAAGTGGTGATGCCTCTTGACCCAGACAGGACTGGAATGCCCCTGTCTTTGAGGGCCGTACAAATCAGCACAGAGGATGAAGTTTGGCCAAGAGGTAAACGGTGCTCTGGGCCCTGGGACAGCTGGGAGGGGAAATCAGGTGGTCTTCATTCTTCCAGGCCTTGTGCTCTGTGCTGCTCACTTACATTACTTCCCTGAATTCAACCCTCCTCATACCCCTGAGAAGTCTTTGTGGGTTACTGCAGGACTAAAAATGAGGGCACCAAGGCCCAGGGAAGTTAAATAACACTCCTGAGGCCATGCAGCTCTTGGGCCATCTGGTAGGCTCAGTTCCATATATGCTTTACTCTTTCACCACTCAAACCTCATAAGGTTTCTTGGGAAGGGAAACATTACAGCTCGATACCTGGGCACTGACTTTGCACACTGACACTGTTAAGATGAAATCCCCTAAATAAATTCATACTCCTGGCTGGACGCAGGGGCTTGGGGAGGTGCAGAGATGCTCAGGCATCTTTAGGTTGTCTACCCAGGGCTATGGGTTTTGGAAACCAGATTCTAAAGCCTGGCCCCTATTAAGGAAACTCTCAGCATTAAGTTTCAGACTTTCCAATAGAACATGTATGATAATTTATCTGCTTTAATTTATGCAGAGGTATCAGAGGTTTTAATATATGCAAAAGAATGTAAGATGCTATTGTGCATTTTCTTTACACATTGATGGCTTTTTCTGCATGCTCTTTGTAAGAAAGCCTGCTTGACCTGGGTGCAGGTAACAACCCTGGGAGCAGCCATCAACCAATAAAGAATGGGGATTGGTGGGTAAATATCCCAGCTTTCTGACCTCTTGGGAAGAAAACTCTGAGGAATTGATGCAGGACAGGGCAAATTTTCCCATGTGGGGGTCGGTGGGAGACCAAGCCTTGCACCGAGAGAAAAAGAGTTTCCTTTGGTGGAGAGTATAGAAGGAATTCAACACACATGCCACAGTTAGAGTTAAAAGGAAAGTTTATTAGAAAAGAGGTGACACTCCACAGACAGAATGTGGCCTCCTCTCAGAGACAGAGGAAGAGGGACCAAGAGAAGCTTGGAAAGATAGTGAATAGAAGAGGGGCTGAGTGTTCAGGGAATCCAGTTTATATATCATTCTTTAGTTCCTATGAATTATTGTTGAAAAGACTTTGCCAACCCATTTCCTTTGATATAGATATACAGTGAAAAAAGGGTATGTAATGTGAAAAGGTAGGAATATGTAGAGTGAAAAGCTTGCTGACAGTTCCCAGCCTTTAATATATAGTTTCTCCACGGTTCTAGCCATAGGAAATGACTCTTGGTTCCTGTTTCCCCTTCACAGGTGTGGAGAATGGGCTGTTAGCAGTCCCAGTAGAAATCTTCCTTTGTTCTGAAGATGTCCTCCTGGCATGGCTTCAGGGCTGATCAGCACCTTGCAGTCTCTGAATGTGGCTTGATTAACATTTTTAATTCTCTTGCCTCCTCCCTGCATTAGCAGGAGATATGTCTCTCAGAGATCCCCACAGAGAGTGAGTCCAGGTGTTCCCAGGGGTAGTCTGCTCCCTGGAGTGCCTTGTGCTGGTTTCTTCCCTACCTTGTTTCACATTTCTCCTCTACTCTGGGTTCTCCCTGGGGTGGTTGCAGAAAGCGACACCCGATGGAGGAAATCAGATGCTCAGACAACTTTGTTAGAGGAAGGAGAATTTATTAGCTGGCATTGCACATGGGGCTTAACAGCACCAGAGCACAAGCTCCCCTTGGTTAGATTTCTTATAGTTTATATACCTTTGCAGTGTCCATACAAGGGGGATGTGGTTCCTTTGGCTGAGGTTTTACATGTACCTCATGACTCAGGATGGGGAGGGGGAGTTTTGGGAGGGGAGCTGCAAAGGGGAAGAAATTTCCAGACCATTGGTCTTACCTATTTACAGGTCATTTGTCTTGTAGATGTTGCAAGAGTTTCCAGAAGGCCATTTAGAGATTTATAGGCTGTGGTTAATCTATGACCGGCTGAATTGGTCATTTTTGCAAGCCCTTTCCTTTACATTTTCCAGATGCCTCTGGGCACCCTATATAATCTGCAAATCTTTGAATTGGGTTCTACTTTTGGGGGAATTTGACCTTGGACAATCACACTGAAATGCCAGGTAGCCAGAATTCAAACCTAGGTCTGTCTGATTCCAAAGCTCGCACACCTAATATTTATCCCAAATTACATGTGACCAGGAAAGTCACACCTGCATATATGCTTGTCTTCTGTTACAGGCAGAAATACATTATGCTGAATCTACTCTTTCTCTGAGGATTCAGAAGATGCTTAGTGAAATTGCAAGAAACTCTCATTTCCTTTTTCTGGAGGTCCTTCCAGGTTTATAAACTGCTTGCCTCTCTGCTCACATAACCAGACTCACCCTCAGGTGGAGAGTGAGGTTTCCTCCTCTCCTGGTCTTGATCAATTGTGGATAACCCAGAAGGACACACCTACTTGCCTCCAGGCATGTTAAGCAAATTTATCAGGTTTGTTAAAAATGGAAGTAAAACAATGGAAGTAAAACAATACAGAGAAAAGAACTGAGACAAGTTGGAGGACAGGGTAGGGCAGCGGCTGGGTTTCTAAATTCTATTTCTCAGTATCTGTGCCTGGGCACTTTTAGACCTTGAAGGCAGTTTGTAATGTTTGCCATTTCTATTACGGCTTTATTTTTATTTTAAATAAAAATTTGCTGTTATAACAATTTGTTTTGAAATGTGGATGTTTGTTTCTTGTTTGTCCCCTTCCCCATCAGAAACTATAGAGGGAGATGGAAAGCATTAGTCTCCTGACTGCCTTAAAGCAGAAGTCCTTAATTGCCACATTTCTCCAAGTCCGCCCCCCCCACCCGCCCCTGCACAAAATCATGTGTAAAATTATACTTTGGGATTAAAAATAAGCCAACTGGACTTCACCAGGAGACAAAGGAAAAAATGGGCAGTTGTTAGAACCTAAATGAGAATCGAGCAGTTCCAAGAGAAGTGAGGGACTGTCTTACATAATAGGACCTCTTCTGGTGTTGTTTGGAAGTTGGCAGAGGCCTTCTAATTTGAGCTCTAAGAACTCTAGGGTGTAGGGAGGGATAGGTTGTTTATTCCCATTTACTCATTGCTCTTGATTTCAGCAGGGACCATCATTGAGATGTCATTCTCTCTGGTCTAACATGCTGCTTCACTTGGGAACAATGAGGGGCCAAGGGAATATCCACTTGGCTAAACAGATCAGCCTGGAAATCAGTCCTGGACATCAGTGGGTACCAGATGGCTGTCATATCTATCATTCCCATTTTATAAATGAGGAACTGAGTATTGAGAAAGGAAGGTGGCTTACCAAGGTTCCTACTGGTGGAAGTTTTCTCAAAACTTGATTTATGTTCTTTCCATTTCATTCTCTTCATTTATGTGCTCCTATTACATGTTATGCTAAGCACTGGGGATAACATAAGCCCAACAAATGTCCTCTCTTTTTCATGCTTATGATTTGGAGGGGAAGATGGACAATTGGATAAGCAGTAGCAACATGATGTGGTGAGTCTTCTGACTGGGGAAGGACAGGGTACTCTGAAGCACAAATGAGGACTATGTACCTAGTCTGAGTATTTGTGATCCAGAAAGCCTTCTTGGAAGAAATGAAATTTAAGCTAATATGAAACCTGAAAGATGAATAGAAATTGTCCAGGAAAATTGGGGATGGGATGGTGAGGTTGGGAGAAAAATGTCTTAGGCAGCGGGAAGAGCACGGATAAAATCATGGCATTGAAAGAGCATGATGTACTTAAAGAATTGAAAAAGTACAATATAGTTGAAAAATACAGTGCATGTTGTTTGGAGTAGGTGGAGCTGGTAGGGCATATGTAGGAGACGCACCTTCTTTTATAGATTCTTAAATTTTAAAGACAAGGACCATGTTTTTGCCTCTCTTATGAGTTGAACAGCTCATGGCTGAACATTAATGCTTGATGTTAATGTTTGCTTGAATGAACTTATGAGGGCAAAAAACCACATACATTTATACAAACTCCTAAAAATGACCAAGTCTTTCATTATTTGAGTTAGATGTTAGAAAAAAATACAATTTCCTAAAAGCGCATGACATACGAGGTCGACTCACATTTTCATCAATTTTTATTCCCTTGAGGTTGGAGAAAGTATCTTCCTGCTTCTCTGAGAATTTTGCCTTTTACTGGGCATTTCTGCCAGGTTCTGAGTGGGTGAACAAACCCCCTAGCATTCCATGCCAGGCTTTGCTTGGCTATTTCTCAGGGTCCCACGTCTCTCCAACTGGGAGACCTCTGGCTCAGTTGCTAAAGGCCCAATGAACATTTGGAAATTTGACTTGGGGAAGCAGTTGCACAGAGACGTCAAGGCCAAAGGTTAAATCTGAAAGGAAGCTTAACCAAGAGTAGAATTTGTATTAACTACTTGGAATCCTTATAGCCATGGACCCCTCCTTTCTGGTATATTTGAAAGAGGCATGCACATGCACACACCAATGGATACAAGGTGGGTTTCCTTGTCTTAGGTCTTACAGGATGACACTTTCTCTTCTTACTTGCTACTTTATTCTACATTTCAGTCATTTTCCCTAATGAAACTATCAAGCAGAACTAATCCAAACATCAGCTTAATTAATCAACATTTGGCAGTCTGTAAGCACATGCTCTAGTCCAAATTACTAGTGACAACTTTCTTAATACAAAACCAAAACATCTACAGGGAGGTCGTGGCTCTGTCAGCTGGCTGGAGAGCATAGCTCTTCAATTTATCTAATGTATTTTAATAAAGTTGCAATGAACATTTAGTCCCCAGGTATGACAGAGAGCATTTTGCCACCAGAAAATGTCATTATTTTATTTTTAACTCAATAAAGAAAACATAAAGTGCCTTTGTGGTATAGATGTGTTTTCACCAAGAGCTACCCATGCACAGAGGACAAGTTCATGCTCTAAAGATGCCTTTAGGTCAGATGCTCAGACCAACAAGTCCCTGAAGTCTGCCCAGCCGAGAAAGTAAATGCAACCAGTTGGGTCCTTCTGGATATTGTGACTCTTTTTTAGAGACTAATCCCACATAAGGAAGAAGAATCAAAATAAGAATGATAATCATGCCTATTTATTTGCAACTTCATGACTACCAGAACGATTTCCTGTGCCTGATCTCGTTTGATCTAACAATATTCCTGAGTCATAGGTCAGGGAGAATGTCATCCTTTCCTGTACTTATTTCTTTGGTCAACACCAGTATTTCTTAAATACTTACTTGGCATTATGAACTGGGTTATACATTAGCGATTCAGGAATGAGCAACATGGCTGTGCTAGACATCTTAATTTAACTCTCCAGGTCTATTCTCCATTCTCCTCCACCCTTTCCTGTGCCCTACATGCTGACCTGTACAGACTGCATCACCTGGGCTGCCAGCCCTCTCCCTTCCAGTTGGGTTTGGCTAATAGGAGGCAGCAGACTGGAGGTGGAAAGAGGTAGAGGCTGAGATATTTATTCCCCTGGTTCCCTCTCTGCGGGGCTGTAGGCTTTCCTCAGTCCAAGGCCACAGCTCTCATTTCTCCTAAGTATAGTCATAGCTCTCTCCAGAATTTAGTAACCACTCTCTCTCCTCTTGCCCCTTCAGTCATAGGAGAAATAATGGCTCTATACTCTTGCTATACCGAACTCTCAAAATCAGTGACCCCACTAGAATATACCATCTGTTTCCTGCCAAGACTCTGACTGCCACACCTAGCTTTATATAACAGAGTCTGGTACTCATTAACCAAATAATTGCATGAATAATTAATTGCCATTGTGATATGTACTACAAAGGATGGGTGAAATATTCTGTGAGAGTATAACCAGGTATCTGACTTACTCTGGGGAATCAGGAGGGATTTATCTGAGAGGGTAATGTTTAAGTTGAGACCAGAGGGCTGAGGAAGAGAGTCATGAGGGTTTTAGGTTGGATAGAGCAGTGTTCCAGGCAGAGGGCATGACATGTCTGAAGCTCTGAAGAATAGAAGGAACTTTGTTCATTGGAAGAAGGTTGGGGGACCACTGGTGTGAATGGAGCCTTTAAAAAAAAAAAAAAAGTCAGATGTGATCATGGCTGAAAGCCTTCTAGATCAAGGCGGAGGAAAGGGAAGGGACAAGGGGACAGACCCAAGCTGGGATTCAGGGCAGGGATGAAGGCAATGCAAATGAGACACTTAGGGCACAAAATAGAAGGAAGTGTTCACATTCAGGGTCATGCTGATTCAGGGGCAAACTTGCCAGTGATGCCTCCTTAAAATTTGTACTCTGGGTGACTCATTTGCTTCACCCTTGTCCAGGCACTATAGAATTCTGGAAATGACATTAGGAAACGGAAACTTCAGGGGTGAAGATGGGGTTAAGACCACCAAGAAAGGTGGTCTGAGCAGAGGGGCAAATTTAAATGGGGATTTATTAGAGGTTTGAAGCCAAGGAGCTAATAATGAAATCCAGAAAGCTCAGGGGAGACAGACCCTGGGGAGATTTTCTGCACAGTGGGGAGGGTGGATCAGGGCTTATGATTCTATGACATCAGTAACCTCATCTGAGGGTGGGAAAGGAGCACATATTTATCTTGGTAGGGACCAGGAGCATTCATAGGAAATTTCAATTTTCTGTGTATAGTTTTTAAGTAACAGAGCTGGGGCTAGAACCCAGGGCTCTCGATACACAGCCCAGTGCTCTGGCTAAAAATATTAGTAGCACTATCCTGAGACCCCGATCAGTCACCTTTCCTGTGCCTCTGAGATATATCTCTGGCAACCTGGTCCTTCCTCATGGGCTGCCAAGAGTTTAGCTAACTACCATCTACCCATATGGGAACCATCTACCCATAGGACTGTCTTCACTTCTGACACCAACTACAAGTTTGGGGCACAGAGACCCTAAACTACTCTCAGTTTTGGTGATTTACTAGTAGAATTCAGAGAAGTCACTGAAAGCTGTTATATTCATAGTTCTGGTTTACTAAAGGAAATGGCACAGACTTCAATTAGCCAAGGGAAGAAGCGCAAAGGGAGAGTCCAAGAAAGATACCAAATGAAGAGCTCCCACTGTCCTCTCCCTATAGACTATAGCGAGCCTTCCTTTTCTGTCATAGTTCTGTGACAACTTACTGGGTGTCTTGTCAACCAGGGAAGCACACTTGAGCCTTTGGTGTCTAGGGTTTTTACTGGGCTCCATCACATACGCTTGTAAGACTGACCTTTAGTCTCCAGCCCTTCTGGAGCTAGAACTGATACCTTGTGGCCCAGAGCCCTCAATGTAAATTATACTGTTTTATTGACTGGTGGCCATAGCCCCCGGCACACAAAGACAGGGCCCTCAGACAAGACATTCTAAGGGCCTAGAGATCACCTCACAGTAGCTGAGGGCAAAGGCCCGAATTCTCCTTGAGTGAAGTAATTCTTTCCTGTCCATCAGCCCTTGTGAAGAAGTTCTATGTGCCTGGTGACAGCTCTCCAGGCCTGTGGGAAGCCTTGTTCAGACTGTGAGCTCATAGCCTGGCTAGCTTGTGTTAGTTTCTCAGATGGTAGATGAAAGATATGGGGCATTTGATTCAATTTTTAAGAACATATTTATTGTTTTGTTTTATTATAAAATGAACAAATGCACATAGTGAAAATTTTTAACAATACAGAACGTATATTTATAGAAATTTCCCCAACATGTAACATAATTCAGAAGTATATATAAAACAGAAAGTTTCCCATAATTCAAGAAAGAACTGTTCCTAAATTTTTAAAAATATTTTTTCATATTTTCTATGCATATGTTAACATATAAATATGTAATTATTTTAACAAAAAATGATATACTGTACATGGTGTTCTGCAACTTGCTTCTTACCCTTAATAGTATATCATAGATATGATATGAAACTGTCACCACATATAAATGAACCTCATTTTTTTAATGGCTGAGTAGTATTCCAATATGAATATACCACAATTTATTAGCCAATTGCTTATTGATAGGCATGTGGGTTATTGTCAATTTTTTTCTTCTATTGCAAGCAATGCTGAAAAGAACATCCTAGTACCCATATAATTGGGCCCTGAGCTAAAATTGCTGTAGGGTAAGTTCTTAAAAGAGAAATTGCTGGATTAAAGTATATGTGCATTTTGCAGTTTACTAGATCTTGCCAAACTGAACTCTGAAAAGCTGATTCTATTTATACTTATATTGATGTACAGGAATGCTAGATTCCCATCACCTTCGCCAACTAGTTGTTATTAATCCTTTACATAAATCCAAATATTGGAGTTGGTTGGCTGCCTACTTCCCTCTCAATGTCCCCATGGGGAGACAGCTCTCTTTGCTCCAGGCCCAACCTGTGAGAATTGGGTGCCGGGGAATGTGGGTAGCCTAGAAAAGCTGAACTCTGGAGCAAAATGGTCAAATGGGGACTTATTTAATATTTTGTTCATGTAGACACCTGATTTGAAATAGAACATTTGAAACTTACTCCCCTGGCCATGCTTAACATCCTATCATTTTTCCCTAAATTATGATGTAATTGTTTCCTATTGCTGCATAAAAAATTACTATAAATTTAGTAACTTAAAACAACATGAATTTATTATCTCACAGTTTCTGTAAGTCATAAGTCCAGGTACAGTGCCATGGCTGGTTTCCCATTAGGCTAAAATCAAGGTATGGGTAGGAGCTGCAATCCTACCTGAATCTCAGGTTCCTCTGCCAAGCTCATTTGGGTTGTTGACAGAACTCGGTTCCTTGCCATCTTATGAATGAGCTCCCTGTTTTCTTGCTGTCTGTCTATTACAGATCATGCTCAGCTCTCAAAGGTAACCCTCAGGTCCTAGCCACATGGGCCCCTCACAACATGGCAGCTTGCTTCTTCAAAGCCAGCTGGAGAGTCTCTCCCCAGTCTGCTAGGACAGTCTTAAAGTAATAGTAATTGTGGAAGTATCCCATCACCTTTACCATATAATGTGACCCAATCATCGGAACGACTATCTCATTATATTCCCAGGTTCCATCCACACTCCAGGAGAGGGGTTTGATTATACAGGTGTGCACAGCATGAATAGGAATCTTGAAGGCCATCTTGGATTTCTGCCCACCCTCTTAGCTAAAATGTGAATTGATTCTGTGTGTGCTAGACTTCGGGGGAGGGTTGGGGAGAGCTGTAATCCCAGGTGCACTGTCCTTTGGCTGGATAATTATAGTCTCTTCTATTTCTGCCTTTTATGTGGTTACAGTGGAAAATTCCTAATGGACCATGCAATGGCACCATTTAAGGTATCTGCTGGCACTCACTTCCCTTTTTCTGCCTTATCTCCTCACTGAAAAAGGATAGGCTCAGATGGCCATGATTATTCTGCCCAACTAGGGTGGGTGTTAGACCTAAGATAGAACAATTAATTTCTCCCTCCAGAAAATTTGGAACTAGGATCGAGGATATGCATTACTTAGGTGGTGAGAGGTACTGAAGCTGGGAGGATCCAGAACCCAGGCTGGAACAGCAACATTGTGCCATATACATAGAGAAGAAGGAATTCAATCAAGAGAGAAAGGTCGAAAGCTAAAGATAACATGTGAAAAAAAGTAATGACAGGGTCACTAACTAGTGTAGTTTGCCCATGACTGAATGGGCTCCCAGGACATAGGACTGTCAGTGCTAAAATCAGAAAGTCTGAGGCAAACCAGGAAGAGTTGGTCACCCTCAGTGAAGAAGAGAGTCCTGTGGCCTGGCAGAAGGACAAAAGAGCCTCCCTGAATCCTGACAGTGGAAGGTGCCTGCTCTCAGCCTTGGGAGAAGCCTGGCTGGGTTTCTTGTCCTGAGCCCCGTGGACCACCCTATTGTCTCCCAATCCCCTTTTGTTTAAACTGGCCTGGAAGTTTAATTTCCAGGAAGACCACAGTTCCCAGCCACCCCTCTTCCCCTGTCATTAGAATGGGCCCATGTGACTCCATTCTTGTGAATGAGAAATAGAACAGATGGGAATGTGTCATTTCCAGTCCCAGGCATTTAACAGTGTGTGTGTGAGCTCCAAGCACCCTGTCCTTTACCCTGTGGCTGTAAGCGAACAACTCTGGGATGGTAGCCTTGGAGAGGGAAGAGCCCAATCCTAATCATGGTTGGAGGAGAGCTGCTAAGGAGGGCTGCTGGACCCTCAGGGGACTTTGTGTGAGAGGGAAATCAAGCTGTGTGTGTTAAGACACTAAGATTCCAGGGGGCATATGTCTTCACAGCAGAGTCTTCTGATGAATACAGTGGGGTTTTGGTACTCTTAACCAAAAAACCTTTTACTAAGACAGTTTGGGTCATCAGGAGCCAGCTGAGAATAGCCTCCATTTGGAATGCCTGGGAAGGTTCTTTTGAGGTCACTTAGAGTGATCGGACATGCTAAGGAGTTCACGCATGCAGAGCAGGAGCTGAGGAATAGCTGAATTTTCTAAGGTTTCTGCTTTCCTGTGAGCTGGCTGCAGCCCATCTGTGGTGAAGATCCAGGCAGGAAACCCTTGTGTTCGGAGCAGGGCAGTCAGCAAAATGCCTCCACTGCACTTGGGTCAAGTGAAGAGACCAGGGTGAGGGGTCTGTGGACAGGCCCAAGGAAAATGGAAATAGAACAGAGCAGCCTGACAGCAGGAATGCTAGGTAGTACCTGCCCACCTGCTAAGGGAAGGTGAATCTTGGTTTCCAGATCAGAATACTTATGGGGACAAATTCCTAAAAACACATAAATTACCAAAACTGACTCAAGAAGAAATAAACCTGTAACAAGTAAAGAGATTGAATCAGTAATTAAAAACAAACAAACAAACAAACAAACAAACAAAAACTTCCAATAGAGAAAAGTTCAGGACCAGATGCTTCACTACTGAATTCTACCAAACATTTAAAGAAGAGTTGATTCCAATCCCTCTCAAACTCTTCCTAAAAACCAAAGAGGTGAAACGTTTCCTAATTCATCCTGTGAGGCCAATAGTACTCTGATTCCAAAGGCAGAGAAACCAGCTGGTATCTTAGTAGTGAAGAATCACACACCCACAGCCTGCTGGGGACCTAGTAGCCAGTCTCCAGCTGACCTGACACAAATAAAGTGAAGATGCTGGGTTGGATAGGTTTCTGGGACAATTAGCTTTGGTCCTCTGAAAAGTGCCCTGTCTTTACTACAGATCATCCCCTGCAACCTCTCCTTCTGCCTCTCTTGGTAACCCAAACCATCTCATGCACTCAGTGGATAGGCATCCCCACAGGCTGGGCCAACATTCCTCCTTGTTCCTGTTTCATCTTCTTGTCCTAATCCAATCTTTCTCACACTGCTGTGCACATGAATCAAATGTGCAGGCTCTGATTTAGTCACTCTGGAGTAGGGTCTGAGACTCTGAATTTCTAACAAACCCCTAAGGAGTGTACATGCTTCTGGTCCTGGGGCAAGATTTGAGAAGCCGGGGTCTAGAACAACCATTCCAACAAAACTTTTTGAACCCAAGTCACATGGCTGCCTCAGGGAATTCTGGAAAATCATCCTTAACTAGGAAACCCTGCAGAGTATGACTGTTCGACATATTCCAAGGGATAATCAGGAGCTCCTGTCTTCATCAGAGCAGAGAGGGCATTGCATACCACATACCACATGCGCACACACACACACACACACACACAGACACGTCTCTCTTTTTTTTTTAATAGAAGCATTACATAAAGAGACAGTAAAGGCCAACAGTGGGTGGAGGCAGAACAAAGGAGATAGTGACAGGCCAGAGGCGAGTGGGAATCCAGAAGGAAGGCTGGCAGAGGCAGAGGGGTTTCAGTGAAGGCCTCTGGCCTCTGGGAGGCGCTAATGGCCTCTAAAGGCCACCAAGATAACCACAGCTGATGTGTAGAGCCTTCTACACTCTACAAAGCATCTCTGTACTTTCTCCCCTCACTAGACATTAAGATCCTGATTTTATAGATGAGAAAACCACGGTCCTCAGGGCTAGGTGACTTGCTTCAGGTGGCAGGAGTTATAGATCTAATGGGCCACCCAGAAACCATGTTATTGTGACCCGAGTCAGCTCAGAAGTTGGGTGGGGGCCACTGAGAACACCTGCATGTTGATACCTCCATTCTGAACAAAGAAAAGTATGGAAAGGGG
>CM053502.1:90486103-90612446 GCA_028627145.1 Eidolon dupreanum | reverse complement strand
CTCACAACCAAGGTCAGAAGATCCATGTAAAAAACTATAATGCTGAATAGAAAGAGGTGTGAGCCACAGGATAGGTATAAAAACAACAGAGAGATTATAGCTTGGGGCAGGGGAGGAGGGTGGTCTGCTCAGGAGGGGAATGATGTAGCTTTGAGCTTGACTTTGAAGCCTGAGATAAAGGAAACAATTGTCTCACTGGCAGAAATATCATGAACAAAGGCCTAGAGATAGAAAGGCATGAGCAGATTGGAGGAATGGACAATGACCCTGTCAGGATGGTGCAGAGAACAGCCAGTAGAGAGTAGGGATTGAGTTTTGCCCCAAAATGAAGTTTGGGTACAGACTGGAGACTGGGGGTGGGGGTATTGGTTTTTACTTTCTAGGTGCCATATGCACAATTGTGCTCTGATGTTCTGACAACAGCACTTTAGATCTTTGATTCTCAAACTGGATTTCCCAACTACCCAAGGGTACTCAGCAATGTGCTGGAGGGTCCAAAGCCACAGGATGATCATTGTGCATCTCTTGGAGCAACATTTTTATTTGATGGATAGCATTTCAAAACTTTACTCTCACATGGAAACAAATATGTGTAAATTATGGCATAGAATGCAATGTTTGCTATCATTTTTCAGCTAAAACAAGAGCCTTTAGATGAACAATATGGGGCTGCATTTGAAAATAACAAACTACTTCACAACCAGTATGAGCAGCAACCAGTCCTAACAGAAAGGTCTTGAAGGACCTAGCAACACTAGAGGTTAACCTTTTAGTTACTGGATTGTGGGGAAGACTGGAGCCTTAAGGAAAGGGCTGAGGCAGCAGCAAGGAGAAACACTCAGGGGCTCAGGACAGCATCCATTTACCAACTGGTAGGGGAGTATGTCAGCATTTTAACAACCAGCTGGGTATCTGTCCTGGCTATCCTCCCAGCAGCCCCAGGGAACCCAGTGGCTTTCATCTTCCATTAGATCAATGTTGCAGGAAACTTGGAGATGCAATGTTTTGACCTGAGGAGTGACTCCATATGGGAGAGGTTTTTCATGGCGTAGTGTGGCTCTGGGGGGCCCCCTAAATCACAATGTTCAAGTGACCCTCTCCTTAGCCCTTGCTGCTGGTGGTCTGGCCTGCCTTGTCTATCCAGGGGTGTTCCCATCTCTGAGCAGCATCCTTCACAACACAGCCTTCCTATAAGAGAGCAAAGCCTACTAAGCCATAGGCTCAACCCAAATTTTTCTAGCAAGTGCTTTGGACAAAAAAAAAAAAAATCATCCAGACCCTTAGCAATACATTAAAGATACTCGAATACATTTGAAATATAATGAGTATGCAACCATAAAAGACATGCCTCATAAGAATCTTTTGAAAGCAGAAATAAAACAAATGATCCTGCCTTTGTATCTCCTCTCTCAGAGGCAGCTATGAGTCCCTTGGTGCTCTCCCCAAATCACAAACTCAGGTATAACTTACAATGAGTAATTATGCGTCCGAGTGGGAAGTGCAAGCAGGCACTTAAGCAGGCAAACCTTCCACCTTCGGCATGGCTACTTCTTGCAACTTCTGACTCTCCAGGCTTGGTGGAGAGGCAGTGACACCCAGCCCTTCCCACCTGGCCCAGCCCAGTTCCTAAGATTAAACAGGAAATGCTCTACTCTTACCTCCCAGTCCTTTTTTGCAGCCAGAGTTGATCAGGTGACCCAAATTCTGGCTAGTGAGACATAAGAAACAGTCTGCTGGGGCTTCGGGGAAAATCTTTGCTCTCTCTCCAAAAAGGAAACATGATAAGAGGATGCTTTTGCCTCCCCTTTCTTTACTGCTTTGGGCACTGTCATGTAACACAAGCATGTGATGCTAGGAACTGTGGGAGCCATCTTGTGAACACAAGTGGAGATGTAGCCGACACACTGAAGATGGTAGAAATGATTGGTGGGAAGGGCCTGGGTCCTTTTTAACGTGGATGAGTTCCTGCTCAACCCCAGAAACCACCTACCGCTACCAGTTTTATCATGACAGGAATAAATTTTACCCCACTTTTAGTCATGTACTGTTACTTGTAGCCAAAAGCAGCCTGTATTAGTCAGGATAGTCTAGACTTTGTTTCTGTAACAGACTGATTCACAAACCTCCATGTGCTAAGCGCAAAAAGTTTATTTTTCATTCCCTTTAAGGCTATTGAGAATTGGACAGTCCTCTACTACCTTGTGCTTATGTCAGTACAGCCCCCAAAGTCAATGAGGCAGAGGAAGAGAGAACTGTGTAATTTCATGGGCTGTGTTAAAGACCAGGCCCGGAAGTGGCTTACATCATTTCTGCCCATATCCCATGGTCCCTGCCCAATTTTACTTCATGGAGTGGGATATAGGGGTGGAGTGTGCTGAGAAATGAAGTCTTCCTATAGGCGCTTATAGCATTGTCTCTGCCACACTTTACTTCCTAGTTGATACACGATTTTGTCTATACTTCTTCCATCAGAATGCAGTTCACTTATTGGAAAGGTATTTATTGTACTAATTTGTGACAGGTGACCATAGGGAATATAAAAGGAAGACTTGGCTATATTATATACCATCACATCCCCAGGCCTCAGACCATTAGTATCTCCAGCACACAAAAGATACTAAATAAAGTAATAAATAAACACTTAGAATATATTGAAATATGCACATATATTAGTATTCAATTTTATTAGGATATGCACATATATTAATATGTAGTTAATACATATTAATATTTTTTAACCCATGAGCAGTCCTGTGCTCAAGAAGCTTAGCATCTAGCTGGCAGTCAGATGAGTAGGTAAGCTAAAGCACCATGTGGCAGACACTCTCACAGAGGCAGTGGTACAGTGGTGGGGGTGGGGCTCACAGGTACACAGGCTAGCTTGGCTTGCAGAAATCAGGGAAGCCTTCAGAGAGGAGATAGCATGCATGTGGCTAGGGTCTTAAAGGATGAAGAAGAATTTGCCGAACACAGAAAGAGGGTGAAATGAGAAGTCTGGGAACCCTGAAAAGCATGTGTTAATGCATGGCAATATGAGAAGGCCTGGCTGGTAGGGACATAGCCAAGAGAGCCTCTGTGCATCTCAAGGTCAGGGGAGGGTATGGAGAGAAAGGTTTTAGGGATGGAGGCAGAAGATCTCAGGCTCTAAGGCAGAGTTTTCAATCCTGGCTGCATATTAGAATCACTTGGCTTATTTAAAAAAAATGTCAATGCTTAGGCTTTCCCCTGGCCCCAAACCAATTAAATAAGGTTCTCCCTGGGCTGGGGCCTGGATACCAGTACTTTTTAAAAGCCCCCAAGCGATTCTAATGGGCAGCCAGGGCTAAGTGCCACTGTTCCAGAGGTTGGTTGGGGACAGGTTTGTCTCGCTAAGAAATTGAATTGGAGCCCTATAGGAAGGTGCCTCTCTCTCTTCCCTCACTGGTCTCAGGCTCCTAAAGGGGATGTCTTTTAAGATCAGGGGGAGAAGAGAGTTGCCAATGTGTTCTTTTGCCATCATTTTTTCCTTGGATTATTGTTTCTTCTCTGCCTAGGTGGTCCCCTGCTACCTCTTACCTGTGACACCCTGGGTTCTGAGAGCAACTGTGCTGACAACTGGCAGGAAATTTCTCAGTGTCCAGAGACTCCCAAGACAGAGACAGGGCAGATGCCAACCTCCGTTTCTGATTGATTACCAGGTATACTGAGGCCCCTCCACACCCAGAGGTGGTCCCTAGGCCTTGCTCACAGTACAAACAATCTCCTCTTTCATGTGGCACACCTCACCTTGTGCTCTGGAGCCTCTCAGACCAGATGATGGCAGAAGGATCCCTGGGAGATTTATCAACAAGGCATGCTCTGCCTTTGGCTATTTATTCAGCAGATATTTATTGGTTCTCCTATTTGTTAGACTCTGCCTTCCCGGACAATGTCCTCCCTTCTCCATCTATAGCAGCCTATCTGGGCAATCTGCCCTCTCACACCGCTCTGGACACATTCCCAGAATATAGACTCATTTTACTACCATGCCACAGTGAGTCTGCTGCCGGAATAGTGGTAGGGTGCATTCCGAAGCCAAGGAGAAGTTCTGTTTGCATTTGCTGTCAGGTGGGCAAATGACAGCATCTTAGCACCAAGAACCTGTTCTGAAAATCACTCATTGGTCCTTCTTGTTTCAAGGTGGATGTGAGTCTTTAGTTTTGAGGCACTGCTGCTGATTCTGCCCTCTTGGGTTGGCACCTCTTTCTTAGTTTGGATTTATAGTTTTTGAATGGTGTTTGTCCCTGCATTCATTTATTCACTCAGCAAATATGTGGAGTATTTACCTCCCATGTGTCTGTCCATGACTGTGAGCTGGCATGCTAAGTCAAATGAGTTCTGCATTCAAGGAGTGCATTCAGGGAGCTATGACATGGTGAAACCAGAACTAGTGAGCTGTGTGACCAGCATTTAATTATCTTTACCTTACCTCTCTGTTAAAGGTCACCCCTTATGGAAACTAGACCAGTGGTTTTTCAAACTGGTTCCTTAGAGCCTCTGCAGCCACTGCACAGGACAAGGAGCTGTACTTGGGCTCTGGTCCTCCTCTTCCTCTTCAACTATGGCTTGTTCTTCTGTGTCTATATTATTTACTAGAGTTTTGCTAAAGATCATGTGATGGTTAATTTTCTGTGTCAACTTGGGTGGGCCATGGTGCCCGGATATTTGGTCAAAAATTATTCTGGATAATACAATGAAGGTATTTTTTGGATGACATTAACATTGAAGTTGGTGGACTTTGAGTAAAGTGGATTGCTCTCCATAATGTGGATGGGCCTCATTCAATCAGTTGAAAGCCTTATTAGAACAAAGACTCACCTCCCCTAGCCAGAAAGAATTTAGCCAGAAGACAGCCTTCAGACTTGAACTGCATCCTTCAGACTCTTCCCTAGGTCTCCAGCCTTATGGCTTAGCCTCCAGATTTTAGACTTGCCAGCTTCCATAATCAAATGAGCCAATTTGTTAAAATAAATACCCCTCTCATTCATTCATCTTATTGGTCCTGTTTCTTTGGAGAACCCTGAACAACACACATTTTATATGAAAAAGTTTACCTGCTAATTTGTGATGCTAGGTATTCTTGTCTAGGATTTAACCCTTGTCCTGCCTCACTGTCTCTGGCTTCTCTGTCCTTCCTTTGACCTTTGGTGCCTTTCTGACCCTTGAATGTAGCTTCATCCCTGGTTCCAGGTATCTTCCTGATTTGGGCCTTTGTTGTCTGGGTCCTGACATAATAGCAATTACAATTTAAGTGTGTCTAGTGATTTACTGTATTCAAAGTGTGTTTCAGACATTATCTCATTTAAGTTTTACCATACCTACTTTACAGATGAGGATGTTGAGGTTAGGATGGCTTAGAAGACTCACCTAAGGTCACACAACCAGTAAATAGCAGACACTGAGTTCAATGCCTTTATATTCAAATTCCCAGTGTTTCCCTCTATACCATGTCCTCAAACCATTTAATCTGTTATACCAGAGAGCTCTAGGCATTTAATATTCTTCCAGCAGAGGGGAGCTGGAAACTCTATCCCCAGGGAGGAGAATGACTTGCTTCCTGATTTCCAGAATGAGCAGGGGGAAACCCTTGAAGGAGTAAAAAGTGACCTCAGATGAACTGCAGCAGCTGCTTGTCAAGCCAGCACCCTCTGGAGTTGGCCAGGTTTCCTAGCTTTCACTGGTAGAGTGTCCATGATTCATGGCAACATGGGGACTTTACAAGCCAGTGATAAAACAGTAATCATCTGCTGTGAGGCTGACGTGAGATTATGGAGCTGCACAGTTAAATTGAGTTACTGTGCTTTTCTGGGGCTGTTCATGTGATGGCAGTGTTGACCTAGTGAGGTACTGGTGGCTGTAGCGATCTGGGTGTAATCTCACCAAGACAACTTTCCCTGTATGAGGACCATGGTGGAGGTGGACACGAGATTGAAACGCTCCTGCCTTTGAGTCATAGCAGCGGGAGCCATGTTGTTGCCGTGTGTGTATGAGTGTGTGTGGGAGACAGTGGATTTAGTTAGCCACCCTCAGTTTATGGGATGCCATCTTTCTCACATAGGCCACACCCAATCTGTCATTAAATTCTTCAGATTCTGTTAGTCCCCTTCTCTCTGCCCCCTCTTCTCTCACTCTGGTTGGAGCTGCCTTCATCGCTCGTCTGCTTTACTGTAGTAGTCTCCTAGCAGGCCACTCCACTCCCCTCTTGCTCCCTATCCCACAGCCTATTCTTAACACAACAGCAAGAGTGATCCAGTTAAACGTTCAGTCTCTTTTCTGCTCTAACCATGCATAGCTCCCCATTTTTCTCAGTGTGAAAGCTAAAGTCTTTCCAGTGGCCTATTAGGCTCTGTGTGGTAGGGCTCCCCATCACTTCCCTGCCCTCCTCTCCTAGCACTTGTCCCCTCCATTCAGTTTGTCCCAGCCACGGTGGCCTCCCTTCTATTCTCAGACATTGAGCTCACCCCACCTCTTCCAGGGCTAGATGCAGGCTGTTCCCTTCACTTGAAAGCTCTTCCCCCAGATTTCCACATGGCTTGTCCTTTACCACCTGTTCTCATTGAGGCTGATGCTTCCCCCCCCTTATTTAAAATTGCAGCACCCTCTACACTCGGCCCCAACCTCCCTTATGTTGCCTTGCGTGAGCTATTCTAGCCCCTGATCTGGGCTGGTTCCCTTTGGCCCTAGTGGCCTATCTGGTCCCAGCTCCTTCACCCCTTGGATTTCTGCTGCCAGTCTCAGTCACCCTGGGCCAGGGCTTGTGGAGTTTCAGCCAAGCAGGCCCTGAGGACTATAGTGTTTTCTAGGCCCCTGAACTTTGGGGATGTGGGGTCCCTCCCAGGATGGCAGTGATTGGCTCGCTGTAGCCTAAGCAGAGCAGCACACTTGCACATCAGCTGCCCCACCCCGCCCCACTAATTAGTGAAGCTCTTCTAAATGAAGGAATTTTTTTTTTTTTAAAAAAAAGCCTAAACAGGGAAATTACTTGGCTTAATTTAATTTGTTTAATATTTCTGTTAAAAAAATGAAGTTCAATTAAGGTACACAGAAAAACCGTAATGCTCATTTAACAGAATAGAATATGTGTTCCACAGATACATTTTTTACTCTTTTCTAGTTTTTTTTTTTTTTTTTTTTTAACACAAATCTGGCTAAGTGAATTACTGATCTTCATTAGATGCTTAATTACAGGTTGTTAATGGAAATATTACTGAAATTAAACTCAAATGTGTTAACCAAGGAAAGTTTTATGTGTCACTAAAATAACCAGATTTCCAGACTTTGTTGATATGGTCAATTGAAAAAGCACCCGAGAAATTAGTCCCTTAATTGCGATATAGCGGCAGCCTTTCTACATAGTCCTGGTCTCTTTGAGGCCTGTGGTGAATAGCCATCACTCTCATATGACAAAGATTTCACAGATATGGGCCAACGCTACACACACACGTGGGTAGGCCCTGCACAGAGGCCCAACTACCAGAATGAGTCAACCCTGCAACATCTCAACAAGCCCTTTATGCATAAGGGCACAAATGCAACCCAAACACACATAACTATACAAACTTCTGTGTCTGCAGACACTATGTGCAAATTCAGAATCTTTACATTCATTTGATGAATATTAAAACCTTCTTGCATTTTCTCTCCTTGAATATGTTGACATGCTATATAAATAAGATCTGGCTTTGATGAAGCAGGCCAGGCACTCCTAGGATTTTCCTCCAAGTTCTGGGATGTCTACTTCCCAAGGGATTGATGTAAGTATGTTTCCTAGCTCCTTTCCTTTCTACTTCCTTCTGGTACCTACTCTTGCGGTGGCACTTCATATAGCCTGGTCAATTAATTGAGAAGCAATGATTTTCCTCCAAGGTGAGAGAGTCTCAGGGGGGCAAAGGGAATAAGCTAAGGACCATATACTACTGGGCTTCATGTCTTAAGCCAACTTGACTCACTTGACATAAAATGGGGTCTCTTTTTCACTCTGACTAGTCAACCAGGTCATTTCCCTCTGTCTCTAGGGGCCATTCTGTCCTTTCAAATTGAGCTTCAAGTATAACTTCTAAATTTCTAATGAAAACTACCCTTGCTAGTGCTACCTGGGTTGGCTGCTAAAGAAGATGCTTGTTGTATGAGGTTTTCAAGCCAGCAGGCCTGGGCTGAAATTCCTGCACCTCCACTTACTGTTGATGTGACTTTGGTTAGATTGTTAACCTCCCCGAACTCCAGTTTTCTTCGCTCTTAAATGGGGATAATTACAACTCTCCATCTCTCTTAGTTCTCTCTCTCAGCTTGAAACCTGCTCAGTGATCCTCTTCTAAACATATTCTTATTTGACCCTCTTTCTTTCCTTTTTCTCTTTCTCATAAAAGCTTAGTCTGCTTTCCTATTCCCATGTCCTCATGTTTCATTCAATCCTCATCAGTTGGTGTTCTAGTGACAAATTACAGAACCAATTCTAGCTAGTTTAAGCACAAGAGAAATAAATAAAGGGATTCTAGGGACCTCTGAGAAGGCCAGGGAAGAGCTGGAACCTGTACACGGGGAGTGGTGCCTGTAACCTACCACTGGTCTTCAGTGGAGGTCTATTAACCTCGGCTGCTGAGCCCTGAGCTGTAGTTGGTACCACTGACCATTGACTCTGGATGCCAAAAAAGTCTGGAATTGCTGACCCCAAAGAAGACACCTTGCTGATACTCTAACCAGAAAAAGGATTCTATGCAGCTCTTGTTTCTTTTCTTTACTTTCCTCTGCACCCAGTGCCTCATGGGTGTGGCTGTGCTAAAGGGCAGTTGAGAAAGGTTTCTTGCTCCAGGTGCAAAGTAAGAAATTACCAAGCATAGGAAGGACATTCAGGGATGCTGGTAGGTGCAACAAGCATTCACCACTCATTCATTCATTGCCCTGGGTCTCTAGCTTCTTCTATTGCTCTACTGAAGTGCTCTGGGGAAACCACTATGCTGATATCTTTTCTCTGTATCCCTCCATATCTACTGTCCACTCTCCTTCTTCCTGCTCTCTTCCCCCAGAAGCTAACCTGGAAGACCGGCTCTACCTGTTACCTCACCTGCTTCCTAATGTCCAGTTGGTATGGCCAATAGGGAACCTTGGTTGGAGAGTGGAGAAATGAGGGTGAGGTCAGGAAATTTATCTACCTTTGGGTTCTTGCAAAGCTGGCTGTGTCCCTTCACCAGTGTCATGAGCCTGTACAACAGCCTTCTCCACTCAGCCCTTCTTGTCTCCAGGTTTGTTAATGCCTCCCTCTCCTTGGTCCTTTGGCCCAGGGTGGTAACTACTTATGCTGTTCCCTGTTAGCCCTTTCAGGGGCACTGCATTCTCTTGAGGCTTTCCTGAACAGTACCCCACTGTTGTAGACCCTTTATTAAGCTTTCCTGAAATTGTCTAACTTAAGAGTGCCATCTTTCTCTTGCCAGGACTCTGATAAGATAGTCAGTGATGTCCACTTTGCCAAAGCTGGTGTGCACTTTTCAGTCTAGATCTTCCTTGACCATTGGCTACATGGACCTTGGACATATTCTTTCCTTGGTAGCCTCTGCTTCCCTGGCTTCCAACTCTCTGACTATATTTCCTTAGTTTCCTTTCTGGACATCTCCTTTTCTGTCCATCTTCTGAGCATGGCTGTTTTATGGTTGTGTTTAGGAATTTCCCCTCTTTTCTTTAATCATGATCTCTATAGTTAAGCTCATTCACTCTCTTAGTTTTAACTGCATCTTTTTTGATGTCTCTCAGTTTTATATCTTCAGTCTTTTCCCTGAGCTTGATTATAAGTACCTACCAGAAACATCCACCTGGATGTCACTGAATATCATTGGCTGAACAAAACCCAAACTGATTCATCATCCCCTCTCACTAACCTACTTCTTTCCCTGTGTCCCAAATCTTAGTTAAAAGCAATATCACCCACTGAGTCACCTAAGACATTGTTTGGAGGCCATTAGATTCTTCCTTCTTTCCATCATCTTTCCAATTCTTTTCCTTCTTAAGTGTTTCTTGACCAAGTCCTCTCTTTCTCAACCCTACTATCATTGCCATGATCAGAGATCTCATCATATCTTGGGTGAAATATGTCTCCTCCTTCACAGCCTCCTAGATTTTAGTCTTGCCCAGTGAAAGCCATTGCCTTTTTTGTAGCCAGAGTTATGCTTCTAAAATGTGACTGACATTAGATTCTACTGAAAGCTCTTTGAGTCCACGTTCCTTAGCCAGGTCTACAGAGCCTTTTATGGCTTCACCCCTGCCCACCTCTTCAGCCTCATTTCATGCCTTCCCTGTCTCCAAAGTCATGCTTTAATAAACTAATCAGCTTCTAACTTCAAACATAAACTGTGCTATTCTGCACCTTCATGACCTCGCCTATGAGCTTTCCTCTAACCTAGGGTGCTGTTCTCCCCTTTCTTCCCCATCACCTGCTCAACCTTCAAGGCTCAGGTCCTGTATCCTCTCCTCTTGGACTGATGTCCCAAGTGTGGGATTATGCATTCTATCTTTGTATTTATCACTCATATTGATTTTTTGCTTTGTGTCTATCACTCCCACTAGACTATAATCTTCCTGATGGCAAGGATAGTCCCTTAATCATTTCTAGCACTTACTGTCTGACACATAAATGTCTATTGATCTAAATTGAATAGAAGGTGTTAAATCAGTTGGGTTGCAGCATCTATAATAGCCCCACTACCCTGAAATTCTTGGAAACAAGATCTACAAGTAGACTTCCTGCCCTCACTCAAAGGTAGTTTCTCAGAGAGGGTCTTAGGAAATCAAACACCTCAGAGCCTTGCCCCACCAATGAAATACTTTTAGGCCTGGGGACAGTAGCATACTCCTTCCAGAGAAGACAGAGTCAAATTCTTACCACTGGCCTAGAAATTCACTCCAGCCAGAGCTAGACTCCCTGATACCCTCTGTCTTCTTTGTGCTCTGCCTCTCTAGCAATGGCCTCCTCTTGGTTCTCCTCCCTGGAAATTTTACATGTTTTCAAGGTTGGAGGAGGCCATAAAGCATTTAGAATCAGAGCAAAATATAGGAGTCAGACAGGCCAAGTTTAACACCTTCTCACCAACTTTGTGATGTTGGCAGTCCCCTGACCTCTCTGAGCTGTTTCTTAATCTAGAAGATGGGGATTATAATGCCCAGATCTTCGGTGTTGGAAGGACTGAATGAGATAGATAATAGACTCAAGCACTTAGCTCACAGCCTGGCACAAAGGTTCTTCTGCAGGTTTAGTTCAAATCCTATCTCCTCTGAGAAATCTCTGGTGACTCAGAACCAGCCCAAAATAGTTTTCCTTCTCTGAAGGGTGTGATTTGAGTTCCAAACACTCATTCCGGCTTTTACTCACTCACCACTTATGAGTGTTCACCATCCCCCATGTGCCAGCCATGACTGTGTTGCCTGTCTTGTCTCCTTCGCTGGATTTTAAACCATTAGAGGACAAAGATCATGAAGTAAATAATTTATTGAGATTTTGCAGGCACCTCCCCTCCTCTCCTTTAACCAAACACCTTTAAGAACCTAGTACAAGGCTAGGTGTGGGGAGGATGGCTTATTGAGGAGACCTGAGCATCTTGAACTGGGGAAGGAGGCAAGTGAAGAGGGAAGATAAGGACCATTTGTGGGGATGTTAACTAGCCCTCTTCTGTCACATCGCTGAGGGGCTGAGTAATTCCTAGAAAGCCTTTCGCTCAGATGACTCACAGGGAAGCTGCTCAGGAGATAAGCAGGGCAGTTTACTCCTTCTGGTGTCTGGAAAAAGATGCCTTGACACATCCCACTTCCTAGAATGGAGGGCACCGGAAGCCAACTGTTTATCCCAGAATAATGCCAAGGAAACACTGTCAGTTTAATGAGCTTGAGGCCCAGGGAACTAAGCTAGGTAGAAGCCCTTTGGAGAAAACCAGAACCTGAGGGGGCTTCCACCAGCATCTGCCTGTGCACGCAGGTGTGCACCTGTGTGTGTTTCTGCTAGGTCCTAATACTAGCTCCAGGAGGACACTGAAGCCCAGTGCACTTCTCCTCCCTCCTTAGAACAGGTGCCCCCCTACCCCCATGCTTGGCTGGCCAAACCAGAGTCCTGAGGAAGGCACAGGTCTATTTCAGCAAGAAAGATGGGGAGGCAGTCAATATAGTCCCGCCATGGCCATGGAGCTGTGCCAGGAGGCAGCATCCTCCTGTCTTTTTGTCTCTTTTGATGATCCCTTTCTGGCTTAGGCCCAGAGGACAGGGAAGAGCTTAGGAACTCGACTGTCCCCCAAAGCTACCCAAAAGCTTAGGGCTCCTCCTGCTCCTGGGCCGTGGGTCAGTATAGTCCCTACTTTCACCAAAAGTCAGAGCTGTGCTTGGCACACCTGTGGCCGACAGAGCCTCCCACGAGCCTTAACTGGATGTGGAAAGTTAATTCAGGTATAAATGTGAAGGCTTAATGGAAAAGGAGTGCTGCAGATTAATTATGCCCAGCAGCCCCACTGCTCCAGCCCTGCCTTGGCCTTGGCTTCTCTCCTGTGCCTTCCTTTACAAAAGGCCACATGTGCCCTCCCTGCCTAAGTAGTATCTGGGGATGGGATGGAAGAGAAATATTAATTGAGGTATTTGGAGCAGAGAGCCTGCTGGAGTGGTTGTATATAGATATGGGGCATGTGCTATATTTTGTAGCCACCTTCCAGTCTTACTGTTTCCCCTTCCTTCCATGTGGTTGACCCTTAGCTGGATGCTGAAAGATTTAAAGAGTTATAAGACATGCTCCTACCCTCAAGGGACTGAAGGACAACTGGGTCTTGTTAGTATTACTATTATTATTACCATTATTACTAACTTACTGAGCATATCCAATGGGCAAGGCATTGTACGAGGTACATTATAAGTTTTTAAATTTTGTCTTGTTAGCAATTCTATGAGGTAGGTATTCTTGTCCCCATTTCACAGATGAGGAAATAGAGGCTCAAAGAGGTAGAAGTAAATTGTTCGTGTTTGGAGAACTAGAAATGAGCAAAACTGGGCTTTGGTCCCTGTTCTAGATGTTGTGTTGCCCATTCTATTAACTGCCTTTTAAGAAAGATGCAGCCCCAGGGATGGGAATAAAATAGCTGCAATTATATACAGGAGTGTGTAATTCTGCATAGCTGATAGGACATGATGTTTGGAAGTTCTAAGTAGGAAGATTGCAGCAGGTCTGGGTGGGCAGAAAGCTTCCTGCATAGGAAGCACCTGCTTTGAGATGGTTTATTAAAAGGCATGGGAGTTTGCTTCCTTTTCTGCCCTCCTCCAGGATCAGCACAGGTTTCCTCCTCCATTTCTCCATCATGAGTCCATTCCAGGAATTCACATTTCTTTTGTGAGAGTGAGAGGTGACTCAGCCAGTTCCCAGGATCTGGGGGAAAAGATTCCAACCAATATGTCATTTTCGCATCCAGGTGGGGTGCCCCATCAAAGATGACTGTGCCACAAATGTCACAAATGAGTAGAAATGGCCTCCACTCCCTGTTTCTCTCTCCCAGTGCTGATGGAACAGAGAGAAGGCCCAGGAGTCTGACTGCCACTGCAGGCTGTGTCTGGGGACAGAGTTTCTGTGACTGTTAGAATAGGAATTCTCAAGGGGCTGTTGAATCAAGGGACTTTTCTCTCACTAGCTGCATTGTGTGCTTCTCTTTCATCCACAGAGCATACAGGGCTGGCCGCTGCCGGTCAGATACTGCCAGAGGTCCTATGGGCAGTTGCCCTGGTCAGAAAAGTGACTTCCTAAACCAGAGAGCCACAGAATGCACTGGGGTCAGGGGTGGAGGGCAGCTGGTGAAGATCAGAGGCTAAGAGAGGTCACAGAATAAATCAGTGGAAGCAGAAACACAAATCTGCGTTTCTAGGCTCTGGGTGCAGGCCTCTGCTCCTCCAGGCTCCTGCTGAACTCCACTCTTTCCCTCTCTGGGTGTGACCTCAGCCCAGAGAGCTCACCAACAGGACAGAGGAGTGGAGTAACTCCCTTGTGACAGGTGAATGTGTGCAGAACTGATGGCTGAGGCTTGCTGAACACTTACTAGGTGTCAGGCACCGGCAAAGTGCGTTCTCACTCTTCATCCACAAGAAAATTCTTTGAGGAGCTAAGTGACATCATCCCCATTTCAAAGATGGGGAAATTGAGGCTTAGAAAGATAGGTTAACTTGCTCAAGACCACCCAGCTAGTAAGTGTGGAACCTAGATTTAAAATGTGAGGAATAGACAGTACCTGTGGAAAGGGGTGGCTTAGATTTCAACCATTAAACATTTATGGAGCATCTACTATGTTTCAGGCAGGCTCTACCACTGGGGATACAGCAGTGAACAAAACAGTTGGGATCCCAGCCCTCATGGAGCCCACAGTTTAATGGGGTGGGCGATGTCACGGCCATGAGACCTGTGGGAACCCGGCATGTGTTTTTTTTCAGCTCTGAGTTTCCTACAGCTCTGAGTTCTCCACCCTGGCTGCAATGCTGGATCATCTGTGAGTTAAAGGAACCAGCAATGCCAGGATTCCACTCGAGACTGAGTGAAGCTATACTTTCGGGGCAGGGTTGGGGGTGCTGGACATCCTTATGTTTCACAGACTCTCTAGGTGATTGGAGTTGACCACAGACTGAGGACCAACGCTCTGTAGCAGCTGCGATAGCACTTTGAACAAAACAAGCCCAGAACATGTGTCTTAAACCGAAGAGTTTGGGGGGTGTGGTGATCATCCAGACTACACATTTAGAAGTAGCAATGCCCCTCAGAAGGCACGAGTGGAAGAAAAATGGTCTGCTGGAGAGACCCCAGACACATGCTCTCAAGGCTGCCCCAGATAACAGAATAGTGTGGTAGATGACAGGTTAATATGAATTATCTCAAGGTTCTTGGCTGTCATTTGCCTGAGAAAAATTTATTGATTCCAGTTTCTAAAGAGGGGCCTTTTGCTAGAGTACCTTGTGGTTTAAGTGTAAAATTTAAAGCACTAATTAAAATACATAAAACATTGCATGGAGCAATTACAGTTGCAAGAAGTGGTATGGAGAAACCTCATCAAATCTGAGTGTTTGAGATTTGAATGAGTCCAATTTATTAGACAACAAATACCTTGCTCCAGGCAAAAGGTCAGGAATAAAGGATCAGCGGGTATCCAGAGGCTCCCACTCCTCCAGTATGATGGGGGAGACACAACTGCCCTCAGGGATTCCACCGGAAAATTTGTGTGTGGAGGTTGAGCCCCAGAGTTTAACCACATATTCTTTGTCAAAGAACATCTTTTGTTTAGTATATATTCCTACCAGCTAATAATCAAAAATAGACCCAGAAATACATGTTTACTACTACTAATAAAAGCTAATAGTTAGAGAGTTGTGTCAAGTACTGTTCTAAAAACTTCACTCACCATAACTCAGTTAGTCCTTATAATAATCCAATGAGATGGGTACTATCAGCCTTTTTTACACCTGAGGAAACTGAGGCACAAAACATTAACTCCTTGGAAGTCTCACAGCTGGTCAGAGGCTGACCTCAATGCCACCCTGGAGGTGCTGATCCCAGAGCCCTTGCACTGAAGCAGGATGCCACCTGAGGGTGGTGTGCAGGACTGAGTCCTACTGAGCGTCTCACATGCCCTGAGAATCTGTGAGCCTCAGCGACGGGAGCACGTGCAGACCACACCCTTGGGAACTGAGTCTTCAGTCTGTGTACAATGGGGAAGGGTCCTGGGACTAGACGCCAATGCCAACTCCCGTATGATCTAGGATGAGCCCCTCCGGCTACCAGAGCCTTGGTTTCCCATCTGTAAAATGGGGAGCTGGATTAGATTAACCAGTGGTGCCCACAGAATCACTGGAGGCAGCTCTTTCAAAATATGGATTCCTGAGGCTCCATATGGATTCCCTGGGGATTCTGACTCTGCAATTTCTGAGTGGGGATCCAGTAGTGACTGAGGACCACTGGCTACCTTTGACAACAATAAAATGAGAATTAACTTCCCTACAGACATGAACAATATTTATTAAGCACTTACCATGTGCCAGGCCCTGTGCTATGTGCCTTCCAAGACTCTCTCTCTTAACTGTCACAATGATCCTGTAGTGCTGATGTTATTATTACCCTCATTTTAAGATGAAGAAAAACTACGACTTAGCGAGATGGAGTAGCTTTCCAAGGTCATGAGCCAGGGATGGCCATATCTAGGACCTGTATACAGATGGCATGCCTTCGGCATTTGCATTTGTACCCATTATACTATACTGCCACTTTGCTTGTTCCACCCACTGCCACCCCCCCCCCCCACCAGTCTTGCTGAATGGACAGTGGGCAATGTGACCTATCCTACAACTGCTTATACCAGGGCTGGGCAAGTGACTCAGACTAGCCACTGGACTGGCTGGCCAACAACCAATCAGAGAGTTTTTCTTAAGAATTTGAACTGTGACATTAAGACAAGACTGTTATTGTTTGGGTGGTGTTGGGACCTGGAGTGATAAAGCTAGAATTGGGGCTAGAGTTGGCACATGGCAACTCGAAGGTATATTGAGAACTTTTCATATGGAGAACTTTTCATATGGAGAACTTTTCAGAGGATTCAGGTTTGCAGAGAGGAGAGTGGAGCAGAGAGACCAAGAAATGAAAAGGAGAAAGAAGGCTTCTGGGTGCCTCTCCAGGCCCTTTGAGACCAGCCTGCACTTCCTGGAATGAAGATCTGTGCTCTTTGCCAGGGTCTTCACTTAAGCTAACTCAGTGGGTTTCTGATCCTTATGATTGAATTATTCCTTAAAATAACTTGTCCCAACATCCCTGCAATTTTTTTAGGATCAAATCAGATCATGAAAGTGAAAGAGCTCAGTGACCTGGAAGAAACTAACGCCAATCATGAAATATCTGGAAAACAGCTTAAATACAATCAATGGATTGTCACTAGTAGATCTCAGAGACAGGAGGGCTTACAGTAGTGTGAGCTTAATTAAGGGAGTTCTACAGAGGCAGTGGTTATGCACAGATATTTGTAGAAGGTATAAAACATGGATGGCAAGAGAGAGAAGGAAGACCATCTGGGCAGAGGAAATGACATAAGCAGCCATGTAAAGAAGGTGTGGGGGTGTGAGGGAGATGGCAATGGGACTACTGTGGCTGCTGTCTAGCAAGCATAACTTTGGAGAACTCCAGTGAGTGGATGATTTTTGTATACACCGGGCACTAGGGAGTCACTGGAGGTTATTGTGCAGGGATTTTCAGAAAGACAAAAGTGATCTGATGGATTAGTTGGAAAAGAGAAGGGAGAGACTAATTAAGAAATCCGTGTAGTTTTAGGGGGTCTGGAAAACATCCAGAAAGAGAGATTTCACGAATGAAGAATAACCAGGACTAGGCCATCGGTTGTACAAGAGTTACTCTTTCATTCATTTACTCAACAAACTTTTTTGAGCACCTATTATGCTGGCACTACTCTAAGCAGAGGTGATGCAGAGAGAATGAAACAGGTGTGGTTCCTGTCTTCTTGAAACTTGCAGTATGGGAAGGGAGATAAACATTAATACAACAATGATACAAATCAATATGAGATTACAAATGGCAAGAAGAATCTGCAACAGGATCTTGACCAAATTGGGAAAACAGTGGAGGTGCATCAGGGCAGCTTTCGCTGAGAAAGTGAGGCTTTCTCTGAGATTCAAAGTCTGAATAGAACTTTTCTAGGTGAAGAGCAAGTGGGAAGACCTTCTAAGTTGTGAGAACAAAGGCCTGAAAGCAGTGGGAATTCAGAGAAAGCAAGGGGTAGAGGCCTTTTGGTAAGGGAAGGGGCTGGAAAGGCAGATGGGGCCTTCCAGGGTGTATTAAAGATTTTGGTATTTATTCTAAAAGTAGTAGGAAGCCATGGAAGCATTCTAAAGTGGGAGGGACATGACTGGATTTGTGATTTTAGAAATCCACTCTGCATGAAATGTAGAGAACAGAAAGCAGTGGATCAAAAGAGAAATCTGGGAAATCAGTTAAGAGGCTTTGGTGGTAGGTATTGGAAATCAGCCCTGATCATCTCAAGTGCAAAAAGGATTGATTTGAATTAGCTAGGAGACTCATGGAACTCAAGAGAAGGCTCTTGGGATCTTGGTGACTGGTTTCCATTTAAGTTCCCGAAGACTCTTTTTCCCCCTTCTCTTCATGTTCTCAGAGCTCTCCACATGCTAGGGACATGGCTGGCAGCTGCTTTAGGGTTTTATTTTTACATTTATTATCAAGGAAGGGATAAGATCTTTGTTTGGGTGATATACCTGCACCAGGGCTCAATTGCTGTGACTTGGAGATGCACTGGGGTGGAAGTCCTGGGATTGACAGCCCCAAAAGAAGCAGATAGGGTCTGGAAAGAGCCCCTCACTAAAGGAAGGGGTGAAGGACTGGGGGATTATGCTGCCAGAAATTGGAAGAAGGCATGTGGCACAGACCAAGGGAAAATAGACATTTAATGCAGAAGATATTACAATCATCTAGATGGGGGAAAACATAGCCTCAAGAATGGTTATATCTTTGAAGGAGGATGGGAAGTAAAGGGGCAGGACTTGCATTTTATTAAGTTACTATGTGTCGGGTAGTTAGTTGGGTCATTTTCCTTATCTTCGCAGTAGCTCCAAGATATGAGACTCATTTCACAGATGAGAAAACCAAGGCTCAAAAGAGGCAGAGTGTGCTTGCCTGAGATCACACAGTTCTTTAGGGGCAGAGCTGAGAATTGACCCTGTGATTTGGGGTTTGTCCAAACCCCATGCTTTCTTATATTCCATATGTAGTCTTCCTAGGAAGTGAATTTGGGAGGAAAAAATAATATTGGCCTTTGACCCTGACTTTATAATCACAGGGAAGCCTGCCAAAGATAATGGCTTTAGAAGCGGCTTGAAATCCAGGCTGCAAGGGAGGACCAAGGGTTCAGTCCAGATTTGGAGGTGGAGTGATCATCCTGGCTGATTCCAAGACATGTAGATCCCCTATTAATGTGAATCTCTGTGGGCTGTCTACCTCCACTCACCTTTTGCTAATCTAATTAACATAAGAGCCAGTTGCTTGATTTTTTAAAAATTCTTATTATAGGAAAGAAAGCAAGATGATTTTGCAGAGGTTTGTCTGATTGTTAGATTAGCAGGTGCCTTCGAACTTCTTAATCCTTACTTAATTCCTAGATCAACCCGGTTCAGCTTACTATGGCCTGTACCCAGGATATGAAAAAAAAAGTTGTTTTCAGGAGTTAAGCACTGGCATTGTGTTTATTTCTTAATGTGATCAAATTATGCCTGTGTCTATAATGAGAGAGACAGGCTCACAAATTAGTGAGCTGCCAGGTATAGAACTTAAAAACAAAGCCTAAATCTTGAAAATGATGCTCAGGTGAGCTGGAGCAAGGCGTTGGCCTGGGATTGAAGCCAGGAAGAGAACATAATGAGATAAAGCTCCTGGAGGTCTGGGAGCCAGCCACACACTGAAGCAGATACTGCTCACATAACAGCCCATGGGCCAGGCAGGAAACAGATGTCACATTCAAACTGGGTAATTTGAAGAGAGTTTAATAAAGGGTCCATTTAAATGTGGTACAGAGAAACCACAGGGGATGATGCAGTACCCAGGGCTAGTAACAGCAAGGCCACATCCACTCCTAGATCTGAAGGGCCGAGGAGAGGAACAGTAGTGAGGATTCAGAGAGAGAGCGAGTTGTGTGGAAAGGACCCCTGACAGGAGCTGTGACCCACAGGGTGGGGCCTGGGGAATGACATCCCATCTCATTCTTTTTCCTCCACCTGATCTCTTGCTGGTGTCTTTTTTGGCCAAACCCAACTGGAAGCCAGGAGGTGGGGAGCCCATTGAGACATCCTACACAGAGCAGCCTCCTGGGGCACAGACAGGTAGGGGGAGGAGAATGGGGAGCAGATACAGAGGGGCAAACAGAAGATGCCCAGCACAGCTTTCTACTGCCATCCTCTCATCCTCTTTGGCTTGCCATTTGGCTGTGGGAGGTAGAGAAAGAGAAATGAGTGGGTGGGTGGAGGGGCAAGCTTTAGCCTCAGTCTTTGCTGTCCAAGCCTGATCCCCTGTTTTCTGCTTACCCAGCCTGGCCAGCTGTGTCTTCATGCCCTTTTCTTCTTTTTTAATTCGTTCCTCAGGACTTATCAGGTAAGGGGAACTAGTCAGACAGATTGAACCTGGTTTAAATATGTTCCCCCTGCATATTCGTATAGAGAAGAAGCGATGCTCAGCCTCTTAGACCTGCTTCAGAGCTCAGAGGAGTTTGGAAGCAGCTCCTTTGAAAATGGGGAGAATCCACCTTTGTCAGATGTGTCAGGCCTGCTTTGCCTCATCTCTCATTTTTTTCTAGGATCTGAGAATCTGTAGGAGTGAGGCACCATCTGGACATGTTACACCACTCTTGACTCTTTTAATGTTTAGTGGACTCCTGTCCTTCCCTGTTCCTTCCTTCCAGGAAGCCTTCCATGATTACCACAGCCTCCTCATTTGCTTCTATGTCACAGCCTCTCATTGTTCAAAGGCTCGGGTTGTTCTGGATATAGCTCTGGCAGTATGAGTTCTAGGTCCCTCGGACAGTGATTAACCTTAATGACAGTCTCTTTGGAATGTCCCCCAGCTCTCCCTCCACCATCTGCATCAGCTAAGCCAACATCCCTTAAAAACATATGTGGCTGGGGGAAGGCAGGGTACTCTGTAGAATCATCTGCTTAGACCCCAGAGAAATATTGCTGAGAAGTAAAACCTAATGTAATTAGGGGCCCATGGCTCTGGGAACAGAGAGATCGTTGAACCAGGATCCTGTTTTAGGGCTTTGGAAACTGAGATCATTATACCTGGAGGGTAAAGAAATCACTAAGCCCCATGGTTTGCACTAATTTTTAGCTGCCGAGTCTTATATTTCCCACAAATGTATTCTTTCATGAATTCTAACAGATAACAGATAAATAGCAGCTGCTTTGATTAGAGGTTTCCCATTGTGCTGTAAACCTGAAACTAATAAACCGGCGGCACGGTGGGGGGAGGGGTGTCGAGATTGGAGCTTCCCTCGTTCAGCCTCACATAGTCCCCAGGCCTTAGAACCAAGGGCTCTTTGTGGCACAAGCCGAAGGTCCTGAGCTAGTCCAACCCTAGTGTGAGCACTGAGGCTGCAGATGGGCACTTGTCTGAGCCAGTTACTGCAAAAGAGGGACTGGCATTCCCAGGCTGGTGTCCTTTCCTTCCCACTTAGCCTTGCATGTCACTGCCTCAGGGTTAGGTTTGTTTCTCTTGGTCATTCTTGGCTGACCCTCTCCTCTACCCGCCAGACATGCTCAAGAAGCCAGGTCTGTGTGGTGGGCTGGGCCTGTGGGCAGTGCGGGACATCTGCGGCTAGCACAAGTCCCGATTTACTCCCAGCTCATTAAACCCAAGTTGCCAGGTGACCTAGAGCTTTGGGTCGCAAAGGGCCCAGACCAATTCCACTCTTGTCCTTAGATGTACATCTTCCTTCCTCCCTCCTCTCGGAGCTTCTTGGTGATCTGGCTGCTTGACTCTGTCTGAGCTCCTGTGTGAAGTTCAATTAGCATGCTGGTCCAGTGCTGCTGGCTCCACATATTACTTGCACAGGTTAAGTATTCCTGATAAGGCTTCTCAAATCAGGGAGCTGAAATGAACTTAATTAGAACTCAGAATACTTGAAGTAGAGATAAAAGGCAGCACATCCAGGTCTCTGAAGCAACAAACTGGGAGTGGGAGAAGAGAATGGGAGAAAAAGAAGAGGTGAGGGAACCTGGTCTCCATGCCATAATGAAACCCTTTCCTGTGCAGGAGTTGAGTTTTTGTCTTCACCCCACAGACCTTTCTTCACCAGACCTAGGCTCAAACCATCTCCCTAGAAAGTGGGCATAGAATCCACATTTGGGGCGCAAGCAGCCCAGGTATGAGGAGAGGGGTTGGGCTGGAAGGCAGGCGGGGAAAGGGAATTCAGTTTTTATTAACATTTAGAATGGCCAACAACCTCCAACTCCTTCCAACACTCGTGATTTCCTCCAGGTTGGGGAAGAAAGTGCAATCACCAGAGATGGTGAACTTCTTAAGTGAGGATGAGAGAGTAGGAGTGAGGAATTCTCTTGAGTTTTTTTCTAAGGTCTATCAACTAAGGTTTTTCAACTAAGGTCTATCCTTGTCACTCTCTGACCTCTACCCTTCCTGGAATTTGAGGCTCTTCTAGTTGCCCATTTAGATGGGATAGCTAAAGGATACCCTGCCATTTCCAGTGCAGCGAGGGTTGTCAGAGCCCCACCTATGTCCCCGTGAGTGCCATGGCTCCTGTGTAGGACTGGCTGAAAGTGCCTGGGAGGTAAGGGCAGAGGCAGCCCTCAGTCAATAACCCATGGGGACTTGGGGATAAACTCCCAGTGTCCTGGCCCCTCAGGTGGAACAACTCAGAGGTGTGTCCATGCAGAGCCCCAGAAATCCCCAGTGGGATAAAGCCCCACTTGCCCACAGTGGTACCTACTCAGCCATGCACCGAAATAGCTGCTTCTCTTCCCTTGGCTCTGTGGTGCTTCCTGGGATCATGGCCCAAATAAATCACTTGCATTCAGAATCCTTATTCCAGGGTTTTCTTCGGAAGACCCAATCAAAGATGCTTTGGATAAAGAATTGTCTCATTCTTTCCTGTTATTATTTCCTTCCTCAGCACTCTCTTCAGCAAATACTGAAAAGTCATGGCTTCTTCATTACTTCAACCTCACTTCTTAAATAGGTGCTGAGCATTCTGGGGACATGGCCTCACTGCAGCCTCTTTCTCCACTTCTGCGGCTGCCACTGGCTGTCATCTCACCACTTGCCCCCGGTTGTCCTCAATTCATGTCCACTTGCTCACGAAATGCACTGGTGCCTGGGAGCATAGATCTTTAGATCTGCAGGTATATGTCTGTCCTTAACCCCCACTCCCACCTTCTACTTGTGACCTCCAGTCTCATCTATCTTTCTGTCCCTTTAAGTCTTCATCTACTCTCTCTCTATAGTAGTTAGAAGTACGGGTCTTCTCTCCCTTTCTAGAGGGAGGACTTGGGTCAGACTCTAAGCCGTATTCATTCTGTAGCTTATGCCAGGACTGAGCCTGTATGCTCTCAGATCCATTTCTTGCTCTTTCTCCACTCTGTTCTACACTGTGGGGCTCACCCCTGCAGACTGTGTTTCTGTTTCTCAGGCTCCCTCCTTAGCTTGGCTGGCTTCTGGGTTTAGGAGGCCTTGGTGGAGATTGGAGGGTGGGAGGAAGGGAGGAGATAGAATGTTTCTCCCCCTTGTGTGGTACTTCCATCAGGATCTGCCTTTCCTTGGGTTCTGGCTCCTTCCCCACAGTCTCATGATATTCCAGGTAGACTCACCTCTAGGGTCTGTTACCATCACCTCCTCCTTCATCCCCAACCCTGTGGTGGCAGTGGCTTCCTGCTGGTGTTAGTCTTTGAGTTCTCTCATTCTTTCCTGTAGGCTTCTTAGCTTCCCCATTATCTGAGCAACCAACTCCCTTCATTCAATTTTTTCTAGTTCAGATACAGAGTGGTTTCTATTTATCAAGTCGGACCTGACTAATTCCTATCCCATTGTCATATAACCTCTCTGGGTGCAGATTTGTAAAGTGGGGGTAATATTAGAACTTATCCCAAAGAGTGGTTTGGAGGAGTATATAAGTCAACATGTGTAAAGAGGAAAGCACCACCTGGCACATGTTAAGTACACAATAAATCCATGGGTGCTACTGTGTGTGAACTGTACCTTGTCCTGTTTAATTTCTCTCTGTGTGTGTGTGTGTGTGTGTGTGTGTGTGTGTGTGTGTGTGTGTGTGAATGTGTGTGCGTTGGGGGAGGATGTTCATTTCTGTGGGCAGCAGTGTGTGCCACTGTGTGAAAGGATGTATTTGCAGGTAACCACACCAGGACTGAGAACTCATGCAGAGTGCTCTCATTGAAAATGCCCCTTGTTACTTTATTATCCCCCTGTACAACCACCTTGCCCTTTGTAAACTTATAAAATGAAAAGACAGGGAGGGCTGTGTGGGTAGACAGTAGGTGCCAGCCTCAGTTAACCTTGACTTGGCACATCAGAGATGTGACTTGTCTGTCATTAGAAAGACAAGGTCCTCTGTAGGCTAGAGGGGCAGGGAAGAGAATGCCCA
Source organism: Eidolon dupreanum (assembly GCA_028627145.1). NCBI lineage: Eukaryota > Metazoa > Chordata > Mammalia > Chiroptera > Pteropodidae > Eidolon > Eidolon dupreanum. Next base: position 90,588,270 of record CM053502.1, on the reverse strand, counting down.
GAGCCTGCGACTTTGTGTGGGCCACGCAGGACTCTGCCAGAGTGGACATAAGCCACATGCAACGCCTAACCTCCTGGCTCTCAGCACGGGTGTCCTGGATCAGGCCTGGTGTGCACCATGTGGGGGCTTTTGTCTGGAGTGTCAACAAGGGGCCTCCAGCAACTCTGTAACCTGCCAAGACATGTAGAAAACCATTCCCATTATAGTACAGAGGAGGAAAGTGAGGCCTGGATTGGGAGAGTGACTCCCCAAAATGTCCGAGATGGAATTAGAAGCTAGAGTCTCCTGATTCTACTCTTTGTCACATTAGGCAGGAAGAGCCTCCTCCAATTTTCCAATAAAAATGGATGTCTCAATAAGAGCAGTCATCCCTTACCTTGTTTAGGGCTTTACAGTTTATGATACTTATCTCATTCATGATGAAGATACTACTTCGCAAATATAAAATCGATGTGTTTTAATTTCCCCACTAAATTGTGTTCTCATGCAGCCTTTCTCCTCCAAGGCTGAGCTTGGTCATCTCAAGGAAGGAGAGCGCCCATTTGAACAAAGACTCCATGGCTCTGGGCAAATAACTTCTCTATGTCCTAGCCTTTTCATCTGCACCTGTGGGCAATTACAGTGCCTTGTTTGCAGAGTAGTTATGAAGTAGACAGGATCTGGTGCAGAATAAGTGCATTGTACGTGTTAGCAGGCCTGGAGGACTTGCTCATGGGGCTCACATGGCGGGTGTCTGTAGACAGAATGGGTCCTGCATTTCTGTCTTGGGCATTTGTGGAGGAGGAAGTAAGGGATGGACAGGTACATAATAAGACCCCTGATCTGATCTTTGTCCAGGCGGAACTCCCCACAATGGATTGGTGAAGGAGACGCCAAGGGCAGAGGTGATTCTGATTTCTTTTTCATTTAAAACTCAAGAAAGTCATTGCCTCTTAGGTTGCTCCTGCCCTAATGTGGGGTGGCTGCACTGAAGCTGTCTGGATGCTGTGGTATGGTTAGGGGACGGAGGGCATGAGTTTGGGTTAACAAGCAGTCCTTGGTTCCTATGTGCCTAAGGTGGAGACTGGAAGTTTCTGCTTGCCCTGAAGTTAGTTGAATTTGGTTAGGGAGATCTCCAGAGGGGTCAGAGACGGCTGCAGGGCAGGTTCCTAGACATTCCTCAGCATCGTCAAAAGACAAAACAGGACCAGGTTCTATATGAAGTGCTAGGACAACCCAGCCCTAATGGAAGGGAGAAAGAACGTGCCAGAAGTTTACAAGCCTGGCCTATCAACAGTGGAAAGCCTACTGAGCACTGGAGGTGAACCACACGACCCCATCTGACTGGACACAAAGCCACATACATCCAAGGAGTGGCTTGAGGCCAAATGTGTCTGTCCCTCCTAGTGCCATACAAGCCACTGCCCATCCATGAAGATGCCATCCTGGAGGGCAGAAGGAAAACAGAGGTGGAAATTTGAGAGATCAGCATTTTGTCTTCAAAAAACTGCACGGTTCTTTTAAAAGATTGTTGAAATCATTGAATCAGACCTAGATTACTGTATTGGGCTAAAAATAAGTTGCCCCCCCCCATTACCCATAGAATAGGAACACATTAGAGGGCTCTAATCAGATAATAGAAAATAAAGTGGTTTCTCGTACATCTGAGAGCACCATGAGTATGTGTGTGACCTTGCCACACACTTATTATCTTGTCTGATTCTCATATGTGCTGGAAAATGGCCATTACTGGGGGTTGGCTTGGAGTGGCCATATGGCCATATGGCCCAGAATCATCTTCATTATCACCATTTCCACTGCCAGAGGCTCCAGAGGATTTCGGTTCCTGCCAGCTCTTCCCTCTGTGCTGGATTCTGATCTGGGCCATTGTTGAATGAGTAATTGAAAGTAGATAAAGCATAACTTGGGGAAAACAGCTCAGGCTTTGGAACCACCCAGGCGGGACCTGGGTTGAAATCTCAGCTCTATCATTTAGTAGCTGTGTGACCACGAAGAAGTAACCTGGCCTCTCTCAACTATAAAATGGATATAATAATAATTGATTTTGCAGTTTGGAAGTGAGAGGTAAAGAGCACTAGCACCATGCACTGGATATAGTAGTGACTCAATAAATGGGAGTGAATGAATGAAAGAAAGAAAGAATGAATGAATGAATGAATGAATAGGCCATTTGTAGAGATAAGCACACATGCATGGATCCTGTGCTAAAAGGCAACATAATGTAGCATTTAAGAATACGGGCTCTAAAGCCAAATGGTAAAATGTCATTTACCTGCTATATAACTATGGAGAATTACTTAACCTCTCTATACCTCTTCTCCCCATGTGTACTATAAGAAGGAGGATAGTGATATCCATAGAATAGGGGCACTGTGAGTGTTAAATGAGGTAACATGTAGAAAACTCTTATAGCGGTACCTGGCGCAAAGTAAGTGCTCCATAAATGCAAGCCATTGTTATTATGACACCATTCCATTCCATTTCTACCCCATGCCCAACACTGTTCTAGGTCCTGTGAAGGATATATGAGAAATATAAAAGATGACATCTGGCCTCAAGGAGTTGCTGAAGAGGCCAGATGTGCATCCCTGAAGCAACCATGCTTAAGGTGGCATATTGGCAAGAGTGACACTAATGTAACCAAAGACGGGAAAGTGCAGACAGCAGATGCCACAGGGAGGAGAGGAGCAGGGCAGAGGAGGCTGGAGGGACTGAACAAGATTTAGGGGAGGGAAAGGCACCTACGTGTGCTTGAAAAATGGGCTGGGTGTGCTATCTGACTCTCTCACTGTTTCTCACCATGGAGACACCCAACAGTTAATGGCAGTGGCAGTGAAAAAGACAAGGGCTGCTTAGGAGCTCAGACGTCTGGGGCCTTTTTCTCTGCTTCATCTTTTGAAGAACAGAAGACTTGGGAAAATTCACCTTCTACTCTAAGACTCAGTTTCCTTCAACATAAAATGAAAATAAAAGTTCCTATCCTTCCAGCCTCATAGAGTATAGCCGGGATAAAATAAACCAAGAAGGAAGGACCAGACAGGTTGTTATCTTTATATAAATTAGCCAATGTGTGAACCACCAGTCCTTGGAACCATGGGGAGGAGACTCTCCCATGACTCTCTAAAAGAGAACTGGGGTACTTTTGTTACCATTGGGTGATGTGAAATCTGGCGTCACCCCAGCAGCATGGGGGAGGAGGACGGTGGTGTTGAGTGTTGTCCCTTGGTTCTTCCCTGCCAATGTAGCAAAGAATTACAGGTCAGCAAGATTGAGAAAAGGTGAGATTTATTGAAAGTACGTTTTAGGAGACGGGCCACTCTAAGGAAGGTTGCAACCCCTTGGAATTTGGGAGGTGAAGAGATAAGACAGTACGCCTCAAGGGAGGAGAGGGTTTTCAGCAAGGAGAACTGTAATACTGCAGAAATAGGAAGGTCTGTTTATATTTGGGCTGCAATGGGAGGTCCTAAATGATCCGTATGTGAGGTCAGCTTGACTGACAGCTGGCTGCTATATAACATTTTTCTTACTGTGCATGTGAGTACCCAGAATTCAGTGTTATAATTAGACGCATGAACTTCCAGGCATAAACATAGTATTATAATGACAGTATAATGAGGCTGACATTATGGGCTGGTTAGGGTAGTACTTTCTGTGCATGCATTTGCAGCTGGTTTAGCCAGCAGCTTTTATGGCCTTGTGTTCTAGGATTTGGGGTAATTTATAACCCTAAAAAGGAGATATTTCTGGGAGGTCCTTGAGGAAGGTCTTCAGAGGAAGTTTCTATGGCTACAGAGCTGGACTTCAGCTCCTGTCTCTAATGCCTGACTAACTACCTAATACTTTTACCCCTTCTTGGAGGAGGAGAAAGTCATATCATCACACAATCCTAGAGATCTCCTATACTTTTATGTTTTAATTTCCCAAAGCCTTGACATTAACCTTGGGGCAAATACCTGGCATTTGGACCCTTCCTCCACCACAGTTACCTGCCCCTGGATGTCATGGCTGGTGAGGACAGAAACATCAAGCTCGAAGCTTCTTAGAGAGAGATATTGTAATCCAGGCCAAGTATCTTTGTTGGGTGGTGACATTTCTTTTCTGCTCCCCCGAGATGCTGGCCTTGCCGGGGGGAGTGTCTCATCTGCTTGTTCCCTACCCATGCCCATTCACTTCTGCCCACCTCTACCCCATTTTCCTCTCTGCTCATCCCCCAATCCAGAAATCAAAATTAATTACCTTCCATTCAGCTTCTGCATTGTAATAAATAGTTGTGATATACTCCTGAGGAGGAAAAGAAAATCCAGCATTTAAAATATTTAGCCAGTCAGAAATAATTATTCATGAGGTTTTTGTGCATTCATTAGAGTTTTCCCTCAAGGCTGAGGGCTGCCTGCTGGAAAGAACTTAGCCACAACTTGCCCTTTCTTTCAGTGTTCTTTTTCTTTCTCTTTTTTGCCTCCGTACATTTACGATTCCTCAACACATTCAGGATTAAAACATTAAAAATGCTCATCAAAGAACATGGAAAGAGTCTTTCTAGCTCATCAGCAGAAGAGACTTACTGATGGGGAGGATCACCTTTTGAGATGGATTGTCCTGCAGGATGTGCGCATGCCTGGGTCTGGGCTTCCAGTATGAAGTAGGGGAGACACAGCCGTGCCTTCAGGGAGCCCCAGTCTGAAGGGGAGACAGAGCCCTTGCCTCACTAATGTCCCAATTTTAGTGAGGAGACGGCTGACGCTCAGAGGATTTCTCATCTGATGGGAGATTTCACCATGATCTGGGAGACAATGTTCTCAACCTCAGTGACGTTCTAATGGGGAAATGTATTTTAGAGTTCCATTTTTCAGTGGAGAACTGAATTCATTTATTGATTATCCATGTATTTATTCATTCATTCAACAATATTTGTCAAGCGCATGTTGCACTTTTACACCAAGCACTGATAAGCATAGCCCTTAGGGGATTCACCTAAAAGAAAAAGACAGAATCCTTTTCCCTGAAGAACACCAGTCACATTTAGGAGGCAGATGCATAAACGTTTTTAAAATTGGCTGTGATCAGTGGTGTAACCAAGATGAGTCCACAGTTCTGGGAAAAGAGATGGGCTGCCTTTCTGTTTCCAGGGAGCAACAGGATTAGAGAAAAATGCTCCCCAGGGCCACCAGCTCAGAGGCAGAAAGGAGACTCTGAATTGCTTTGATGAGTTCAAGGCAGGGCCAGGGGCCTTTAGAAGCCAAGGCTGAGGCCCTCACTCTGCCAGGCTGGTGCCTGTGGCAGGGTTGAGCACCATGCTACAGGAAGGCACAGGGCAGCCAAAGTCCTCACAGCTGGCTTTCTTGGATTCTGGCCTATTGGCACTGCCTTGGCATGGCCGATGCTGCTGGTCCTCCACCTCTTAGCATGGCCCTATCCATGCCACTTCCACATGTAATGATGGCCCCTTTTTGCATGCAGGTGTGGACACTGCCTAAGGGCTTTCTCTGGTCCCTGGAAAAATCACTCTTGGGCTCTGCTGCAGGGCAGAAGTGCCGGGGAATTACCCTGGGGAGTAGCTCCAAACCAATAATGATTGGCAGTTGGGCATAAATACCCAACTCTAAGGTGTATCCCACCCCATTTCCCAGATCTCCTCAGTGGGGTCAGGCCCCAGTTGCCACAACAGTTAACTATTCCTTGTATTGGCTTTTTACTCTTTCTTATGTCTTCTCTTATTTATAGGTGTTTTCTGGGGTCACCTCCCAATTAAACTACTTGTCCTGACATCATTGTTTTTCAGTCTGTTTCTGGAGAACTCAAGTCAAGATGCCTGAGGTGACCAGCTCTCCCTGCTCTGGTCCAAGAGAGAAGATTCTACAACCAAGAAGTAAGGGAGCGAGGGTGGCAAACTTGGAAAGACAGGAAGATGCATTTTATTGTCACAATATTCCCAGCACTTGTCATAGTAACACACATAGGATGGGTGGATGCATGCACAAAAGGTATTCTGTTAATTGAATGAATTAAGTGAGCTCTGTCATCAACTCTTTGTGTGACCTTGGGCAAATCACTTTACCTCTCTGAGCCACACTTTCATCATCTACAAAGAGGAGATGATAACTTTACCTACTTAGAGGAAGTAATAAGATAACAGCTATGGATGAGCTTTGTGATTCTAATGCCCTCTGTATTGTAAGAGTTGAAAGATTAGAAAACTGCCTCTTATCCTTGTGGCTGCTTTTCAAAATGCCCAACTAGGAACATTTTAGTGGCTAAAAAGCAGCATCAATTTTCTCATTGAAATTCTTTTCTTGAACAAAGTGAATAATCTTAGTGGACAAAATATGCATTATATTTTCTATAGGATTCATTAAAGTTGTTTTCATTTTGAATTAAAATCATGCAGTTTTCTAGTATTTATTCTGAAATGGCATTGTGCAAAAAGAAAGGCTGCTCCTCACCAATCTTCATTTGATAGCTGAGAAAATGGACCTAGGAAGGCTGTGCCTTTCCCAGGCCTATACGATTGCTTAGAAAAATTAATTCATTTTGCAGATACTTCATGGGCATAGGCTCTGGCCAGGCATTGTGCTGCATGAGCCCAAATGGACCTGGTACTGCTGTCATGAAGCTGTTAGTCATGAAGCTGTTAGGTGAGGGCATGAACAGAATGGTTTCACTAAAGGTTGAACAGTAAGTGCCATGACATAAAGGAATGTGTTTCTTCAAGAACTAAAACAGTAGACCTAAGTTAGTGGTGGTAGGTGACAGAGAGAGAAGGTACCAGGAAAAAGGCTGCTTGAGCTGAGGTCTGAGACATTATCTGGGAAGAAAAAAGGAAGGGGAGTCTTCAGAGAAGGGAATGTGCAGAGATCACGTGGCCTGAGGTGGTACATCATGGGCTTGAGGAAGTAAGAGAAGGTCCTTGTGGCCACAGCATGGAGAGTGAGATGTGGAGTGGGGAGAAATGAGGCTGCAAAGGGAGCCAGAAAGACAGCACGAGGGTCCTTTGAGGCCACATGCATTAGAGCCAAGAGTGAAATCTTACTCATTTTTTTATAATACCCAAAATTATATTATGAAAAGTTTTAAACATACAGAAAAGATGTACAATGGATATCCATATGGCCACCACCTAGATTCTATAATTAGCATTTTCCACATATCTTTCTATCTAACCATCCCTTATGCTTCTTTTAATTCATCTTATTTTTTTCTCACTTTTAAGTGGCAGTCATCAGTACCTACACCCCTAAACACTTCAGCACTCATATCATATCACTGACAAATGTATACATTTGTAATGAATATATCTGTGTAACCTAAAATACAAAACATTCCATCACTCCAGAAAATTCCTTTGTTCCCCTTCTGTTAATCCCTGCCTCAAACTTCTAGGCAACCACTGTTCTAATATTTTTGCACCATACGTTAGTTTTGCCTATTCTAGAACTTCATATAAATGAAATCATTCGGTATATCCCTTTCTGAGCAATGTTTCTTTTATTAGCATGTTTTTGAGGTTCATTCATGTTCTTGTATATATCAATAGTTAATTCCTTCTTATTGTTAAATAGCATCCATAGGAGATATATATATATATATATATATATATATATATATAGATATATATATATATCACAATTATGTATCTTTTCTGTTGTTAATAAACATTTGGGTTGTTTCCAGTTTTGAGTGATTATGAATAACACTGCTACAAATGTTTTTGTGTCTTTTTGAGGATATGAATTTTCACTACTTTTGGGTAAATACCTAATAGTATAATTGTTGGGTCAGAGGATTGATGTATATAGTCCATTCCATAAGAAACTTGCAGACCTGTTTCCTAGATGGCTATGCCATTTTGCTTTCCCACCAACAGTGTAAAAAACCCCAAGTTGCTCCACACCCTCATCAGTGCTTCGTGTTGTTAGCTGTTTGAATTTTTTAATTGCTGGGTGCGTAATGATATTCATGAGGGTTTTAATTTGTCTTTCTCTCATGGTTAATGAGTACTTTCCCCCTGTGCTTATAGGCCATTTGCATTGCCTCTGAACTGTGTGTTAAAATTATTTTGTGTATTTTTTTAAAAAGTGGACTGTTTATCTTCTAATGATTGAGTTTTAGAAATTCTTTACATATAGCCTGCATTTAAGCCCTTTGACGGATACTACAATACTTATTTGTTCAGCAAATATTTTCTGAACCACTACTATGTGCTAGATAATGTGTTGCACTGGTCAGCGTGGGGTCTGCCTTGTGGAAAGCCACAATTAGTTCTCCTGGCTACTGAGTTCAGTGCTCTTCCTACTAAACTCACCTTTTCTTTCAGAATTTATATGTCCCCAGGATCCTCGAGCCAGCAGTAAGGGCCTCAAGCTTGGCTTCAGATGACCTACTTTTGAAACTCAGCTCAGTCACTTACTTGCTGTGTGATTAGGGGCAAGTACCTGAACTCCTCTGAGTCTCAGTTGACACATCTCTGAAATATAACAGCAACATCAACAACAACAGCAACAACAATGACAACATCCTACTCATGGATTTACTATAAGATTAAAAGAGGCAAAAATCCCAGGCATAGAGTAGGCCCTCAGCCTATGTCAGTTTCCTTTCTTTCCCTTTCTTGGGGACAAAAGATTGTTTTAACCCTAAGGTGACTCCAGCAAGGCTCGTTCTGTCCTAGTAGAGCTCTAATAGAGGAAAACAATTTAGTTTAAAAATGAGATGTTATGACAGTGCTAACAAAGTGGTGAGTACTTATTTTCTCCAGGGCTGTGCTCAATGTCCCCTGCTTTCTAGAACTGATGAGGTTTTCTGGGTTTGCTAATGGAGTGTGTTTTTAATGGGCTCCCTCAGCCCTTTGCTGATGGAGAAGCACCCAGGCCTGGGAGTAAGAAGACCAGTTCCAGCCTGGCTTGGTCTCTAACCAACCACGGTTCCAGCACAGGTCTCTTCCCCTCTTCACTACCTCCCAAGCCCCTACCCCTCTTATACACCTTTTAGTGTTAAGTCAGGAAGTGGGATGAAGGAATTTCTAAGGTCTCTTCTGGCCCAAATATTCTGTTTGAAAGTTTTTTTTTGTGTTCCTGATGGATGCTGGACCACATCTGGGAGACACATTTTCAAACAGAATTGGTCATGGGATCAGGAAGGATTTATTAAGCATTTTGTGTATTCTTGTTTTGAGGAGTGCTGCGGCGAGGGAGGAGTTGGGGGCACAGGACAAGTATTAGATACTACACCACAACCCAAAGAGTCTCAATTAGATTTAGATTAGAAAAAGAAAAAAAATGTTGATAGAAAAGATAATAATGACCTTAAAAAACAAGCAAAACAACTACACACTCAGTTACCCAGCTGCTTCTGCGTTCAGTTTTCTTTTAACCAACTTCTTAACCATTAAGGATTGATGATTCTCTTGATTTACCCAATTGATAAAATTGGGACTGTCTCACTTTCCTTTTTATTTCTGCCTAATTAGAAAATATAATTCTGGTGACTGACACCCCTTCCTGTAAGGGTTCTGGAAGTATTTTTTTTTTTTTGGAAATTGTATATGAGTGAGATGAAAGCTGTATCTTTTCTTTTAGTTATTAATTCAGTAGATTTAAAGCTTCATGGAAGGGATTTGTACAAAGTGGGCAAAAAGGAAGCAGACACATGGAAGCAATAAGAGAGGGGCTATGAGTGCTGTGAGCGGCTTCCTCAGGCTCAGATCTGTGGGCCCAGCTGGGGAGTGTCTTAGTTGCCAGCTCTGTGTGGTCAGTCAGAGGAGGCAGTTTTGTATAGTGCTTTCAGCTGTCTTTGTCATCCTCTGGCTGGGAGAGCTTGGGCACATTGCTTAACTTCTCTGGGCCTCAGTTTCCTCATCTGTAAAATGGAGATGGCAATAGTGCCAACCCCACCAGGCAGAGGACTGAGTGGGGCAATGAGTATAAAGCTCTCAGTACAGTGCCCTATATATTACAGGCTTCATGTCCATGTTCACTGTTAGGATAATCATTCACACCTCAGTGCTTAAGGAACTGTCTTGGAAACCAAAGATACATGAGGCCACCCAGCTTGTAGCCACTTGGACACAAAGCCCCTTGAGTGAGTAGACATTTAAAAGCCAGACTCAGTATCCTTCTCTTAGACCTTCTCCCTTGAGATCTCTCTTGTCTGCATTTTCCCTGAGGATTTACCCTCAAGGGGCAATTTCTCTAAAATCCTTATCCTTTTGAGCTGCTGGTCTCCCTTTACACATAAATTAGATAATTAGAAGTCCAGAATTCATGAGGCCACAGAATGTTAAAACTGGTTTTTGCATTTCAAGGGAGGCAGAAGGAACACCACCCTGCAGAGCGATGCAATTTTCTACCCAGAACAAATCTTCTTCCCAGTTCCCACAGCTTCCCAACAGCAGGTGCCAGGACTAGAGGTGAATTTCCTATTCCAAAGGCACTCCCCAAGACTGTTCCCTGGAGGACTTATTTAACAGGGTCTTTGTCATCTTCTATCAACACCTTTCATAGCCTGGCACTTTCCACCTCTCTATGCTTGTTTTTTTGTTTTGTTTTGTTTTGTTTTTTTTGTTTTGTTTTTGTTTGTTTTTGTTTTTGTTTTTGTAACTGCAGCAAATGTTTCCTAAAAACTGGAAAGGAGAAAGACCTGCCTGGATGCTCATTCCGATCACACCACCCTCCTGCAGGTTCTGCAGTCACCCAGACCAGTGCTGTCCTCGGCTGGAAAGGGCAGGGCAAGAGGAAGCCCCGATAATGGATGACACAATAGAACAGTAGGTTGGATGTCACCCCATTGGCTAACCAAGTGCTTCACCTGCATCATCTTTAATTCTCAAGAATCCTGGAAGGAGATACCATTATTGGCTCAACTTTCCAGATCAGGAAGCTAAAGCTGAGGAAAAGTTAATGAGTTTGCCCGAGACATAAACTTTGCTGGGTTAGAGCTGAAACTGGAGCCAGGTGTTCTGACTCCTTAGAGCAGTGTGCCATCCTCTGCTGTGGGTGTGATCATCGTGGGGCTGACCAAACCAGGATCTGGCCCTGGACCTGCGTGACTCCTAAGCTCTTCTCTTAGAATAAACTCACCATAAGTCTCATACAATGAGTTTTCAAATAAATAAGATGCTGCAAAACCCAGAGAATATTAAAAGTCTTCTGGATACAACTTAATGTGTCTTAGAGATTCAAGGAAGCATATTGAGAGCCCTCAGTAATTCAGGACTGTTGTTACTGTGCTGATTGCACAGGAGATGGGCAGAACTAATGATCAGCTAAGGCTTCCAGGAAGGAGAACCTGGTAATGGAAAGGTTTCACGTACTGTCTCGATTTATCTGCTTATGAAAATTGTGATTGGATTTCAGAGTCAGAGATGAGTGGAGTTCATATAGCACTTTTTGGATGTGAGGGCAGTTTAATCCCAGCCATTAGATAGCCAAATTCAGTGGTAGTAAAAGCTACCACTGAATTTATGTGCTAAGCAGTGTTTAGATACACATATATATTTAACATAGCATCTCATTCAAAGCTTGTAAGCCCATGAGTTGGATGTGTCCCCTGTTTTACAGATGAGGGGATGCCCTCCTGGAGATGTTAAGTGACCCAAGGTCATACTAGTGAAAATTGGAGGGTTTGAACTCTGGCTGGAGCGTATGCATTTCAGTTATGGTCTGTATTCTTTATTTATTAAGCCCCTAATGAGTGTCTGGCATGATGCTAGGTGTCTTGGAAGCATGAACTCAGGCAATGCTCACATTCATATGAGGTGGGGCTTGTCTGCATTTTCTGAAGGTCATACTGCTAGTCAGCCCTTGCTCCTGTCTTCAGGATGGCAATGGCTGATAGTGATAATTAAACAAGTTCAATTTGTGGGCATTACATCAGAAAGGAGGAAGGTGTATGCTATAAAAAAAGTAAAAGCCAACCTTAGGGGTTCAAAGCAAAGAGTCACTCTTCATCTGGCTGGAGGTGGAAGGGGTTTCTCAGAGATGATTTCAGGAGAAAAAATGGCCATCTCTCTACTCTGGGTCTATGCGCATGTAGTTAAAATTCCCCTACTCCCTCCCCACTCCACTTCCCCTCACCAACACCAATACGTCTCCTCTGGTCTCTACTTAAGGATTTCTTCTTTGGGGAGGCCTGGATTGAACCCCTGGATCAGGATAATTACCCCTTCCATAAACCCCTGGGCCCCCACACATCTCCGTCCATACAAGATATCCCATGAAGATTGTCTATCGTTTCTTATCCGAGGGCCTGCAAGCTCCATGGGGCAGGAGGACACCCAGCTTGTCCTCCTCCGTACTTGACCCCTACTAGAAGGTCAGTTAGTCAGCACCAACTGGGAGATTGGAATGCTCCAATTCCTCTCACCCCCAACAAGCCAGATGAGCTCCAAACCTAAGTTCAGGACTGCAAGAGTAGTCTTCAGGGAAAAGAAAGGGCCTCTCTGCTCAAAGTGAGGCCCTAGGCCACTTGTAACAGCATTGGCTTATAGAAATGCAGACCCCCAGGCCCATCCCAAACTTTCTAATTCCAATCTGCATTTTAACCACCCCTTCCCACCCCCCACATAATTCTTGGTATGCACATGAAACCATGAGAAGCACTGGTATTGGGAACTGCAAACCAAATGGTTGAGGCTGCTCTGAAACTACAGGGTTAGCTGGCTCCACAGGGATGGGAAAGTTGGAACCCACTAGCGGGATTGAATGTGACCCCATGTCATTGGTTGTTGTATCCTTTCTCCCTACCTGTGTGTGGAAGATCCTGTCTTTCCCTGGTTAAGGATAGCCACCTGTGCAAGTGTTACTCCACGGGGACTGAAACCGCTCTCCCAGGAGAACTGGAGCTCGCCTTTACCTCTGCTCGCTGTATCTGGTGTTGCCCTGACTACACACGTATGTGTCATGTGTAGCCTCTGAGTCTGTCCATTCACAGTATTTTATTCACACTCAAAACACTTTGCAGAACACAGTTCTCTGCTGCAATCTCTCTCCACTTATACAAGACTTAATTATTTAAATTTAGTCCATTAGTGGTTCTATATTTAATTTTTTAAATCAAATGAATTATTAGTCTATTACTAAATGATGAAGTTTAACAGCTGTTAATGAGCATTCAAAATAGATAAATTATTTCATTCCATAACACAATACCAATATTTACCTATGAACAGAGAAGTTATCCCGATAAGGAGCTCTATTCTTCCGACCTGGGACTCTTTACTGTTAGCAAATATGAACTAAGTAATTTATTATGTGACATAAATAAAAGAGGGAGGGTGAAAGGAATTTACTTATATGCCATGAACACATTCGTTAACTCTTTACTGTTCTCCTCAAGCACCTTCCCATTTCCCACAACTAGGGGGACATAAAGAATAGTCTAGGGTTGGCTCCATAAACTGCTCAAAAATAAATCATCCATCCTTCTCTCTCTAAGCGTTTCCCTAGAAGTGCTGCCAGTAGAGCCTCAGGTAGAACCAGGGGAAGTGGAGGGAGCCACACACTGAATAAGAAAAGCATCCATGAAAATAGCTACTTTTATTATATAGAGATTATAAAAGGCATATAAATACAAATTTTTTATTCTGTAATTTGAAAGTTAAATTTCATTGCACACTCCATGTGCATAAAAATTATGCAGACCGATGTTTGCTAAGAATACGATTCTGGAATTGCTTTTCCAGCTTGTTGAATTCTGAGAGGTTCTAGAACAGTATTTTGGAGCTTTCCCTCACATCAAAAGCTAAAGTACGCACGTCTGTATTGTGTGTGTGTGTGATGTGTTAATGTGTGTACATGTATATGCATGTGGTGAAGATCTGGGGATCTCCATGCACATACATCCACTCCTTGAGCCGGTCAGTCACTGAACTATGTATTAAAATGCCTACTAAGAGCTGTTGGAGGAGGTGCTGAGGATTTGGCAATGCATCAAAACAGACAAAATTTCTGTCTTCATAGAGCTGATATTCTCATGGGAGAAAATGACCATATCTGCACAAAGAAAGAAAGAAAGGAATATTAGTGACTAAAGAACCAAAGCAAGGTGAGTGTGGGGAGAGTGATTAAGGTGAAGCTTGCAACAGGGTAACAAAAAGAGACCTCTCTGAGGGGCTAAGGCAGAGACCTGAGCAAGGGGAGCAAACAAGGTGTGTGGACATGAGGAACAGTGGTCCAGGTGGAGGGTCCTGTGAGCATGGTGTGGACACAGGAACATATCTGGAGTGTTTGGGGAACACCAAAGAGGCTATCATAGAGAACATTGAGGAAGAGGGAATCTTGGATACTGGTTAGCAAACTCCTTAAACCAAGGAGCGTGGAACCAAAGCTGCAAGGAATGGAAGGACTTCATAATTTACCCAGCCTAATCCCCTCATTTATTGGTTAAATTAGAGATAGAATTGGGATTTTTTTTTTTTTTACTTAAACAACAAACAAAACAAAAGGAGCTGCTCCTTGTTTGTTTACTGCCTGATCTTAGTTCTCACCCCCTGGTTCAGCTTAACTCAGAACTGGGGTCTCATCTGGCATTTTCTTAACTTTCTCCTCCAATCTCTGGCCTTCTAGAAAATGGCTAACCTGAAAGCAACAGCCTGTGTCCCGCAGATTAGGGATGGAATGGTGATATGGTTTGTCACTGGCACTTGCACACTCTGCTTCTACAGACTGCTTAGGGGAATTAATTAAGCTTGAGGTCTTGCCAGGAGAGGAGGCAGAGGAGCCACTGGATCACCTGAGGAGGGAGCACAGGAAGATGACAGTATTTATGGCGGGAAAGTCTGAGGCCCAGGAGCAATTGAGCATTTTCCTGGAAGACGGTGATGAGCAGGCCCTGGGTCCCAATGGTGGGTGTCACATGCCAGGGAACCCTGGCTCTCCTCAGCTCAGCCCTTTTTCCTGGGGTCTCTGAGCATCAGGAGGCTTGAACCTTCTGTTTTTGGAGACCTGCTGTCTCTGTTAGTATTAGATTTAGTTGCACAACAGAAAACCCAAATGTTAAGTAGGCTGCATAAATAAATTAGGGTTTGCTTTGCTCTCATGCAAAAGAAGTCTGGGGGCAGCAATCCGGACCTGTCAATAGGGCTCCTTGCTGACATCAATGTCCTAGTTTCCACTGGTCTTTTGTTCCTCAAGGTCGCCTCATAACTTAAGAGGGCCACTAGAATTCCAGCCGCCATGTGAAGTTCCAGGCAGGAAGCAGGAGGAGTTAGGGGAGGGCAAAAGAGGACCTATCAGCTGAGAAACCACTAGTTTTTCCTTTATTCTACTTTTCTCAGCTTTATTGAGGTATAATTGACAAAATTATAATATATTAAAGTGAACAATGTGGTTTGATATATATATACATTTGATATACATTGTGAAAGGATTCCCACAATTAAATTAACACATCTATCACCTTGCAAAGTTACCATTTTTATTTTTTCTTTTCTTTTTTCGTATGAAAATGCTTAAGATATTCTCTCTTAGAAAATTTCAAGTCTTCAATACAGTGTCATAACTATAGTCACCATGCTGTATATTAGATCCTTAGAACTTATTCATCTTATAACTCAAAGTTGTATCATTTCACCAACATCTTCCAATTTCTCCTACTTCCCAGCCCCTGGCAGCCACCATTTTTCTGTTTTTATAAATTTGACTTTTTTTTTTTTTTTAGATTCCACCACACAGTATTTGTCTTCTCTGTCTGGGTTATTTGACTTAACATAATGCCCTCCATGTTCCTTTGCGTTGTTGTGAAATTCAGGATTTCCTTCTTTTTTAAGGCTGAATAATATCCTATCAAACATACACCACAATTCCTTTATCCGTTCATCCACTGACAAATGCTTAGGTTGTTTCTATATCTTGATTATTGTGAGTAGTAATGCTGCAGTAAAATGAGAGTGAAGATATCTCTTTAAGAGAGTGATTTCATTTCCTATGGATATGTACTCAGAAGCGGAATTGCTGGATCATAAGGTAGTTTTATACTTAATGGTTTGAGGAACCTCCATGCTGTTTTCCATAATGCTGTACCAATTTACAATCCCACCAACAGTGCATAAGGGTTTTCTTTTTCCATGTGGATGAACCCTTCTTTACAAAGCTTTATCAAAAGCCCCACCTAGTGACTTTCATTAGCCACCCCTATCTGCAAAGAAGGCTGAAAAATGTCAGTTTGCTTACTTGTTTATCTGATTTTTTAAGTGACATATTTCCACACTGAATAAACTGTGATTCTGATAGAGGGGACACTAGACATTTGGTATTAAATCCCTGTCACTTATGCAAAAGCACAAACTAACTCAGGCACCTGTCCCAGGCCCACTGACTCAGGTGGAGGTTGGCAGAGAATCCCTTGAAGTCCTGGCTGTTTAGATAGAAGGGACTCCTGTGCTTAGGTCTCTAACTTTTTGGATGAACTTATTCTCAGAGGGCTTGTGGGAGGGAGAGTAGAAATAAAGGATGTAGATGGAGTTCATTCTTAGAATTATTTTAGGATAGTCTCCTCTCATCCTTGTATTTCTGTAACATCTCCACACTCCATATGAATACTCTCATCCTTGGACAAGTTTTCCTATTTCCTGCTTTTATAAAATGTAGGTGATAATTTGGTTCATAAGGCCACAGAGAAGAATAACAGAAAATCAATACAAAGCTCTTAGCAAAATACTTGGCTCATGGTAGGTACTCAAACATAGTAGCGATTTATTATTATATGTGCATGAGCCACAGCTTACTGCATTTTATGCATGTGCACACGTGGTATATGAATACGAGTGTGCATGAGCATGTGTGCATGATTGTTTATGGAGGACGTGGCAGGATAGAGATAGTGAGAGACTCTGGCAGGCTACGTGTACCTGTGGCTTTGATTCTCTGTGTGTGGGACTCTGCTCTGTCACCCAGCCCAGTGGAGCAGGGCAGGGCTGGGCATTGACAAGCTAGCCTCTCACAGGGCTGAATTTCCATGAGAGGCGCTTTAACACTAAAGATTCCACAGTCCAATTTTGAGGGCAACAGGCAGAGAGAAGCTGGGTTGCTAAGCAACCAGCCATTAACAGGAAATTAGTTGCTCATCTCCAAATGTCCTATCCCATTTCCATTCCACCTCTCCCTGTTCTGTCAAACAGAAACACACACACACACACACACACACACACAGGTACACACACAAATACACACACAGCAATATAACTGAGAGTCACCAGGACCTTCTAGAGATAAAATTCACATTGCTGGGCCTACCAACAGACAAGAGACTTTCCTAGCTCCCTGCTATTCTCTACCCATCTCTTTGCTTCTCTTCCAGAGTCTTCATATCCTTGTCCTACGAGTGGTAGTGATTGTCAGATTCTCAAATCTAACCCTGAACTGATCTCTGAAACCTTACTCAAATTTTACCCCAAACTCCAACTCTGAATTTTGGCTTGCTTCAGGACGGAGCTGGGTTGCATTTGTTGTCAAAGGGGAGGGGTCATCTCGACACCTGCTTGGGGGGTATAAGTAACTAATGACTCACACTGGGGAAGGAAAGGAGAGTAGAACAAACTCACTCATCTCTCAGAGTCAGCAAGGTCTGACCAATGCTCAAGGCTCAGGCCTCAGCTGGAGTTGCTTCTGCTTCAACCCATCCCAAAAGAGAAGGATGAAGCAGGGGCCCTCTTAGGTCTTCTAGTCCTTCCCTGCTCTGGAACATGCCCTTTCTCTGGACCCAGTCTGCCCTGGTGATAGTAGGTGATGCTCGGAGGCCTCACAGATACAAATATATCTGGAGAGAAAGCCCAGCACACAGGGTCACCATTCTTAGCCTGAACCATACTTTTAGAAAGTTGACCTCAAGTCCTGAGGACTGTTCTCAAACTATCCTTCCCCTCCACGTGTCCACTGATATGGACAATTGATATTAAATTAGTAATGTCAATTGGGCCTGACACTGTGCCAGACTCTGCTGTGCTCATCACCCCCATCCCTGCCCAGGGAAAGAAGCAGACATGTAAAACTCAGCTCTAGTCGTTATGTGCCCCAAAGTCATATGAAGTATCATGAAGACCCAAGAAAGAAATGAGGTAGAGAGAGGAATCGAGGAACAGGTGACATTTTGGCTGGACTTTAAAGTATGAGTAGTAGTTTTCCAGAGAGAAATGTTTGGGAGAGTGTTGGGGAGAGGGCATTCCAAGAAGAAGTGACAGCATAGACACAGGGGCTGAGTATTTATAAATAATCACTTTTCAGAATTCAAAAGAGGGTCTTGCTGTGTGTTGGAAATTAACATTAAAAAGAACACTAGAATGGGAACAAGGAGGTTTGAGTCCCAGCTCTGCTTCTGACTGTATAACTTCAGACAAGTTACAGCACTTCTCTGGGCTTCAGTTTTTTCCTCTAAAATAAAGGGCTCGGGTTATCTCTGAGGTTCTTCTCAGCTTGGAAGACCTATGGTTTTGTGTGTACAGTGTTCATCTAACGAAGGGGTGAGAAGGAGGCTTAAATGGGTGCATGCAGGGACTGGTGGAGAGTTGGGTCCACAGGCTAGACAGTCTTTCTCCTCAGCTTTCTCCCTCTCCCCTCCCCTCTCAGATGGCCTCCAATGCCTTCTTGGGCAGCACAGACCACTCTGAGAGTTGCAATGACCTTTACAGAAAATTGTCCATTTTAGAAGATTTAACTGCATTTAAAAGCACCATGCGAGGCTTTTAAGAAGGTGTTCTGGAGTAGAAGGATGGGCTGGAAAGTGTCCGGGAGACCAATGGAGAGTTCTGAGAACACCTCTGCCTCAGGAGCATTCTGTGCTGGGAGAGTGGACTTGAGACCAGGCAGTCATGCTGATTTTTCAAAAGCACTGGCATGTAAGGAGCATCATTAATACTCTGGAGAGGGAAGTAAAGAGCTGAGTGGAGGAGGGGCTTGTCCTGTGTCTCCAGAGCCTCCAACCTCCCCCATACAGCCCAGCTCCCATATCAGAAGAGCTAGGTGCTTCCTGGATGTCTCTTTTTTTGTCCCAGCAATGCATCCTTTCTCTTGACCACAGGAATGTCTCCGAAAGATGAAAAAGGTCACATCATTAACGCAAAGAGGGTTAGCCTGATAGACTCTTGGGAGGCCAGTATAAAGGAAAGAGCAAGGAGAGGTGCCTAAAGGGGAGAAGGGAGGACCCCTGAGACAGGCTGGTGCCATGTTGACACTCAGGGTGAGCTTCGTCCTGGGGTGCAGGAATGCTCAGCGTGTTTGTACTGAGACCTCTGGGCAGCCCCTCCCACTGGGCAACAGGGCTTGTAGAACCCACTGACCTGTCTTAGCCTCCCACGATCATGACTTTCAATGCCCTTCAAGGCCTTAAGGAAGAGGACAGCCTTGCAGTGTGACAGGAGCAGGGAGAGGAGAGCTTGACTTCCTGACCTGTTCCCCAGGTGGCCACCGCTTTCCGGCCTGAGGCTTTGAATCTTCAAAACTTTTCTTTAATCTGAAAGAAGTATAATTTATTTGTCAAATCAAAGGCTCCTTAGCTGTGCAGAGGTTTCTCAGCCCAGCACCCTTGCCTTGGGCAGAGCAGGGGCCTGATGACTTGCCATGGGCATGCTTGTGCATATTTAATTTAATTTAATTTGTATTTATGAAGTGCTGGGTCGTCTGCCTGTGTGGGGCCTGTGTGCTTGAATGCTCCCTTGTGCGGGCATTTCTGTCTGTAGGCAGACATACCTGCCTGCGTATGTGTTTGACATATGTCCATACAGCAACGGATTGCACAATCCATATTTACATCCTTGTGTGCAGGCCCAGCTGGGTGGTTCTGAGTGGTTTGCACCTATGTGAAGATGCAAATGGGATACAGATGTGAGGTGGACAGAGGAGAGCCTACAGAAAGCCTGTGCAAGGTGCCCAGACCACACTAGCACCTCAGAGAAGCTATTGAAGCTGGAACCCCAGGAGATGGAGGTCCAGAAAGGCCCAGGTCTGTGGAATGCCAATCTCACTAGAGGACTTGGGGGACTTCAAGAGAACAGTGCCTCTTCTGCCCTTGAGCTGGGCAAAGTATTTCCCATCATAGACACTTATCCCCTTATCATGAACCCAGTAAGCATGTTCCAGCCTCCTTTCACCATTGGAGCTGAGGCTGGCAGCTTGCTGGCTGGGGAGAGAGGAATCGGATATGGATATGGCGAGTGAAGGTGGGGGGGAGCGGCTTCCTGGGCAGAGGGAAGGCTGAAGGAAATGGGTATCTGCCTATTACCTTTCTCAAAAGGGGACCAGACAATAGTGGTTGGAGCCCCCCTGTCCCCAAGGCTGGACCTCACCTACCTGAATTGGAGGGCTCATTTGAAGGCAGATCTTGGCTGGAGGGTCTGGCGATGCAGAGCACAGTGGTGAGGTGGGCTGAAGGGCTGGACATAAAGGGACAGGTTTCATCACTCAGAAGGGAGGTACATTCTCAGTGTTTCTAGGGCCCTTGGAAAGAAGAGTCAGGTTCCCTTTTTTGGAGCTGGCTGGGAAGCTGGGTTTGTTTAAGGATTCAGGGATAATGCTGAGGAATTGGAAAGGGGCAGAAGGGGATTATTCTCTGCAAGAGGTGGAGTGGGGGGAGAGCCCAAGGGAGTCTTGACAACCCTCCCTCTTCCCCTCTTTCCCTTCTCAAGCTGCCTCTTTTCCTGATTCTTTCTCTCCCTTGTTTTTCTATCCAGATTCCCCATAGCCCAGCTGATCAGCCTTTCTTTGGGCTCCTGAGGGACCCCTGTATACCTGGCTCCTCTCTCTGTGATGGCGCCAAAAGTTCTGCCATCTCCCTTTCCTGGGGTGGGCAGGGAGGTGCTGTACACAGGTTCCCTCCACATCTTCAGCTCCCCCTTTCAGCAAAACAGCAAGCTTTCTGAGATTGTTACAGCCTGTGTGTAATTAACATTCTGGGCTGGTGGGTTGTGCAGCTACCACAGGACTTTGGGAACTGAGAGGATCACCTTGCTCCCTATTTTCCCTTCTTACATTCTCATACTTCTAGTTTGCATGGATTCACACTTTGTATCTGTATCTGTCTGTTTCCCTCCCTGTTATATCCCTCCTCTTCCCAATTTCAGCCCCAGGCTCTGTGTCTCTTCCTGCTCTCTGTTCTCCAGCTGCCTCTCAGGATTTCATTGCTAAGTTTCTGGGTTTTTTTTTGTTGTTGTTGTTTTTTGTTTTTGTTTTTTGTTTGTTTTTTTCACTTTCTCTTTCTTGTCCTGGTTTATCTGCTTGCCTCTTTCTCTCCAAGTGTCTGATTTTGCTTCTAGTTCCTCTCCCTGTCTCCCTCTAAGTCTCTCCCTCTGTTAGCCTGTCTCCATCCCTCTCTCTCCCTGCATCCCACCCCACCCCTTTATTTCTGACTGCAAATGTTCAAATAAACAAAAAAGACCAAACCCCATGTGCCTGTCAGTGGAAAGCAACTTTGCAACCCCAGGAGTGCAGCAGAGACTGTGTGAAACAAAAGATTCCCAATTACTTCCTCTCAGTGCTGGGCTTACCACTCTAAAAAAGGACGAATTCCAGGCCAGAGAGGGAGAAGGGCCTTGTTTGTTGAAGCTGTGAGGCTGAGGGTAAGGTAGGGAACAGTGGGAATGAAAGGCACCTGAGCATCTTCTCAACCCCAAGACACTCCATGGGTCATTTTCGCCTTTCTCCTCATCTGACTCCAGATCTCAAGCTTTTTCTCCATCTGGTCTCCTATGAATATTGATGCTTATGCTTACTAGGACTGCTCCACCCACCCACCCACCCACATAACACACACACTTAGACCATCAGAATTCCACCTCATCACAGCTCCACACTTCTCCAGCCACAGTTCTGCCATAGACAGGTGCCAGAGAGGCCACCTCACAGGCTCCAAATTCTCTTCCTATCTCAACGAGAATCTGTCTGCCAGAACTAATCTATGCTGTACTTTAACCTTCTTCTATTCCTTCCCTCTTTTTCTTTGCCAGTGGGGAATGGATGGGGAGAGGGTGGAGGAAGGGGGTTTTCCAAAGGTAAATTTTCACCTTTTTACATTTACAATGAATACCTCTGTGAGGTATAGGAAAAGCTGGCATAGATTTTAGAGTGAGAGGTCCAGAGTTCAGATCCAGCTTCTTTTTGTGACTTTGGGTAAGATATTTAATCTCTCAGAACCTCAGTTTCTTCATGTGTGAAATGTAGGTTTATTAATATCTCTTACAGGATAATATCTGTTTTACAGGATGATGATGATGATGATGATGATGATGATAATATCTATCTTATAGGTAATATCTATCTCAAGGATCCAGTTATTAGGAACAAGTGTGGTTGGTGATTTGCCAGGCCACAGACACAGTGGCCTTTTGGAGCAACAAGTAACCTACTTTGGAACTCAGTTTCATTGTTTCACTCCTGAGCATCCAGAAGGTCCAAGTGGATTTCAGCATTTCCTTATGGTCTATTTATATTCATTTCTGAATATCATGTAGAATTTGGGCAGCATGCATAGCAGGTTTCTACCATATCCCCTTGGCCCTTAACATTTCCTCACACTGACCCCAATGCCAGAGGTCAACACCTAAAACTTGGCCTGAGGCCCTCTCCGGAGGCTGCTGGGGTAGAAAAGAAGGACTGGAGGATTAATGCTCCTGGGAACAACCCCCCACAACTGCCAAGAGTTGATGGATAAACACCCCAGATCCCTCATCCTGAGGGAAGAAAATCTGAGTCTTGGCGCCACACTGTCACCTGAGGTTCCCCATAGAATTGAGCTCCAGATTCTACCATGTTACTGGGCTTGATGACACAGCTCATGTTGGTTTCTCACATTCCCTGCCCCTACCAGCACTTCCTTCACCTCTCAATAACTGCATGCATCCACATTCTTACCTCAGGCTGTGTTTCTGCAGGGAGTCAAACCAAGTTGGCATGGTATTGCACTAAGACTGTGAGTCTTGGTGTCAGGAATCCTGGGTTCTTGATCCCATGTTGATGTGCCTTAGCTGAGGAGTCTTGCCTCTTAGCCAGTTTTGGTCTTAGTTTCCTCATCTATGAAATGGAACTACTAAAATTCCTTTTCTACCAATCCTAGTGGCTGATGTGTGATCAAATGAGATAATGCAAACAAACAAACAAAACAAAAACAAACAAAAAAACCCTCAAAAACAAAAAACAAAAAAAAGGTAAACCATAAAGCAATGTACAGAGTTACCATTGTCATTGGCATTTCATCTTGTCCATTCAATACAGCTTCAAAAGTTCTTTTGGGAGCAGGGCTCTCTAGGCCATCTTCCCTGGCAGAGTCTGCTGAGTCTGTCTGATGGGGCTTTTCATCCCATATATGCCTTTTGCACTGTTATCCCACACATTCTTCACCTGCTTTCCTGACTTTGAAGTATTTAAAGGAGCTCTTATTACTGGCTTTGGAATTCCTCATAAGGGGCTTCTCACATTCTTTTCCTGGACATTTGATATCAGGTTTGCATCTGACCTTTTCCCGTGATTATTAATTAATAAAATGTAAATATACGAATAGATTACGTACATTTAACTGGTGCCTTTCCGTTTGCATGACCTTTTTTTCTCTGCTAGTTAGCCATGCAGACTTTTTTCTCCTTTCCAGAAACTAGTCTTTTTGATCCTTAACACACATTTTTCCTGGCGTTCAGTGAGGATTTTCTTTACTTTTTTCAATAGCCTATGGGTTTCTTATGCTTTTAAACATTTTTTAACTTTCTTTTAACCATTCCTTTCAATTTTTCCCCATGTACTCATTTCTTGTCTTTCTACAAAAAATAAGCAATCTCATAATGGGTATTTTCAGCTTTCCCACCAGGGTTTTGAAATTTTAGATTGTGGGGTCTGAAGGGGGCAGAGCTTCACCCACAAGTGCTTTCTGCCCAGTCCCTGCCCTTCCCTCCAAAAGAACCCTGCCCCCTCCTAGAACTAGATAAAGCAAACCTCATGCACATGATGGGTGCCCCTAATCTCTACCACCACTGGGGACTTGCTTCCAAATGGTACTTTATCACTTGTGCCAGCTGCCGGCACTCGCTGAACCTCGTCCTTAATTAATTACTGCAAGGAGCCATCTCCCTCCCAATGACAGCCTTCAAGCCCCGTCAGATGAAGAAGCAAAACCCTTTCATCTTTCCTGATGGCTCCTTTCTTTCTGTATAGTTCTTTTCCTTTCTGCCAATCCTGGTTTCTCTGAAGCTCCCGGTCCAAAGCTATCCCATGGGGCCATGAAATCAAGCTCCAGGAGGCAGGGTGTAGGTCCATGAAGTAGGGCAGGGAACAGAGGCAGAGTGCCTGGTCTAAGGAGGCCCCAGAAGCTAGTGTTCAAAATGGTCATAGGGTGTGGGTGGGGGGCACAGGCAATGTACACATCTGAGTAGGGCAGGTGATAGAGGCCACAGATATAAGCTGGGCTTCAGTGTGGTTGTGGTAACCTATGAAAAATATGTGTCCATGGTGCCAGGGTCTGCTATTGTGTCACAGATAGAGAGTGGCTCTGCAAACAGAGGCACAAACAGAAATGGGTTATGTAAACCAAGACACAGACAGTAACACCAACAGTGATAAGACTCAGCAAACAGCAGCACGGAATGACTGGCTCTGCATCTTTGGTGCCCCCAGTGCACACAGGGCCTAGGGCAGTGAGGGGCACCGTAGATGATGCCTCTGACAGTGACAGACATCAACACTGATGAGCTCAGCAAACAGAGGAACCATGAGAATGGGCTCTATTGATACTACAACACCAACAGGGACAATGACAAGTACTGTAAACAGCACAGAAACAGTTCTAGCCTCTCCCAACAACACCAAGCTCTGTAAATAAAACCAAACCCCACGAATGACAAACAGTGCCACATTTTACAAATGGTGACACAGGTAGTGACAAGCTTTGCAATCAGCTCCAAGTTCTCCTAATACAGACGCACAGTGCCAACCTCTGCAAACAGCCAGTGTAGCTGCAACCAGGATGTGGGCAGCAAATTGGGGGCCACAGCTGGTTATTTTAGACATGGGCCCTGAAAGCACCCATCCTCCTGTCACCTTCTCCAAAATTCCCTGTCTTGCTCTCACTCTCTCCACTGGTTTAACTCTCCTTTAATTTGATAATGCTTGACTTGGCTCTCACTTTCTCTGTGTTGGTTTCTTTCCTTTCAGAACTAAGGCTCTCAAATGAAGAACCAAGCATGGTCCAAGGTCCTCTGTAACCTATTCCTCTCAGCGGTGGCCTCCGCACAGAAAGTAACACTCTCTGCTCAGGCCCTCATGTTCTCCCTTCCTGTGTTTCTGTAGACAAGCTGCCCACCGCTACTCCTCAGACTGTCCTTCCAGATGCCTGGCTGTGGAATCTGCCCCCATCTGCCTGCAAGAGGGACAGCGAGGGGAACGGTGACCCACAGAGCGTGTTAAGCCCTGTAGGCACATTCTCTGCTTCATGATCCACCACAGAAGCCCACAGAGGAGAATTCTCTTGCCAAGGTCATGAAGTTCCCATGTAGCCCAGCTTTGGAAGTTGTGTCTGTTTGACTCTAAGGCTGCCGAGTCACTATTATGGGCAACATAGCAACATAGCAGTTAGGTGTGCAGACTCTGGGCGAAACCGGCTTGAATCCTAGCTGGGACCTGTGGGAAATTATTTAACCTTTCTGTTCCTTGATTTCCTCACCTGGAAAATGGGGATAATGATCATACTTACCTCAGAGTATTTTGATGAGAGAGAATTACATGTAACATGTCCAGAGTGTTTTTCTGGAAGCTATAACCTAGCCCCTCAGTCTTGCTCTGGTCCTATCTCCTCATCTTCCCCTGATCCCCCAATCCAACTCGACATCATCTCTTTGTTCTTCCACAAATGTGCAGGCACACTTGCTTCTCTTAGGAGCCCTGACACGCTTCACTGGCCCCTCTGTCTGGGGTGGGCTTTCCTAGTATTCACTTGGCTCGCTCCTTTACCTCCTCAGGCCTCTGATCAAACATCGCTTCCACAGAGAGACTTTCCCTGGCCATCCAGTTAAAATAATACACTCCTAACTTCCTATCCTCCTTACCCTGCTTTATTCCTCTTATGGCATTTGTCATTACCAGCTCCTCATGATTATGTAAGCTTCCAGAAGGCATAGGACTTAGGGGAAAGGATTGCAAATTTAAACAGGAAGTTGCAGAGAAAGCCTCCTGAGCCAGAGTCTGTGGGAGGTGAAGGGGGCAGTGCTATGGCTCCCTGGGGACCTGAACCAGTCAAGTAGGATGCTGCTGGCTCTTCATACTGATCCCTCTCCTTAGGACTCACTCAGCCAGGACCTGTCCTGTGGAAGGTAGAAGGAGAGATGTCCTTTCCCCACAGCAGCCTTTGGGATGCTCACTACTGGCTTCAAGGGAGATAACCTATGCCCTGGGCCCTGCCACTGACTACTTCCCCTCACCCCCTCTCAGAGCCTCTGGAGGTGAATAGACATGGGGCTGAAAAATGCCAAAACAAAACAGCCCAGGGGAAAGCTACCAATAGAGAGTGCTCATACTCTCCCAGCATCCATCCTGTCTTCTCTCAGATGGCCTGCCTGTATGTGACACAGTTCCCCCTTTCTGCCTGCTGGAGAAGGCGTGGGCTGGCACAGAGAAGAGAGAAGGTAACAAGAGAAAGAACAGGCAGAGGGGAGATGAAACCAAAACGCGGTGCCTTCAGAGCAGCGCTGAACACAAAGACTCTGGCTCTGAGGTTGGAAACTTGCAGCTTCCCTTTTAGGAAGCTTCTTCCTTTGCAGGGGTTTGCAGGCTGGGTGAGCCAAGGGCTCTGCTGCTACTCTCAGAATCCCAGTGCTCCAGATGTGCCATGTGGCCAGATGCATGAAGCCAAAGTCTTAATACCTTGGGTTGCGATGTCTGGGCAACAGTATGAGGATGCTGCCGACCTTCTGGGATGCAATAAGCAGATAGCCTCCTTTGGACACTTCTGCTGTTGAAAGACTGGACTCTCCTCAAGGCCTGGAGTTGGAATCCTGGGTCTGTGGTGAGTCACCTGAGCATCAAACATGACATTAGCCCTTTAGGTATCCTGACCACTGGATGTAAAAATGCTATGCCTTCAGGAAAATCAAAGTGGGATGTACAGCCCAGCCTGTTATTCTTTGGGCTTAGAGATTCCCCAAGTTGAGGTTTGTGGGGTGGCTGCTCCATCCCAACAGCAGATCCAGCCTCTTTTGTCTTTATCCCTACTCCTCAGCCTGCACACCCAGGGCTCCCCTGGAGGCCAGCTGCTGCTTCTGCCTGCTCAGAATTTCCAGAGTTTGCTGGAGGCAATCAAAGCCTTCTTGTAAAAACTAATGGGGACAGATTTCAGACTCTGAAAGAGTATGTTAAGCAAATTAATAAGAAAAGACTAAGATGTGGGAACAAGCAAGAAGAAGCATGAGAAGAACATCAAAGAAAGCTTCAGTCGTACCACATGGGGATCAGAAGAATGAGGGGACAGGCAGACCAGTGCCTCAGGAAGAAGCCCACCTGGTCCCACTGGTGAAGTGCATTATGATGTCACTGTGAAGAAACTGATTAATTCATTTACTCCCTCACCCATTCATTCATTCATTCATTCATCCAACAAATAGTATTGAACACCTGTATTCTGGCAGCACAGGGCTTCAGGGGTGAGCAAGACAGACGTGGAGCTCACAGTTCAGTGGCACTGATTTCAGAAGACCCCATGTTTCCTTCCAAGTCTGTAGTTTCTAGATATTCACCCTAAACAGCACACCGTCACGGCTGCTGCTTAAGGAATGGCACCAGTACAGCATGTGGGACAGTGCATGGTGGCCATTGCCAGTAACAAACCCAGCATTCAGTTCTCTTTATAGAGCCTTTGGTCAACTCTGTCAGGTCTTGAGTTAGAGAGCCATAATTTAGGTACTGTCCTACACACATACCCAGAATGAGTGGACAGGCTGTGGCTATCAGAGTGTCATGGCCAAGATGCTGATAACCAAAATGGATGAAATCAGGGAGAGATCCTCAATCCACTCCCAAATACACACACATTCGCACACACTGACACACATTTACACATAGACACATATTTACACATAGATACTCACAGTCACGCACAAACACACACGTGTTCTCTCTCTTGCCCTCTTGCTCTCTGTCTCACTCTCTTTCTCTCCTGCAAATGGCTATCTTAAACAGGCTCCTTCCTGTCTGGTGGTACTATAGACAGAGACAAGAGGCTTAGGGACTATTTGGTTAAGAGCCGAGCTCTCTGGAATCAGACAACCCTAAATTCTGCTCCTGGACCTTCTGATGCCAGCTAGCTATGCATCCTTGGCTATTATTTCTGACCCTCAGGTACCTGTTCTAATAAATGAGGGTGGCGATTCACTTACTTCACAGTGTTCTTGTAATATTTAAACAAGATAAATGAGATCATGCCTGTGAAGTGAGCACCTGTCTTTTTTGAGGGATAGTACCTCACTCTCTCCCTGTGTATGTTGGGGTCTGAGTGGGTGGCAGAGCCTATCTGCCAGTACAGAAGACTTGGCTCTGTGGGTCAGGCACACTGCCCCAGACTCCTGGGAACCTTGAAATGTTATATCTGACTGCTGCAACAGATTTAAGAGACAGTGGTGGTTGTGCTGCTACTTTGTGCCAGTGTCTAGTGGCATCAGTGGTGTCAGCTGTAAGCCTAGAGCCAGCCTGACAATAATGGCATCTGAATTTGGACCACTTCAACAGCATTGCTTTGGGTGTTATTCTTGAGTATGTAGCCCCAAACCTGGGTTTTAGGGTTCTATGAGCTTTAGAGAATCTATGAGCAAATGAAGATATTTTTAGTAAATTCTTTGTTTAAATCAGCCAGAGCTATTTTCTGTTGCTTGCATCTCAGAGTCCAGTTGGATAGAGTGTGTGAGGTGAAGTGTTGGCTCAGTGCCCAGAACACAAGCAGGTGCTCAATAAATGTTAGCAATCGGAGATGACATGACATGATTGAAGGCGCAGACTCTCCTCGAGGCAGAGCATCCAAGTCTCCCACCAACGGGGTACCAGGAGCCAGAGGGAGATAGAGCGACTTTTCCACTTCCTCTTGCTTCCTTGTCACTTGCTTTCTTTCAGCCCAGACACCAAGGGGCAAGGGAGTGAGAGGAGCAGCAAGAGTGGCGTAGGCACGTGTTCTCCACATGCTGGAACTACATGGTTTCCTGCAGGATCCGGGCACCAACATTTTCCCTTTACTCTACAGACAGACAAGCCTACGTTTGTTGCCTGTCTTCATCATCTGGATCCTTGCTCAAACCAATCCCAGATCATGGGGATTCAGAAAGGAAGCAGGGATGTGAGGAGGCCCATGAAGGCAGAGGGCTCACAGGAGACTGTAGGATGAGACTGCTCTCTTCCCTGTCCCCTGCTCCCCTGGATGCATGAGCCCTTTCTCCAAAACCTCCCCTTCCCCGTTTGATACCGGTGGTGGGGGAGGGGTGGGGAGTGGAACACACATGGTTATACAGTTAGGGAACTGCACAGAGGCACCAGCTGAGGGTCTCGGTGGGGCTTCCTGGGATGTAGCAGGAGGAAAGAGCACCTTTTCTTTCCTCACCAAGGACTGCCCATGGCCAAGCCAAGCCTTCAGAGCTATACTTGCCTGGAGGGCCACACTTTTCTGATGATGTAAAAGCCTTGCGCATGGTCTAGGGAGGCTTTGAGACTTTGTGTGCTATGTGCCCTTGAGTCGGCTCCAACTCCTGGTGACACTATGAATGAGTTGTGTCCACCATGTCCTGTCCTCAGTGGCCCTGTTCAGCTCCTGTAGACTCATACCTATAGCTTCTTTTATGGAGTCAATCCACCTCATATTAGGTCTTTCTTTTTTCCTCCTGCCTTCTATTTTTCTCAGCATTATTATTGTTTGAGACTTTACTACTATCGTATTAACTTAATCTGGGTGGGGCAGGATCCTCTCATTTTCTGTTCCTCAGAAATGTGCCTTAATAATTTCCAGGGGAAAATTATTAACTTCAGTTTTCTTTATTTTATAAATTATTTTTTAATTTAGTTTCAAGTATACAGTACATTTGTTAGACATCTATATTTCATAAAACGATCCCCCCAATTGCACCCTCCCTCCTCTGACCCTATACCTAGCCAATGTATTAACGCTAACTGCATTCCCTATGCCGTGCTCCCCATCTCTGTGACCATTCATCAGTTACTAATTTTACTTCTTTAGCACTTTACCCCATTCTCCCAGCCCCCCAACGCCCCTCCCCTCTGTCCGACACCAAATTGTCCACTATATTTGTGAGTCTGTTTTTGATTAGTTTGTTCTTTTTATTCCTTAGATTCCACATATAAGTGAAATAATAGTGTTTATCTTTCTCTGTCTGACTTAAATACCTTCTAGGTCCATCAAAGCAATACCTTTTTCCTTTTCCATTCTCTTCCTTTTCATATGTATGGGTCTTGTTTTCTTATCCTTTAAGCCACTCCATCTTTTGGTTGGAACACTTAATTCTTTTCCATTTAAGGTACTTATTGATAAGAATGCAGTTGTTACCATTCTTTTTTTTTTTTTTTTTTTTTTTTTTTATGCCTACAGCACCTGGTAATCCTAGGTGGTCTCCCATCTAAGTATTAACCAGGCCCAACCCTGCTTAGCTTCTGAGATTAGACAAGGTTGGGCACATTCAGGGTGGCATGGCCATAGACTGTTACCATTCTTTATTCCTATTTTTGATACATGTTTTTTCTTCTTAAAGAAGTCTCTCCAACATTTCCTGTAATACTGGCTCGGTGGTAATAAATTATTTTAGCTTATTTTTGTCTTGGAAGCTCTCTATCTGTCCTTCAACTCTAAATAATAGCTTTGCTGGATAAATTATTCTTGGTTGTATATCCTGGGTCTTCATCCTGTCGAATATTTTTTGTCAAGCCCTTCTGTCCTGCATAGTTTCTTTTGAGAAATCAGCTGCCAATCTCATGGATTTTTCCTTATATGTAATTATTTGTTTTACTCTTGCCACTTTTAAGATTCTGTCTTTGTATTTAACCTTTGACATTTTAATTATGATGTGTGTTGGTGTGGGCCTCTTTGGATCCCTGAGTTTTGGAATTCTGGGAATTTCATGGGGTTTATGTCCATTTCCTTCATCAGGATAGGGAAGTTTTCCATCATTATTTCTTCAAATAGCTGTTTAACATCTTGATTTTCTTCAGTTTCACCAACCAGATGAATATTTGCAGCCTTAAGAGTGTCACATATCTTCCTTAAATTATTTTTATAATCTTGACATCTTTTTTTTTTTTTTTTTTGGTCATTCTGATTGAGTGTCCTCATTGGCTTTCCTGTCCTCTAGATAGGGCATTTGATACTCTTCTTTGTTCACTTTGTTTATTCCTTTGTTTATTCCATTTAATATATTTCCCATCTCAGATAATGTGTTCTCCATTTCAGACTGGTTCCCTTTTATAATTTCCATTTCTATTTTTATTTTTTTTTATCTCCTTGTTGAAGTTTTCACTGATTTTATCTACACTTCCTAAAGTTCATTGAGCATCTTTATAACCAGTGTTTTGAACTCTGCATCTGTTAGATTACTTGACTCCATTATATCTGGATCTCTGTTCTCTTCTCTTACATGGTTTCTGCTTCTTTATCTTCCCATTTTGGCTGCCTTTACATCTCTGTTTTTATGTACTAAGCAAAGCTCCTAAGTCTCCTGGTCTTATTAGTGTGGATTTGTAAAGTAGGTGTTCAGTGGCACAGTCCTGAGAGAGGTTCAGCTGCAGGCCAAACTTAGCCCAAGCCTCTACCTCTCCAGGGCTATCTGTTAAGATTCAGCAAGCACTCCACAGATGCTGTGCTTATAGTTGCCTCAAACGGCTACATCAGAAATTGAGGCCAGCTGCCTCCACCAGAGTGAGTTTCAGCAAGGAACACCTGACTTGTTGAGGATACACCTGAATGTGGCTTGCGGTGGGGCCTGAGTTGGGGTAGGCAGGGTTTCAGGGGATCCTCTGGGCAGATTATCCAGTTTGATGACATCATGGCTGTGGCGGTGCTGTGTCCGGCACACTGGTAGTGGGGAAGGGCTTAACAGAGAACAATGGATACCACCGGCACTTCTGTACCCAGCGAATCTCGCCTAAGCCCTCAGTCCGACAATGTCTCCCTGTAAGTCCCTGGTGCCCCCTGAGTGCAGCCCAATTGGCACTGGTGCTCAGAGTGAGCAGGTCCGTCACTGCGAAAATATACTCAGGGACGCGGCCCCTTTAAGAGGCATCTGCCGCTGCCGCTGCCTCTGTCTCAGCCCCTGGGGACTGGGCAGCCTCGTGTCCTCACCCCATCCTACCTCTGCCAATTCAGGTTGTTTTCTTGAACTTCTCTCTAGTTGTATGGCTTGTTCCTCTAGATCCCAGGTGGTTTTTCCTTGCTGCTGCTCCCTGTTTGCATCACAACTTTGATTTGGTCGCCAGAGGGATGAACAGAACCTCTATCATCTACACCATTGTTTTTCTCCTGAACTTCAGTTTTCTTATCTTTCAAGTCTGGGCATATATTTCAACTCCTACCCTCCCTCTCTTAGATCCTTCTGTAGCTGCCAGTGACTAGTGGTGACACCATTTGTTCAACCATAGGGAGCTCCATGCCCCTTTGGACCTGTTTCTGCTTGGTAAAATGATGGGGAAGAGTTTGTGTCCCTGTGTGGGGCACCCTTCTCTTCCCCAGGTCCTTGACCAATACACTCTAAAGTACTAGGGAGGCACAGTAATCATGATATAGTACTAGGAAAGGGTAGACAGGGCCTGCATGGAGCAAGGATCACATCTTTGAGTACCTTCTCTCAAGTGGGACCTGGGCAGACCCCGGGCCTTTGAGAATTTTTAGTGTCCCAATGGTAGAAGCTGACTATGCTCCCATTGACAGAAGTCTTTTTATAAAGGGTCAGAGAAGTGAAGGTGGGAAGAAAAAAGGTTGCTCCTTCATTCGACACAGTAGCTGCCCACTTTGTCACAGGATACAAGCTCTGTGAATTACATCTTCACAGGGAGGTTGCTCTACGTGCTGGCTACCTCTCTCAGAGGCCTTTCTGTCTTCAGTCTCCTGTCCTCCTCCTGAGGTAGTCTCCACTTTCAAGCCCTCAGGCCATTTCCCCACTTCCTCCATAAAAACTACCCCCTTTCTCCCAGAGGGAACGGGCTCCCTATCCCCAGCCTCAGTCCCCCTTCTGTCTGGCCACCCCCACCCCCATACACACTTCAGAGCAGCTTTTATGCCTAGGCTGTGCTGATTCAGAACATGGAGAGTGGTCTCTTGTTCAGTGAGAGGGCAATATGGCTTTTAAAATCTATACATCTTCACATTCTTTTTTCCCCCCTTACAACTTACTAACCAATTGAGTTTCTGTTCTTTAGAGTTTTCCGCTATATAGCTTTTGTTGCTTGTATCTCCCAAATACGTTTTAACATATTTCTCTGTCCCCTGTAATCCTGCAAATTAGAAGCTGGATTCACAGGCTTGAGCTGATTCAGGTTTCTCTCTCTCTGGGTCAGTTTTGCTAGCAAGAGCTATGGCTGATTTCCTCACTAGCTGCCCCAAAATACAAACACAGCTCATATAAGTCGAAGCTATTTCACCTGGCCATGTGACTGAACTCTGCTTCTTAAGACCCACAGACACTGTGTCCTGGTGCTGAGGAGCAGTTGACACTTTCACTAGCCTGACTGTCATCACACAGGTCACCTGTGGCTGCCAGTGGCTCTCTTGTCTCCTGACAAGCAGCTGCCACAATTCAGGTCCTGATGATTTTCACATCTCCTTTCTGACACAGAGGGGTCAGGGATCTTAGTTTAGTCTCATCGTTCTAGAAACTTGTCTTTTTCCCCTCATCCATAAAATAGGCTCCCTCTCTTAATGACATGTCCTTCTTCCTTCCATTTTCTCCATTTCCAACTCATCTGACTATCTGAGAAGGTGCAGGGAGGGGATGAGAGGGAACGTGCAGGAGATCTTTGCCACACAGTGGGGCCAGGCTCTCTAAGCAGAGGGAAGAGTAGAGCCAAGGACACAGGAGCCACAGCCTTTCAGGCCTCCTCTGCTCAGAACCCAAGGAAGGTTGAGACTGGGTGGGTAAGGGACAATGAGGAGAGGAAAACACCTTGACCAAGGCATTTATTCATTATAATCATGGAGACTTGGAGCAAACATGATTAAATATTACCTGTTCTTGGACCTAAACTGAATCCCACTTGGTTTATGTGATGTTCTACTTGGAGGAAGAGGAAAAGCCACCATGACATTTTATTAAACCATTTATTTGTTCGAGTCAGGATTTGAAAAGGTCCGAACATTCCGAGTGAATGATTCTTTTAAGTATTTATTAATCTGTAGGTCCTCCTCTCTCTCTCTCTCTTTTTTTTCCCTCGTAACTTCGTAATGAAATTGGGTTGTTTGTTCCGTGCAGTTTTTCACTGTCTGGCTTTTACTGATTGTGTCTCCTTGGAATCCTTTAACGTGTTTCTCCATTTTCTGTTCTGCCAATTGGCAGCTGAATCCATGGGCCTGAGCAAATTTAGGCACGCCTCTCTCATCCCCACATCTCTCTCTCTTTGTTTGCCTTTGACAAGACTACCTCGTGGGTGGTGTATTCATCCACCAGAAGACACAAATTCTGATTGTCTTTCTTTTTGTGATTTTAGTGGACCAATAAGCGATATCTGAATCTATTCATTCACAGAGGTTGCAAAGGAGCTATTTTAATTTTATTGTTCTTTCTTTATTAACTGTATTCCTTATTTCTTAGCTGGGCCATATCTGTAAAGAGAAACTTTCTCAGATCCACTCTCTGGTCTCAATGGAAAGTATGTGTATAGAAAACCTCCATGGCTTCTCCCTTAGCCAGCACACTCAGCTTTCCAGCCAAGGTGCTGGGTTAAGAAAGAACATACGGCAGGAAAAAGACTCAAAGTCATCTAGCATGCACCCCCCCCCCAAGCCCCAATCACAGAGCAGGAATCAGCAAACTTCTCCATGTCAATCTAATTGGATCTGAACAGAAATCATCTTTGGCTTGGATCTTGCTCTCAGGGCTCCTCTAGTCTGATTTTAAAAACAGTAGTGTGCTTCCTTGTCACCATGGTGAATCATTCTCATGGGGGTCTGTCTGCATCCCTGGGGTGGGAATATTATCTTTACATTCAACCCCATTCCCCCACTCTGATAAATACCAGAAACACGCAACATGTAAGCATCCGAATTTGGAGGTAATGATGCAGGACAGGGAGAATTCCTCTGAGTGGGGACTCAAGTCTTGCACTGACAAAGGGTGAGGGTCCTTGACTGCACACAAGAAAGAATTCAAGCACACACCAGAGTTAGAGACCAAAGGAAAGTTTACTAGAGAAGAAATAATGCTCCATAGACAGAGTGAGGTCTTCTCTCAGAGACAGAGAATGAGAGATCCTTGAGTGTTCAGGGAATTCAGTTTACATGTGATTCTTAGTTTCTGTGAATTACAGTTTAAAGACTTTGTTTCTCTATTTTCCTTTGATGGCATGGATATGCAGCGTGAAAGGCATGCTAGTAATCTCAGCTTTTGTTCTATAGGTTCCCCATGATTTGGCCATAGGGAATGAATGGTTGGGTTTATTTTGTGCAGTATATGACTTAAAGGCTCTATTTTCCTGTTTTCTTTCTGTTATAGGTAACTAATTTGTTAGAAATCCCAGCAGGAATCTTCCTTTGTTCTGTAGGTTCCTTGAGAGCTGGCCGTAGTGTTAGGTAACTAGTCAGACATGAGCAACAGGGAGAACAAATAAATAGGGGCCCAGCCTAGAGTCCTCCCAAAGAACATCCCAGTGGTAGTAAAATTCTGCGTATGTACATGCTCGCTAGGCAGAGAATTATATAGCAGCCCAGAGCCAATCACCTAGTAATACCTTTGGAACTACCCATCATGGCCCAAATATAATGCAGACATTTCCATTTCTGGGCCCTTTTATGCCCTCTTGTTGTTGTTGTGGTTGTTATTACAACATTCTGTTGCAGCTCTCATCACTGAAACCATGTGCCTCCTTGGGGCATTCTTTGTCTTTCTAAAATATACTTTTACTAAATCTCTAAATCTCACTGTCCTGTGATTCTTTACTGCATCAATG
This sequence comes from Eidolon dupreanum, assembly GCA_028627145.1. Taxonomy (NCBI): domain Eukaryota; kingdom Metazoa; phylum Chordata; class Mammalia; order Chiroptera; family Pteropodidae; genus Eidolon; species Eidolon dupreanum. The sequence continues at coordinate 90,552,178 of CM053502.1, read as the reverse complement.
AGGAAGAACTGAGGAAAAATGCTAACTGCACTTTTCTGCCGCTATTATCCTTCTCTCTTCCCCCACCATTGGGGTGACAGTGAACTCTGATGGGCCCCAACAGTAACAATAGGGCTTATCGGTACATTGTAGGCTCTGAATACAACTTGATTTGATATTTAGCTCTCATGCCTCTTCTTTGCATTAGTGCTGAAAAAGAAGGGGTCATGAGATTATGCCATCAAAAAGAAAATTACTTTATTTTAGATTTCAAACATTCATTTTCTTCTTAACTTTCCTTCTCCATCACCACTGAAAGCCCCAACTTCCGAACAGTTTTTGAAATGACTTGTCCTTTTCTCTTCCAGATTCCCTGTCTCTGGCCCTTGCTGTCCTGTTTCCAAAGAAGCCCAAACTCGTGAGCAGGTGTCATCTCCCACTCCGAGCCTCTCCTTTCACAGCCAGTCAGGAGAGTCTCTTCAACAAAGAGCCATCTGCCTGCAGGGAAATTATGTTCTTCCAGCTGCTGGGATTAAGCAGCTCTAGTCAGTTGAGGTTTTAAATAACTTTATATTTCTCTTTTTTAACAATAATGGAGAAACCAAAGCTCAGATACCTGACTGGACCTGTACAAGGTTTCAGAGGTAATAAGGCCTGAAGTTGTGATTCAATACATACCTTTAATGTGCAAAACCCAAACATGAGTCTCAGTCCTACATGCTTATCCACCCATCACAATAGTTGGCACCTCTCTGCTAGATGAGAGCAGCTATATAGTAGACCCAAGAACCTTCAAAGGACAGGTTTACCTAATGGCAATCAGAGGCTCTTTTTTCAGCAGTTAAGCAGGACTTTTTAGGGGAAGTTTTAAAAGCAAACTACTTGGGGCAGAGTGTGTTGTCACCGAAAAGTCAAGAGTGCAAACTTCAGAGTCACACAGTTTCTGTTCCAATACCAGTTCTGCCAGTTATGAGCTGCGTGGTCAAGGGCACAAATATTGCTTAGCCTATCCATGCCGAGTCCTTATGGAGCAACAGAGGTAATAATAGTGCCTATCCCATAGGGATGCTCTGGGCTAATGGTTTAAAAGTTTGCAACACTGGCATCACTTGCAAGTTTGTTAGATATGGAAATTCTCAGGCCACTCTCAGACCTACTGAGTCAGAAACCCGCAGGGCTCAGCAACAGTCTTTGTTGTCACTCTCCAGGCAATGCTGATGTATACTAAAGTTTGAGAAGCACTGTGAAGGTCTTGGAATAACATCTGGGACAAAGTAAGTGCTCAATGAATGTTAATGGCTTATTATTGTTATTATTCTTAGCCAGAACATTCATTACCCCTAGGGTTTTGAGTGAAGAATTTTAGCTCAGTTCCATTTTCATGCTCAGTTAAGTGTCCCGGGTCACTGTGTACTAGTTTGTCTTGTGTTGATCACTGCAGAATTTTTGGCCCGAAGAGCAATGCTCTGGATATAGCCTGGGCTTGATGATTATTTGCTATATGAATGTGGCACCTCTCATCTCACTCTATCTCATCTATTAGTCTGGCTTTAAGAAGAGGAAGGAACATTGAGGGCTGAGGAATGGACTTTAGGCCCCACTGGAAACACCCCTTCTCCAGGGAGCATTCTCAGCCTACATAGGACTTGGTTTTCACACCACTTGTTTCTATTAGTCAATTAGAGTGTGGTATGTATGAGTGTGTGGGTGGGTGCAGGGGTGTTATTAGGCTCTTGTGTTTATATCACAGTATATCAATAAAAACAAAGACAGTTCAAGAGAAAAATGGATGAAAACTTTGCTCCCTCCTCAAAAAGGATAGCTGCATGGCCAGTGAATAAAAAAAAGTGCTCAATATTATTGGTTTGTAGGGAAATGCATATTAAAACTATAATGTGATGCCACCCATCCATCAGAAAGACAAAATTGAGAAAGATGGAAAAATTCTGGGTGCTGAGGAAGATGAGGTATAACTGAATTCTCATAATGGTTAGTATGAAAACATGTTGATAAGTTCATTTTGGCCAACTGTTTGGAAATATAGACCCCATGATTTTGTATTTCCACTCCTGGGCATAATATCCCCAACAGAAATGCATCCACATGCTCTTTTGAAAGACATGTAGTAGAATGTTTACAAAAGCACTATCTTCAATAGACCCAACTGGAAGCTAACAAAATAAATTTGTCAAGAGTGTAATGGATAAACAGGTGTAGTATATTTACAATAGAATACTACACAGTGATGAGAATTAATGACCTACAATTACACTCAACAATGTGGAAGAATTCGATGAACAAATTCTTAAGTGAAAGAAGCCAGGCATGAGAAAATATGTATATACTGTTTGATTCCATTTATCTGATGTTGAGTAACAGACAAAGCTAATGTGGTGGCTACCCTCGGAAGACTAGTAACTAGAAGGCAGCACAAAGGGCTTCTGAAGTGCTGGTCAGTTATGTTGTTCTGAATGCTAGTTGTGCTGATGTGTTCAGTTTGTGAAAATTCATTGAGGTGTGCACTTCTGATGCATACATGTCTCTGTATGATTACTTCAATAAAAATTAAACACTGTAAGTGATTATGGAATATCAGGTAGTTTGTGTCTTGTACTATTCTTGAAGGGGCAGCCCTGTGGAGGAGAAAATAGTTCAGAATTCAATACTTAGATCATGAGCTCAGGCATCTTAAGCATTCTAAGTCTCAATGTTCTAATCAGTAGACAACCAGGAAATCCAGACACAAGAGGAGAAGGAGATCATCCAAAGCTGATATGCAGTGGAAGCTGAAGCCCTGGCCATCTACCTTTAGAATTGATGTGATGATGTGTGCAGAGTGACTGTACATGGTGGAAAGGTAGAACTGTGCAGACTGCTATTGCCAGCAATTTCTAAGCCAGATGTATGTCTGTGAATTCATCCATTACCTCACAACTTCATGCTCATACTTTCCAATGACACGCTCTCATTCTTTCTTGAAAGTGATTATAATTCCTAAATGAGCACACGAAAATAAACCTTTTCATTAACTAGGGAAAAAATGTACCACCTGAGTGGAACTTGCACCAGAATGCAAGAAGCACAGCAGCATATGCTGGACTAATTACCCCTGTATCTACAGATGGATGTACTTAGCACAGAAGTTGCATTATGGAATGGGGTGATGGGAAGCTGTTCAGAATGGTGTTTTCAAAGTTGTCTTCTGAATGCTAGTCCCATGAGATGTTAACAGTTGCCATAAGGTGACAATTTCATACTCAAATATATTTGGGAACTACTTGATTAAACATTGTAAGATGCATTCTTTGCTGCAGGACTTGTCAGAGACTTCAATACGCTAGTGGGTATAATGAATCACCAAGATAGGGATCAAAGAGGTAGCATTACTTGAATTTATTTGATTATTCAACACTTTTTGATTTGTAAAGCACCTTGTCCAAGAGTCAGGAATCCTAGTTTGCAGATCCAGCTTAGTTATCAATCAGCAGGACACCTAGGATAAGTTCTTTTCTTGAGCCCTCAGTTAGAAAGAAGAAGCTTGGAGAAAAGCAGAGATGTGGATTTGCCTGAGAGAGGGGAATGGTGTTCTAACCATTATCTTACTCCTTTTTTTTTTTGCATTTAATACTGCAGTGTTATGCAATGTAACAATTATTTATACATGGGCAGATGCTATTGATGACTTACTCAATAGCTGCTATTCTCTCTCTCTCTCTCTTTTTATAAAAAATCTTGCATTTTCCCATGTGACATTGAGCCCAGTAATAGGGTAACCCCCATTCTTTTGTATCTAGAGCTAGTCTTACAAACCAGTTCTGGCCAATGAGATAGAAGGGGAAGTTCTCTGGGAGCTTCTGGGAAAGACCTTCTTCTCTGATGAGAGAGTCATACTAGGAAAAATGCTCTTTTTTCATCCCTTCCCTTTCCAGTTAAAAAGTGGTTATATGAGGATGTGATGGTTGGAGTGATGGCAGCCATATTTTAGCCATAAAACAAAAAGAAAGAAAACCAGTAAATTGAGGTGGCATTGAAATATCAGGGAAAGAGCTTGGGTCCTTGATGACGTTGTTCAGCCACTGAACTAATATTCAAACTACCTACCTCTGACTTCTTTAGATAAACAATAAATGCCTTCATGGTTTTAGTCACCATTAATTTGATTCGCTCTTATACTCACACAAAAACTTATTGATAATAATGGTCTACTTTTATCTTTCATTATTCTAGTTTCTCATGTGTAAGAGATACTTAATTATAAGATGTATTTATGATTAATTTAGTAGTGAAGATAGGATACGAAGTTTCAATGCAATAACATACAAAGTTCTGAAGTCTCAGTGACTTAACTCAATAGTACCTCATTCTTCACTCCATCATAATTCAATATGAATTAGGTAACCCCATCCCAACTAGTAGCTGTGTTGTCTGGAACACACAGTATGTTAGATTAAGCTAGGTTAGGTTGTAGTAGAAAACAGTCCCTCAAATTTCAGTGGCTTAATGCATAAAGGTTTATTTTTGGTTCCTACAAAGTCTGCTCTTGGTCCATTGGCTCTCTAGGGAAGTTCTCTTCCAAACAGTGACTCAGGAATCCAGACTGGATCTTATAGATAGTATCTGGAATAGGTGATTTCCAGGTTGCTGATGCTAGAAAGGAGAGAACTAAGGGTAAAGCAGCAACTCTTGAATATTTTGGCCTGGAAGTGATATCACTTCTCTTTATTGCCATTGTTCAGAACTAGTCATACATCCAAACTTAACTGCAAGGGAAGCTGGGAGCAGATGGGTAATTGGTGAGTACTAATTGTTCCTGATACAATTTAATAAAAGCTTTTAAAAAACCCTGGCTCCAACTGAAAGCCTCACTTGTGTTAAATGGTAGTTGGGGAACAGGCAGGGAGAGGTAAAGAGTGAAACTTCCCTGACTCTGGTGAATCCAGCTTCCAGGGACCAGGCCAGGCCAGGCCAGGCCAGGCCATGAGTTCAAGGTAGTACATGGAAAGAGCCAGCTGAGAATTTAGAAGATTGAGTTCTACTCTCTGTATTTCTATTAACCTTGTACAAAGCCACTCTTCTATGAGCTTGCCTAATTTGTAAAATAAGGGTTTTGAGCCTATTCTAGTAACTATGACTGTGCAGTAAGTCACTCCGAAACCTAAAACAATAACCATTTGTTATCTCACATGGTTTCCATGGGCCAGGAATGCAGGAATGGCTTGGCTAGGTGGTTCTGTCCAGGGTCTCTTATGCGTAATCACCTGAAGGCTTGATCAGGGCTGAGGCTCTACCTCCCTTGTGGCTCATCACATGGTTGATGAGTTGGAGCTGGCTTCTGGCAAGGAGTCTCAGTATCTCTCTACGTACGCCTCTTCACAGGCCTGCGCTGAGTATCCCTATGGCACGTGGTTAGATTCTCCCAGAACTAACAATCCCAGCAACCAAGGTGGAACCCACAGCCTTTAAGACCTGGCTTCCAAAGCCATACATCAATATTCCACTGCATTCTGTGTTGCACAGACCCACCCCAGCTCAGAGTGGGCAGGGACTGACTACACAGGAGGGTGAACAACAGAAGGTGAAATCATTAAGGATCATCTTGGAGATGGGCTTCCCAGAATCCATCTCTAAATCCTGACATTCTTTGTCTATAATGCACTAACACTCCCTCCCTCCAAGGTAAGTGCAGATAAGACCAAATCCTCCTAAGGTTTCCTAAAATGATCCCGGCCCTCTGGGATGAGATATTTCCTGGAACAAGAACCCTCAAAGTAAACTCACTTTCTGTTTAATTCTTGCAAGAATTCTATGAAATAGGTGCTATTTTCTTATCATCCCCATTTCACAGATTGGGACACCACGTCTAGAGAGGTTGACTTGCCTAAGGTCATGGTCAGCATATGTTGAGTCAGATTTTGTACCCAGAACTTATATTACCAATATCTTCTGGAGCCAGGCTCAGCTCCAGGCGGTGGACAGTGGCCCTACCTCTTGCGCCAGTTCAGCCTTGAACTCAAGTGTTCTCTCTGCAGCATGGAGGTGGGGCAGTTAATGTTTCCCCCACCCCTACAAAGAAGCTCTTGACAGTATCTGGCAACTACCCTTCCCCTCACAGTGCTCACTTCTTCCTGCATGGCTCCTACCCCACCTATAGGGATTTGTACCCCAGAATTTAGTTAGAGACTGGAAGTCCTTTTTTTTTTTTTTGATATTTCTAGCACACCTTGAGCTAATGGTGTTAGTGCCTGAATAAACCAGTTTGTCTCTGCTTAAGGGAGTAATAATGGAGTCTGATAAGGCAGAACAAGGAGTGATTTCTTTGTGAGCCAGCATATTAGGGCTTAGCTATAAAATTGCCCTTTTCTTTAACTGCCAGCAGCAAGTGAAAAAGCTCCGACCACAGATTTATTAAATGTTGTGGACTTAGATAAGATGATTTAAAGTTCATGCTTCTGTTCCTGATCTGCCTATCACCAAGACACCTGGACAAAGACTTAACCCATCCCAGCAATTTGCCTACATTTGAATGAGACAAATGCACAATTTCTTGGGCTCTGGGGTCTGAGGATGGTGGGGGGATCAATGAGCCTGGAGGGACATCTGAAAAGGCACCGCCATTCCCCGCCATGGAGGGACTGGGAGAAACTTTCTAAGCCCTGATTTAGTGTACGTTCAGTGTATGTTCCTAAAGAACCCTGTGTGTCTGTATGTGTGGTTACCAAGAGTGGGGTGTGGGCACCATGTCTGTGGGCACATATGCTGGGGGTGGTGTGTGTAATGGTGCAAAGCCAGAAAGTGCTTAGTCATCTCCCTTGAGGTTAATACTGAGTGGGCTATGGGGTGGCTTTATGGCAGTCCCAGCAATTCTCGCAGTAGGAACAGGGTCAGGAGTTTTCCCAAGTCCACCTCTGCACTTCTGTACACCCCCTCATAGTGATTCAGCCACAGCAGTCTTCATTACCTACATCTGGGAACGACACACTGACCCTCAGATACCTATGAGAATCTGTCCTCTCAACAGTGGGATGAAGCAACACATATCCTTGCTGGGCCCTCTTGTAACTGATGTCCTGTTTTTGAGAGGAGGCAGAGACTTGAAGAAGCCATGAAGTCAACTGGGCCACTGGGGACTTTGGCTATGACCTGAGCAACTTGGTATAGTGGAAGGAACCTGGCCCAGAGGTGGGATCTTGGGGAGAAGGTCTGTGTCTGCACCTTCAGATTGAAGGCTTCCACTAGAGTGATGGTCCAGAGACTTTGTAGAATAAAAGATTCACCCAGAGAACTTGTTACAGGTAGATTTCCAGGCCCCAGACACTGATGTTTCAATTCAGAAGGTGTAAGGTAGCCTTGGGCTCCCACAGTTATCAGTTACTGTTGGATACTCATGGGGCATTGACAAGGGTGCCTGGGGCTATGCAAATGTTAAGTCTCTGATTTGAAGGGACTGCCTGAAATAGCATCATTCCCTGTTTATAATGGATTCTTTCTGTGTGGCAGGAGTGAATCCCCAGCCATGATCAGGGTGTGGCATGTGAGATTCTCCACTTAGATACCCTGTGAGGTGCTGGTGACACTTTGCCTCCCAAAGGTACCTCAGAATTTAAAAAATCTATCATGTTTACTGTATTAGTTTATTAAGGTTGCCATAATAAAATACCACAGACTGGGTGGATTAAACAACAAAAATTTATTTTCTCCCAATTCTGAGGCTAGAAATCTGAAATCAAGATGTGGGCAGGGTTGGTTCCTTCTGAGGCCTCTCTCCTTGGCCTGTAGATGACTATCTTCTTCCTGTGTCTTCATGTGGTCTTCCCTCTGTACATGTCTGTGTTCTAATCACCTCTTCTAATCAGGTCATCAGTAAGATTGGATTAGAGTCCACTCCAGTGACTTCATTTTAACTTAATTACTTCTTATAAGACCTCATCTCCAAATACAGTCAGAGTCTGAAGTACTGGGTACTAGGGTTTCAACAAATGAATTTTTTTAGTCAGGACACAATTCACTTCATAACATTTACCTATTTCACTTTCAATCTTTACAGAAATTTCCTGAATATATAATTTTAAAATGAGTTTCTAACATAGGTTTTGAGTGGTTTAATAGCTCCTCATGATGTATATGATTATCATCCTCACTTTGCAGGAGAGGAGACTGAGAAGGCAAGTGACTTGCCCAAGGCTACACAGTGAGGTTAGCCATAGGACTAGAACTGGACTCTCAGCACAGTACTTGTTTCAGAACCCAGTCACTTCCTGTCCTTGCAATAAAAAGCAACAAATGGATATGAGGTATTAATGATTGAACCCAGTGCTGCCATTTTCAAACTTGTGCACTAGAACCCTTGTGGAGGAGACAGCTTGTGGGGATGGGTTGTTTTATGTTCTTGCATTTCTAATAAGGTTAATTGCTGTCCTACATGACCTGTGCCTCTAGCTGGTTTGCTATGCAGAGGAAAAGTGAGGTAAATAATTAATAGAGTAACTAAGCTGGTAACCTCCAATACACATAGTTCTATGCCCGGAGATTTCATCTCCCATGTTTGAGAGGAGCCCAAAAGCCACTAGGAGGTAGAGGATGCTTCAAGAATGGGATCCTTCATCCACCCATTACTCTCTCCATCTGGTAAGGGATAAGGATTCTAATGTGATGAATACATACCTGCACAGGTAATCCTTAGGAAACCTGAGCTGGGTGAGCAGCAAGTTGCATGAGGGTGAAGCCACCAGTCCAAAAGCCTGGATACACTTCCTCAGGCCTACCTGCTCCTCCTCCTGGGTGGATGGGGCCAACTTGCTGCCTATGTCTTGTCCCTATAACATTTCCCCTGACACCAGGTGGTTCCACTCTCCCTTGGCCTCCTTTTCTCCTTCCTTGAATGATACTGTAATGCCTAGAGCCACAGAAGCCATTTCATGTCCATGAGACTCTAAGCATAAGGATGACAGTCAACTTGTCAGCGCTGATTGAGTTACACAGCAGAAAAGGCCTGGGTTTCTGATGACATGATCGAGCAGCAAAATCAATACTGGCAACACCTATTTAAGAAAAATAATCTTTTAATTTAAACTATGTGATTGGGTTACCTGTTAATTGAAGCCGAATGCATTTCTAATGATACATTTAGTGAGTTGAAAGCAGATTATCTTTAAAGATGAGCCTATAAGGGCCATTGAATCTTCAGGGACTCCCCACCTGGTTGTTAATGGTGTGGATAGAAGTGGCTTCAAAAATGTGTTTCCTTAGCAGGTCCTCATTGGCTACAAGACTTCTCTCCTTTTCTCTTTTTCTCTGTAGGGTAAGAAGTGGCTCTGGCCCTCAGCAAGCTGAGTATTTTTAGATTATTGCCATCCTAATTCTATTTTACCCAACACTGCCCTATCCTCAAGGGCTGAGTCTAGAAAAAGATCTTTTCCCTGGATGGGAAAGGGATGGGAAAAAACATTTTCCTAGCCCCAGTCCTTAGTGTCTCAGTCTTCCATTTCTCCTCAGCATCCTTCTTTCCAGATCATCCCTGGGAGTATTAAACACATATTCAGCCCACCATATTGTGTGCAAGGAAAAACTAAAATGGATTTATAAAGAACCTCAAGAGAGAGAAGTATTTAAGAATAACTCATAATTACAATTTTTCACATTTTCTAGCAATCCACTTACATCTTCCCAGCCAATCTTTGAAAGGGAGCTTTTAATTCCATTTTGTAGATGAAGACCTTACATGGACCCAAGTTGACAAGAGTGCTGAGCAGAGCTTTAGAGCTGGGCTTTGTTGTTTGGTGTGGTTCTAACCTTATAAACATGAGTGACTCTTTGATGACTCTAGAGTTTTTAATAGGGAGAGAAGTGGGGGAGGCTGTGAAGGAGGGGCTTCCAGAAATCCCGTCCCGGCTGTAAACTGAGCAGCTCCACTGTCATCTGTTTTTATACTTTAGAAATGAGGTTTCTGGATATTGGCTACATCCAGAGAGCTCTCAGACAAACAATAATGGTAACTAACACCTACGTGACTCTTAACAATTTTTTATAAGCAATTCCAACACCATGCGGGTTTGAGGCAATAATATTCTTATTTTCCTCATTTGTTTAGAAAACAGCCTCAGAAAAATGAGGTGTCTTAGCCAAAGCAATATAGTTTTCAAGTAGCAGGACCAGGATTCAAATACAGGTCTTTCATTCTAACCCACCCCGGGGGGTGATGGCTTCCCCAGGGTATGGTTGTCATAGAGATATTGGACTTGGGGAGAGTAAAATAACTGAAAAGGAGAGACCCAAACCCTACATCTGTGGAGTCCAGGGACTTCTGAAAGGGTCAAAAGGATCAGAAAGTACCCTAGAGAGAAAAGAATATCAGAATGAGAAAGATTGTATCTGTGGCAGATGTGTGCAGCTGCCTGCCCTAAACAGAATGCAGGCAGCATAGATGGGATGGTCACTTTTACAGCTTCCTGAACAGAATGAGCCAGGCCAGTTTATGAAAGAGGAGAGGAAATAGCAAACAGCATTCTGGGGGTGGAAGGAAGGCTAGAAATGATTTTCTGCCCAAAAAGAGTTCTGGAGAAGTTTGCCCCTGGCGGGCCACCTGCTCAGACTACAAAGTTCTGCTACATGGGTCTGTCTCTTCCATGCAACTCTTCTCCCTGGTGTGAGAGCTGTCCGTTTATCTCAGAGCCAGCACAACCTCAGGCTCAGTGGAGCAAAGACAAGGACAAGTGCCAAGCCACCTGTGTCCATCACTGCTGCACTGCTAGCTCCAGCTGGCTGTGGAGGACACCTAAGCAGGGAGTGAGTGCAGAGAGCTGGAAAGAGGCAGGAGTTGGGGCTGGACTCCGAGCTCCCGCATCACTCAGGAGCTCTGTCTCTCTTGCCAGATTGGGAGCTAGCTTTGTCTACCCCATCAGACTGGGGAATCCCTTGGCAGCAGGGGCTGTGTCTCCCCCAACAGGTCAAAGTTTCTCTGAGCTTAGAGATTTTTTTTACTCTCAGCCTTTGGTGTGAAGAAAGACAAAGAGTACCCACTATGGTAGAAGGTGTGGCCTTGTCATTCTGGGCTCTGTACTTCTTCCACCATGCTATAGTTTAAGGGGCTAGTTGATCCCAGAGTGCATCTTTGCTCAAGTCCTCTTTCCTAAAATCAGTCTTAGACAAACTCAAAAATTTCATCTTCCCTTACCCTGAATTCCTTGGTGGGACAGATAGGAACATCATCTTCAGTCCCATGCTCTGATTGGCCTATTAGCTCTGGCTACTGCCAGTTGGAATGCAAGCTACAGGTCAGCTCAGATTTAGCCACAGGGATTCTGAGTAATGTAGTTCCTTGGCTCCTCCCTGCTTCCGCTGGAAGGAAAGGCTTCAGATCTCAATGTATGTAGCTTCTGTGAGGGGGAATGTTTTTCTTTTTTCTTTTTCTTTTTCTTTTTTTTTTTTCTTTTTGAACTGATGGGATTAATAGTATCATTGGAGTAATAGGAACAATTTTTCTTTATAGCCTGGCACAGTTTAGTCATTTTCTGTAAGAGTAGGTTCCTTTGATACAGACCTGTAATACTGTTTATGTTAAAACTCTCCCTTCTCCGCTGCTGGTGCTTTCCATGGAGACACCACCATAGTGGTGTAGCACTGGACTAGGTTCCCACGCACTGGTCTAGGCTGGTGCTCATTTACTCACAATGAAGTTTTTACCAGTCCACAAAGAAATGAAAAGATAAGAAACATGTAACTGCTTTGTCATAAAGTTAAATGTATTTAAAAGATTGCCCTTTAGTTTGATCTTTTTTTCTACTTTTTGGTGTAAAAACGTGTGGTGACCCATGTGAAGGCTCATTGGGGGAAGATATCTCCCCTGTGGTTTGTCACAAAGTGATTGCTTATGTATCTGAGATTCTCTGAAATGCAGTGTTCATAAGTCAAGATGTGCTGCTGTGGAGAGGGAAAAATTTCCTCTCTTTTCCCTCTTGGTTCTTCTGGCTTGTCTAATAATCAGATTGACATGAGACAGAAAAATAATCAAATTTAAGTATGTAGGTACATATGGAGGGCCTGTTAAAACATGGGGGCCAAAGGAAAAATTAGGCAGTTGAGGTTTATATGCCATTTTAGAATAAAGGGAAGGAAGCATAGGTCTGGGATTTCAAAAGGAAAGTTGGCAATTCATGGGTAGATGAGAAAGCAAAGTCTGATGAAAAAAAAATAGTAAATTCTTGCTGGGCCATCCAGAAGCAATGGGACACAGAGGGAAGTCTAAGAAACAGATATTGCTTAGTTCCTGCCTGCCTGCCACACTTAGTTAAAAGCTATCTAAATTCCTTTAGACAGGTAAAGGAGAGGTTAAAACGTCTTCTGGAATTTGTTAGGCTTTAACTGTCTTTAACTCAAAATATTCTGTATGCCTGGTGGCATATTCTTGGAAGACATGTTCTGAACCCCTACAGTTTCTAAACATAACAAGCTTAAAATAATCAATATCCCAAAAAAGGCATTTTTTTTTTGGAGGTGGGGTGGCAAACTCTGCTCCTCCTCACTGCTAATTATTTGTAAATTCTTAATTATCTATGCTGAAGGGAGAGATGGTACAATATTAGGAACTTCTTAACAATGGAAGTAAAGAGAGGAGGGAAAATAACACTTATTGAGGACTAATTCAGAAAGGATAGTTGATCTTACCCAAGATCACCCTGATAGTTAATGTGGGGTCTTGGACTAGAATCCACATCTCCTAATCTAGTGCTTTTTCAAGTACACTACCTGGGTCACAGTAGTACTGATCATGATCATAGGGAACAAGGGTCGAACATTTCGCGAGTATTATCTCCCTTCATTCTCACCGCAGCCCTGATGGTAGGCTTCAGAGTTCACCTATTGAAAGATGGATGATTCGAAACTATTTTCAGTTCAATTCAAGACGTTCACTGAGTTCCATCCTAGGTGCTGAACTAGGGAGAGGAAATGGGACATAATTAAGACAGGGTTCCTGCCCTTCAATAGCTCGGTGGGGCAACATGCACAATGGGGTGATTTCAGGAAAACATGGTGAGTCCCATGAGAGATTTATACTCAAGGGGTACGTGGGAGCTCATTTGGGGGCACAAGGCAGGTTTCAGGGGAGCAGAGCAGGGGAGTGAGTGGAGGAGGGAGATGCTCATGGAAGGCTTCCTGGAGGAGCTGATAGCTGAGCCACATCTTCCACAGGGAGGAAATGTGAGAGCCAGGTGAAGAAGAGGGAGGGTGGAGATACGGATCGGGGTAGAAGGAAGGGCATGGCAAAGCCTCTGAGGTGTGGCAGTGGTAAGATGCTCAGAGGTGGGGGAAGTAGAAGAACCCATGAGAGGAGCAGAGTACGGTTACAGGCTAGAGTGTTGTCCTTTAGGTAGTCGAGGCCATGGAGGATTTTCAACAGTGAAGTGGCATGATCCCATTCATAAATTATAGGTGCTCTGTGGGAGCAGAGGAAGAATTAGGATGAAGAGTGGGGTGGGGGTGCACTGAGGGCGAAGGGGCCTGCCAAGGGCTTTCTCATTCAAGACTGGCAGTACTATGCCCTGAGCTGGGATCTTGGGGAGGGAGCGGGCAGGTTCAGAGATGTTTAGGAAATGGGATCCCAGGATCTGGAGGACGAATCGGCTGTGGGGATGAGGGAGAGGGAGGTGTGGGGGATGTCTGGTTTCTCATCTGGAAAAACAGATGGTTGATAGGGCTGAGATGAGGACTCTGTAGGAGATCAGAGGGGTGTGTGTAGATGACAGGCTCAGGGTGGGACATGATGAATTTGAGTGTCTTATAGAATCTACTATCTTCTTCCCCCAACTTCTGTAAGTCCTGGCTCTGCTTCCTTCTCTACAGCCAGCCATGTGGGTTAGAGAAGGGGCAGATAGGTGTACTTCTGGAATCTGGTGAGCCCATGAATACCATGGGGTATTGCCAGGGACCTGGGTATTTGTGACAAAGGAAAAAGTCATCCCCTACCCCTGCCCTAAGCCCTGGCCCAAGTGACAGTGAGGGGACATGTGACAATCCCCACCACCACCATGTGGACAGAGCCTCATTAAGGACCCTTGCACAAAACAATTTTTCTGGCCTCATTTCTCACCTGCCTGGGAGACAGCAGAGAAGTGAGTCATCTCACAAGTGGGTCATCATTTGAGGGCTTTATTTCTCTCCTGTGGTGATTCAGATGAAATGGCACTCTAAATAATTATCGTTACACGTCATTTATTTGTTCTTGCCAACAAATGGCTTTTTCATCTTTGTCCTTGGTGCTGTGCTAGACATAGGACACACAGAGACTCATTGGACAGGCCCTGCCCTCAAGGAGCTCACAGACCAGGAGAGTAATGACCTTTCGAGAAGGTGAGCACTGCTCCGGTAGAGGTAACTTCAGATACTCAGGGGTATTCTTGATGTGGATGGGGCCTTGAGGAGTGCAAGAGCATAGAGACTGGAATTGCAGGATTGGGGCTAGATCCTGGCTCCTCTCTATTCAGTAGCTGTGTGACTTGGGGCAAGTTACTTAACCTTTCTGAGCCTTCCTTTTTTATCTATAAAAGGGGGATAATACAGTACCCACCTCCTGGGGTCATTGTGAGAATTAAACAAGTTAGTGCACAAAAAGAGCTTTGAAGAGTGCCTGGCACAGAGTGAGTGCTCCACAGTGTTAGCTGTTATTAGTTTGATTACCATCGTCTTTTTTTTTTAATTTTATTTATTTTTTATCACAAATCCAGAAGTAGTTTGCAGAGGAGAAACTCCTGGGAAAAGCCTCACAGAGTGTGACATTTTAGTTGGGCAAGAAAGGTGACATTTTCCTAAAGGAAAAAATCAGGCACAGGGAAGATGACCCAGGCAGATAGAGTAGGAACAGGAGCAAAGGCAAGAAAGGGTGGAAATACAAGTTGTCTGGGAAAATGAGGAGGCCTTCAGGCTCCCTGGAGTGTAGAGGATGTAGGAGAGGGAGGATCCTGGGATAGTAGGTTAGGGCCAGCTTGGGAAAGCCTGGAATGCCTTCTGTAGGCCATCAGGGAGCTGTGATCTCTGCTTGGCCTAGGTATAGCACCCTGGTGATGGCTCTGGGCCTGTGGAACAAGACACAAATGTCATGGTGAGAGTGATGGATTTTCAAAAGCCAGAGGACCTGGTTTCCAGGCCTTATTGGGCCACTCACACGTAGCTGTGTGACCTAGCAAGTCTCTTTACCTCCTTGAGCCTTGGTCTTCCTCTTCTGTAAAATGAAGACCAGGGTAGTTATCTCAGTGGGTTATTGTAAGGATTAAATGAATAATGAATAAAAGCACCTAAAACTGCACCTGGAGCCTAGGACATGCTTAGTGAGTGGGAGTGTTTATTGTTATCATACTCCAGCTAGCGCTGACTTTGTGTTCTCCTCATTTTACCCCGCCCCTCACCCTCACCCCCACTATTCAGAACTCGATCCTACTCGTTTCTCACCACACCATGTGGAGGTACAGTATTCCAAGATGGGTTTCTGTCTGGCACAGGGAGAGGTACTGCCATCCCCCACACCTGTTCAGATTCCTCTTCTGTTTAACCCTCTCCTCTGCTTGAGACAAATGGTGACCTGCGGTTTACCCTTCAGGGCATCTTATTACCTGGGTGAAGTCAAAAGAGTCTCTGTCTGGGCTGGAATCTTTGAAGTTCTTCTTGGAGGCAGAGAGATGTACAACTTGACCCCAAGGTCCCTGGCCCTCCCCTCTTGCCCACTGGCTCAGCCTGGCTCTAGAAAGATTCTGCTGCATGTGAAGAGAGAGCCGCTGCTGTGTACTGCCCTCGCGTTTATTTCCAGTCAGTGGGGCTGGGAAGCTGTGGCTGAATGCTCTACATCTCTGCAGCCTGTCTCTGGCTGCTGCACAGATCCTGGGAGCTGATCGAAATGCGATGTGTGGGCTTAGGAAGGAGGGGGGGAAAATAGCAACGCAGACCACAGCCGTGTTCTTGGGTCAGTGCCTATGCTCCCCCCCCCTCCGTCTGGCACTCCACCCACTCCCACACCAGGTTGCCAAATCAGGTATGACCTTCCCACCCAGCCCACATCTGAGAGCAAAGCCAGGCTTCTTCCTTGGCCTGTGCCACCACCTCGTCCCAACAAAGCTGGGTTAGGGCAGCATCCTAAGGCTCAGACCACCAAGAAGGGGAGATAGCTCAAGGGGCTATCTGTTTACAAAGCTCCCTCCAGATCCACACCCTGTGATGCCATGAGGAGGCTCTCTGCAGGAAGCACAACCATAGTCACAGATAGAATCCCATCACCTGGCTTTGTGCATATCACTGTGCTTTGTAACTTTTCTATCTCCTCTGGTCAACAGCCCTGGTGAGCCTCCTACCCAGGAGATGGGCCATGGCAATGTAAGGCCTGGGTGGGCAGAGACCTTTGGATGGTTAAGCCCATACCTACCTATTTAATGGAGCAAAGAGAGAATTATTTTCTTGGAGAAAGACCGAGAAAGAGAGTAGTTTACTCATTCATACATTCACTCACTCAGCTGTTATTTGGACACTTACTGTGCTCAGGCACTGGTTTAGGGGTACAATGGGGGACTACGACAAGCTGGCAGACATGGTCCCTGTTCTCATAAAACATTCCCATCAGAAGAGATAGACACAAGTAAAGCAGCCTTTAGAGTTCAGGATGAAAGGGGACAGGTCAGGGAAAGTGCAGTGAGCTGGACTATAGGGAAGGTCCATGTGAATTGGGTAGAACCAGGAAAACCAAAATCACTAAGGTATTTATAACTGAAGGAATTAAATGCAGGGAACAGGTGATGGAAGGGGTCAGCAGGCCTGGAAATTAGAAACAGCAGGATGCAGCTACCACTCTGGGCTAGAGGGGCAAAGGCAGCAGGCAGTGTGATGAGGTCTCACTAGGGTCACCCAGTGAGAAAGTGGAGCCGCATGGGGTGTGTCCCAGTGGAAGCCAGAGCCCTGCTGGAGACGCTGCTGCTGCCCAAGCTCCTGTGGCAGAGAGACAGGAGGAAAAGCTTCTCTTTCCTCATTCTCCTGCCCTTCTCTTTCCTGCCCATGCCTCCAATTGCCTGAATGCAGACAGGAACCAGGTCATGAGGAGGCTGAGCAAATATACTTTTATTACTTTATCTCTTCTCAATAATTGCTTAGCAATTTGCTCAAATCTGTACAAACCAAAATCACATAGTACAGAGTAAGAGTGGGCACGAACCCAGATACGGAGCAATCAAATACCTACACAGAGGAGACATGCCATCACAGGAGGTAGAATAAACTGAAGTAAGGTATTCTCCATCTCTGGGTCTCATTTTTCTCATATTTCAAATATGTGAATTAGATCTGATAGTCTAATAATCATCCCCTCTTCCTGTAGTCTGTAAGAGCTTGAGTTTGCCCTGAAAACAGTGAGCTCGGCTTCACACAATGAACCACGGTTGACCTTGGCATTGACAGCCTCGTTTACCAATGAGTGATTTAACTTACTCATTAGTTCTGGCCAATGAGGCACGTATTGGTCAGCCTAGGCTGCCATAACAAACAACCACAAAATGAGTGGCTTAAAACAACAGAAACTTATTTTCTCACAGTCCTGTAGGCCAAAAGTCTAAATACAAGGTCATGCTCTCTTGAAGGCTGTAGCAGAGAATCTGTTCTGTGCCTCTCTCTTAGCCTCTGGTGTCACTGGTAATCCTGGGTGTTCCCTGGCTTGTAGCTACATAGCTCCAGTTTCTGCCTCCACCATCACATGGTGTTCTCTATATATGTTTCTGTCTTCACATGGCTTTCTCTCCTTTGTATCTTTCTCCTCTTCTTATAAGGATACTAGTCAGGTTGGATTAGGGACTCACTTTACTCCAATATGACCTCATCTTAACTTATTATATCTACAATGACCCTATTTCCAAATAAGGTTATGTTTGGAAATATTTCAGCATATATATACATCTTTTGGGGGACATGATTCAACCTATAATAAGGCTGAGGGAGAATCTTTGTGAAATGCTTTCTCCATGATAATGCAGCAGCATCAAAGAGAGCCAACCCCTCTGCCTCCCTCTGGTGTTTGACTCCATCACAGGAAGATGTGATGCTGCTTACTGTGGCCACCTCAGGCCTTCAAGGAGGGATATCCCTCACTGGGGTCATTGGTGAAAGAAGATGAGAAAATGACAATGCTGAACCACGACTCTAGTTCCGAAGCCTCCTATCTCTACATTTCTGATTGAGATAGATATTCAGAAGTCACATTTTGTTGGGGGTTCTGTTACTTTTAGCCAAACACATCCTTTCTCATCCAGTGGCCCCTAATTTCCCTGCTCAGTTTGGGGAAATGTAAGAACCATGGGATTTTGAAGCTGGAAAAGACTTTGGGAGTCATCTAATCCAAACTTTGCATTGGATGAATGAGGAAATGGAGGCTCAGTGGGGAAAGAGACTCACTCAAGGCCACATCATAGGTTAGGGACATAGCCCAGATCCACACTAGTTTCTCCAAACTTCCAGTCTCCCACCATATTTCTTGGGCTCCTTGTATTAGTATGTAATTACTCTCTCTCTGTACATGGGGGGAAAAGAGGGTGTTGTGCAGAAGTGAAGACCTGCTGGGTGAGCTGCTGCTGAGCTGTCAGAGGAAGGAAGGAAGTGGTGAGACTAGAGATAAGAAGGATTCCGAGGGAAGCACAGGAGCCTGCTATGCTGCAGAGCCATGTTCAGCCTCAGGGACACACATTTATTCTAATCACATGCTCTGTGCAGGGCTTGCTGCTCTGAATTATGCACCTCCAAAGGGCCTTTCATCTTGCCAAGGGTTTGATACCAGCCTGCCTGGCTGCTTGTGCTGGGCTACGAGTTGGTCTCCAGAGCAATTCAGGGCAAGGAGGCAGAGAAGGCAAGTAGAAACACTTGGCACCTTTTCTTTTCTGAGGACTCTGCCTGCTGCTTCCTCCTTCCAGCAAGGCTGGTGGGATGGGCAGCATGGTTGGGGTAGGGGAGGCAGCAATCTACCCCTCACCTTGATCAGTCTGGGAGTTTAGAAGGGACTCACATGATATTGTACCTGGCAGTTTTCCAAGGGTGCAGAAAAATTTAATTTCATCAGCTCTGAATTAAGGTCTATTAAATTCAAAGAATCTAGAACTCCAGAGTGCTGGTTGAAAGATACCTGAGGCATCTACTAGTCCTAGCTGCTCATTTTATTGGAATGGGCACCAAGGGCCCAAGAGAGTTTAAAGAAGTTTGCGCTAGAGGCAGAGCCAGCCAGAATCCTAAATGTCAGCCTTTCTGCTTTGCACACTTTGGCCCAAAGCTGCGGCTGACAGCTTTTGACATGTGCCCTCTGAATCTCGTTTCCTAGTGTTCATGCCCTTATGTAATCTCCTCCTCTTGAGTGTGGGCTGGACCTAGTGATTGCTTCTAACTAGTAGACTATGACAACAGTGTTAGAATGTTACTTCCATGATTAGGTTAAAAAAGACCATGACTTCCATTGCTAGCTCTCTTAATCTCTCTCTTCCTGACTCTTCTTCTCCGGAACTTGCTCTGATGAAGCAAGCTGAAGAGATCCACATGATAAGAAGCTGAGAGCCACCATCAACCAATGACCAGCAAGAAACTGAGGCCCTCAGTCCAACATCCATGGAAGAAGTGAATCCTGTCAATAACCTTACAATGAACTTGGGAGCAGATCCTTCCCCAGTTGAGCCGTGAGATGAGATCACAGCCTTGACTGAACATCTCAACTGTAGACTTGTGAGAGGTGAAGAAGCAGAAGACCCAGTTAAATTCTGAGTGGATTCCTGACCCATGGAAACTGTGGGGGTGTAAATGTGTGTTGTTTTAAGCAGCTAAGTTTCTTTATGTAGCAATAGATAACTAAGATAATCCCCTATTGTAGGATAATATTTAGAATTATATGCCTAGCACATTCTAGCAATGTCAGGAATGAAAAGAAATGGTTAATGTGGATTTACAAAAGCTTATGAACTAAGATACAGCATGTGAAATAATAACTAACACTTGATCAAGTGTTTTCTCAGTGCCAAGTGTTGTGCTAGTCTTTACATGTATTAATGCCTTTAACTTTCTTAATCCTCACAACAACCTGTGAGGTCTCTTATTAGCCCCACTTAATGATGAGGTACAGAGAGGGGAATAATTTTCCAAGTTTCACACAGCTAGTGAATGATACAACTGGAATTTGAACTCAGGCATTATGGCTTCACAGGGAAATAAGACAGCATTCATTCATTCATTCATTCATTCAGATAGCACTTGAATGTCTCCTATGTGCTTGCTATTGTTAGTTGCTGGGCATATAAAGATATGTATGTCTCTGTTGTGACAGAGATAGTGGCTCTGCCCCTCATTAGTGATGACCTTGAGCAAGTTCATTAACCTGGATTTCCTTATCTATAAAAGGAGTAAGGGGAACAGAAGCTCACAGTTTGACATAAGATTAGTGAGTTAGTATTTATCAAACACACACAATATTTTTATTCTTTCTTTAAGACAATTAACAGTTTTAAGGTCAGCCTTCTCCTGCCAAGATGCCCAACTCTTAACTTTTTCGGCCTAAGCTTCTTAAGATGAGAGTCTTTTGCAAACAATCTTTCTAAGCATCTCTGGCTCCCCATCCTGTAATGCACACAGGCTCAGAAATACTGGGCCTACTCCCCGGGCTCCCATCCTTCTCATTTTTCTAATAATCTCTTCTCTGTTGGTTAAAACAGCAATCATTCTCATCACTTTGCCCAAAGTTCAAGAGATTAAATTATTTGCAACAGAGGAAATGTAAAGACTCTGAAGATGCTTAATGAACTAAAAATGCCAAACTACATCCTATAGATGATTAAACTGTTCTTGGCCAGGCCAAGGGTGTCCTGGTGAAAGTAGTGGTCAAGAAATGCTTCAAGGAGGAGATGGGGTTCTAGCCAGACCTTAGAGAGTGGTAAGATCAAGGAGGATGGAGGGGATGGGAGCTGCAAGCACTGCCAGGGTGCCATGAATGGTGTGGTAGATGTTACTAGTGCTGACTCACATTGGGTGTTTTTCTCTTTGGGGCATACCCCCACCCCATACTTGCTGTGTTATGTGGGGGTCACAGAACTCAATATGCCTAGTTGGTTGCAAGTGAAAGTGATGTGTGCCACTCATAGGCTGAAGCATTGAATTGATAGAGAAAAAGTCTTCAGTGCTTTCGCCCCCTGCCATGGCAACCACAGAAGCCTGTGTTGAGATGAAGGTGCCACAAGACTGAAGTAGCCGAGGATAATGAGCTATATCATATGGAGGAGAGCTGCCCTGGAGAATTGTCTGGACCCACACTAAGCTTTGTGTGAGTGATAAATCTTTGTCATATTAAGCCACTGAAATTTCGGTGGTGCTTGTTCTCATGATGACCTAGCCTTCTCTGATGGCCAGAGAAGGGTGTATGTTGAGTAGCAGGACATGGGGCTGGATTAATTAAGGGGGTCTAGATGTGACATTGGTATAGGACATAAACATCACCTGGAGAAACTTTATACTACACAAAAATTCTAATTCAGTAGGGTAAGGCCTGGGCTTGGGTATTTTTTTAAGCTGTCCAGGTGATCTCTAAGTGCTATCAGGGTGGAGAACCATGGACGTGCCTGCTTCACCCAGTATTATGATGCAATCTCAAGTAAACTGCTTTATTCTACAAGCCCTGTGTTTTTGGCTATAAAGGAGAAGAACTGATAGTTTCAAAGCTGACATTTCACATAAATATGTAAAAGGGCTTTATAAATTGTAAAGGGCTGGACAAAAGAAAAGTAATTTTTTTCTCGATATTAAAGATCTGAAAAGGCAGGAGTTCAGGCTTGACCCAGTGGACTGTTCACTTTGAGAACACATGTGACTGAAATTTTTAGACTGAAGTTGGTATCTCTGGCCGCTGCTGTGTCCCCCCACCCAGTACATGCCCAGGTCAGACAGGCGGTAGGATTCTTGGCACCTTTAGCTAACTGTGGGGAAAACTCTCGACCACTCTCTGTCCTCTGATGCTACTTTGATATTTTCTCCACTGACTGGGTTAACAATCTGGCACCTGTTGTCCAGGTAACAAAGATTTGACAGCATCCTCCTTCCATTAACAAATAACAAATACATTAATTTTTATTTTTATCAAAATTTTACATATATATGTTCAAATAGGTTTATAATGTAAAAGAACAGTGTTCAGCAGCAACCTTCTCATCCAGAATCTGTCTCTTCAGGGGCAATCCTTCAATTCTTCAGGTCTTTCCTCTGATATTTATTTCCCTTTAATTGGCTTTTTCTGGATTTTTTTCCTTTGAGACATTATTTATTGACTACCCACTATGGTGGTTGAGCATTTAACATTTTGATATTATCCCTTCTATCACTCGCTCAATAGCATAATCACATTCCCCACCAGTCTCCAAATAGTTATATCACAATTTTTGGTTAAAAAATAGGTATTTGATGTTTACATTAACATTTATGATTATAAGAACACTCTTTAGAAAAGAGCCATGTATAATAACAGTTTCTTATACTATTTTTAATTTTCTTAAAGCTGATAATTGTGTCTATTTTGTTTATTCCTTTACTCACACTTTAGACTTTGGGGAGTGATGAGAGCTGAATGAATGTGTTCTATCTGCCACTATCAGCTGGAAACTATAGCATCATTTTCCACTATGTGAAAGTGTAATATTTACAAATGAGTCCTTAAAATCTTCTCTCCCCAATCCACAAACATTAGGAGGATGTCTGTTATACCATTTTACAGTTGTTTTCTAGTCTCCAACTAAGGTAAATAGAAATCTCCACTCAGTTTCTCTCAGAAAAATGTGTTTTCAGAGTCAGGAGAGCAATTTTTTTCTTTAGACTAGGAGCTTCTTGAGGGCAGAGCATTTTCTTTTCTCACCAGACTGGGGCTCCCTGAGGGTGGGGCTGTGTCCCCCCTCAGACCGCAGCTCCCTGAGGGCAGGGCTCTGTCTCCTTCCTTTTCTGTAATTCTTCCTTCCTGCCTCAGCTCAGTGTCTAAGAAGGGGCTCCATATTTGAGAGTTGGAGACTGCCTGGTACTGTGAGGCCCCCCCTCCCGGTACTGCTTCCATTTCTGTCCCTTTTTCTGCTGATGACCCTGGCCCTTCAGGAAGCAAAGAAAACAAGCTCTTCAGAGACACCTTGAGGGGATCTGCCCTGCTCTCCGAGCCTTTTGAAGACATCAGTACTCCGGCCCTGCTTGCTCTCAAGGATATCTCTTCCCTCTCTTTTCCTTTACATATAGCTTTTCTTTCTTATTGACATTTTCTGTGGAAAGACACTGTGGATTGCATGAATAATAGATTATTCATTTGGAGCCTCTCCAATAAATGCAACTTGCCATCCAGTGTGGACTCATGTTATATAACCAGCAAATTATGGTGGCATCAGAGGCAGTGTGTCTGCTGAAGAGCATAAGATCTGAGGAGTGAAAGAAGCAGGAAGGAAGGCCTCTTTGTAGGGGGGTCTGTGGAGAACCAGGCTCTGGGCTGGTTGTTTTCAGCTGCATTCTCTTCTTTAAGCCTCATAGAGACCAGTGAGAAGGCACTGGAACTTCCCTGTGGTGAGAGAATGAACTGGACAATGCTGGAGCTGACTGGCACTAAGGTCCCCTGAATTCCTGGTGCCTGGCCTGTACCTAGTTTGTCAAGTAAGTTGGTCAGGGCTGTGCCACAGAAAACTTCAAAGAAAAGGCATCCCAAAAGAGACATGAAAGGGCAAACTAGACCTAGGAGCTGTCATCTCTGGAGAAAGCCCTGGGCCATTTCCTCATGTGATACTGGATTTTTCCACCAAAGTCCTTAGAAGGTGAGTTATGGCCTAAAGTAGTTCACCCCATGTGCCCACCCCATTTCCAGCATGATAGCCCAGTGGAACCTCATGGTAGGGAGTCCTGGGCTGTCTTGCTTGACCAGGGCACTAGCGGCAGGTTGGCTCGTGGCCACCATGAAAGTGCACCTCTTAGATCTCTTTCTTCAGAGAGCATATTGACTGACAGCCCCAGCCACTGAACCCTTAATCCACCACTGCATTGGCACTAAGGCTACATATATCAATGGTGGGCTGCTCCCAACCAGTGACTTGAGTGTGGCC
Source organism: Eidolon dupreanum (assembly GCA_028627145.1). NCBI lineage: Eukaryota > Metazoa > Chordata > Mammalia > Chiroptera > Pteropodidae > Eidolon > Eidolon dupreanum. Next base: position 90,528,104 of record CM053502.1, on the reverse strand, counting down.
AGGAATGGAAGGTAGGAAGAACCATTCCTGCAAGATGGCCTTACCCCATTGGCTTAACTTTCTTCAAACCACACTGTAGTCTAAGACTTTTTCACCCAACCTTCCTTCTTTCCTTCCTGCTCTCCTCTGTAAGGGTCAGACAACATTGCAATTTGACACTTCTCCCAGCCTTTTCCAGTTTTCTTTCTGTTTTCTTTCATAGGCATATCTTTTCTCTTATAATTATGGCATTTGCTTCAGAGGACTTAGACTAAGGCAGGCCCTTATCCTCCAACGCCTGGATCAGCTAGAAATGTTCATTGTCAGGCACTATGCAAGATGGTATTGATTAGTGGTAAATCTACTGTGTTCATAATCCATCATAGACCATAACTTGATTGAACTAAGTCACTGAACTCGGAAACGCAAAGGTCCTGAGGTAGAGTGTGTCCGTTATGTGTAATTAAGGCAAAGAGTGATAGGAGATGAGTTCAGAGAGACGAGGAAACCAGATCAAGTAGGGTCTTGTGACCATCTTGGAACATCAATCCCAGTCTAAAGCATAGTAGCTCCTTCTAGAGGCCAGAACTCAGCCCTTTCATGGTTTCCTCTCGTCTCTCCTCCTTTTATTCATCAGAAGCAGGATCTGCTCCTCACTGATCAGTTTCTCCAAGGCTGCAGCCTCAGAAGAGGCTTGTTTCCTCCTATGACCCTTTTTGATGCTTCTCAATCAGCAGTGCCCAACTGTTCTACCTTAGGATGGACAGAAGTCTGATATTTATTAAGGGTTTAGGGCTAGGAGTTCAAATCCAGAATTCATTCAAGTTAACCTCTTGAAGCTTCAGTTTCCTCATCTGCACAGAAGTTATGCTAATAATAATAGCAATAGTAATTAACACTAATTGAGTGTCTACTATGAACCAGGCACTATTGTAAGTGCTTTACATTTATTATGAGATCCATGGCTGTGGAGCGGCTGATATTGTTATCCTTATTTTATAGATGATGTAATTCAGGTACAGAGAAAATAAGCAACTGGCTTGAGATCACAAGCTGGTGAGGAAAACAGGTGGGCTATAGACCTAGGTGGTCTTGCTTCATAATTCCTGAGTTATCCTGCCTTTGTGTGCTTATCTTATAGAGCTATTGGGAGAATCATGTGAGATTCAGGAAAAGTTCCCAGCCCTGACACATGTCTGGGTTCTGACTCTTGTGCCCCTGGTGACAGTGTGTAGACATAGAGAATTTCATTCTTTTATTTGTCATTCAGTGCTAGCGTACCTACTGGAGACTGCCTATATGCCAGGCAGTGTGGCAGGTGCTAGGATAGAGCAGTCAACATACCAGACTTGTCCTTGACATCCCATACCTTATAGTCTGGAGGTAAAGATGGACATTAAATAGATAATTATGCAGATGATTAAATTACAGCTGGGGTCTGTGCTATAAAGACAAGCAAGCAGTGGGTACAGTAAAAAAAAAAAATGTAACAAGGTTACCTGGCCTGTGTAGAAATGAGTGATCTGAGACTCATTTTCTGCCAGCCTCACTGTGGCCCTGGTCTGACAAAAGAGACAGAACTCTGTCTTAAGAGAGCCCCAGTCTGAGGGGAGAGATAAAGCCCAAGTGTCTGTTTGTACAATAAAAGGGAAGATATGCAGGAACCTAATTCCGAGGGTACAGCTGAGGTATGTGAGCAGAATACAAGGCAAAGACGATGTTCAAGGCTAAAGAAGTCTTGTTCGATAGACTAGGGTTGGCATTTCAGGGTTCTGTTCACACACAGGCCAAGCGTTACTACCAGAGGGTCTGTTTTTAGTGGCCTTGTGGTAAGGACAACACAGGCAGAAGTGGAAGCAAGAACATGTTACAAGTAAGGTGACCTAGAGTGGGTGCTAAATAAATTAGAGTTGTTATTCTTAGAGAGTTGCAATGTCAGTAAATAACACTGAGGAGATTCAGAGCCATTTACTCCCCACCATTCTATTATCAAAGGTCCCATTGCAGGAACTTCCAGAAAGATTTATCTCTGTTTTTGTACCTGGCTCTTCAGAGTTGGAAATTAAAGTGAATCTGAGGAGCAGAACCTGGGGCTATGGCAATGAATGTTGTGTGGGAATAGGTACTTAGCATAAGTACTCAAAGGAAAACTAAGGCCAGCTCAACCACTGGCTGCACAGCGGAAGGAATTTTTTTAAAAAGTGAAGTAGTTGGGGGAAAATTTCTAATGAATCCTATCCAACCATAAAATCATGTCGAAAATGAATCCAATCTGACAATAAAATAAAAGTGAAACAAATTACTAGGTTCTCATATTTGTAGGACAAATTAATTTCATGTTTAGAATACTAATTGCTCACCGAAAGGTCTGTAACTCTGTGCTGCCTGAATTTAGCCTGAACATTAAAGTTTGGAGGGCCACAGAAGAGGAGTGAAGGCGGGGGCGGCTGCTGTGTGGCTGGGAGTCCCCACGTGGACCCAGCCTTCGCTGCATCTCCCTCCAGTGCCAAGGGCTCAGTTGGTTCAACGTAGCTTAGCATGTATGAGTGCTTTTAAATGGTTTCTTATATTTCATTTCCCTCAGAAAGGGATGTGCCTGGGTACAGCAGTTGTGTTCTCTCCATCAGATGTGAGGTATTTCAGGGCGGGGCTGTGTCTCCCCCTCAGACTAAGGGCAGTGCGTGAATCTTTCCCATTAGGCTGTGGATTCCCTAAGCAAAGGGGGCCTTGAGGAAAGCTGCAAACCCTTTTCTCTGAAAAATTAGCAGACACACAACATATCCTTTCAGAAATCCATAGACTCTTTGCAGTGCCTTCATTGCTTCTCTTTTGGGTAGATAGGAGAAGGCTTGTTATAGCCATGATAAAACTAAGGTAGTTTCTTATATATTTTAATATGAAGGACATGTTTTTCCTTTACCTTTTTCCCACTTTATTCCTCATGATGAGAAATGCTAATTAATTCTCAATTAGTCACATATGAGTGATTATATTAGTGGATTATCTGTGGAATGTTTAAAAATCCAAAAATTATCTGCCCTGTTGTCCCAGAAACTCTTGGGTCACCTGCTCCAGTCTAACTGGCGCCTGTTCATAAGACTCTTGGCTCTTGTTCTCATGACCCAAGTTACTAATTGTAATGATGTATTTTACTGATATCCTTCTGGGCTGCGCTGTCCCAGCAGCTCTATGTATATGCTAATCTTTATACTTTTGGGAGTAATAGGCTTTATTACACCCATTTTATAAACTAGGCAAAAACACTTTAAAACTTTACTCCAAATACTCTAAACACTTTACTAACACAAGATTGCATAGCAGCTAAGTGTTTGAGATGGGATTTGGATTGAGCTCTCTTCTCTCCCACGTGGTGTTGCTTCCAAACACCATGCACAGTTAGGAAAGTTAACCTGTCCCCACTCTATCCCCCCAAATGTAATCACATTCTTTTAAAGATCACACACACACACACACACACACACACACACACACACACGACTTGATCTATTTGGTTAAGACAGAGAATTGAGAACTCAGTTCATATGTTTTCTTTTAAAGTCTCTGGGCCACAGTGTCTAGCTCCAGGTCTGGCTTCCAGGCTCTGAGGAAGCACCTCTTAGGTACCAAACATTATGCCAGTACTGTGCAGACATGGGAACCGGGTCTGACAAAATTGCGTCCTTGTGGATAATACCTGATGTCTGCTGTTGCCCTTATAGGGTATCTGTGGGGCTTGCCTTGGCTTTCATCCCACTTGTTAAGCCTACCTGTGCAACTTTCATGTAGTTTCATACCCTCTTTGGGTTCAGTCTCTTAGCTATACAAGGAGACATGTAGACTAATCCAGTGGCATTAGAGGTCTTCCAGGTGCGACATGTTGGAATCTGTATGGCTCTCTGTGTTGGGGTGAGTGGTGGGTGTGGTGGGGAGAAGGTATCTTTTGCTGCTCACTTATATGCTTCTAAAGCTCATCATCCTTTTGTTGACCTTTGCACCCTAAAAATGCTAAGAATAGGAGTCTCTGTCTCAGGAAAATAAACTAGAGACCAGGAGTGTGTTCAGGTAATATTTCAGGCTGTTTCTTGAGGCCAGGGACTGTGGATTTGCAGCTCTGGCCCCCAGTGCATAATATAATACCTGACACATTGCTTATGTACAATAAATAGTTGTTGAATGAATAAACAAATGGATAAATAAATGCACATGATCAAGACTCATAGCCCCTTCAGGAAGGGCACACAATGAGGAAAAGATCAATAGAAGAAGAGCAAGACAGAAATCATTTGAAATCCCCACACAGCAAAGCCAGGCCCTAGGATACCTGCACATTTTCTCAGGCCTGTTCTTTACTCTGATCTATGAAGCTGTAAACTTGATTCTGAAAACAATACAAATCTTTCATCCCCTGTCTTGTGTTGCTAATTTCTATCTTTCCTGGCCCACCCACATCACCTTGAGTCTCCAATTCCCACTTCCTCACCTCCACATCTTTTATTGTTCCTTTACAATCACCTCCAATCATTCAGTCATGGAAAACCCCGTAGCCCAGGCAGCAGGGTTCACATAGGGAAGATCACTGGGTGCCCTTCCTGGGTGAGGGGCTATGGCTCGACTCCTGAGGTGGGCATCTCCTTGTCTAAAGACCTGGTTCACAGAGTCCTCCACGTGGTGGGTCAGTTGAAGCACAAAGGACAAGCAGATGAGATCACTAGAATGGCCATTTGACTTCTGTAACAAGTCAGGCTAGAGAGTTTAGGTCCAGTGTAGCTTTGGACAGGGAAGGTGCTCTGAGTTGGGAGCAGAAGCCTGAGCTGCCTTTTTACAGCCCTTTTTTCAGGAATTCAGCCATCAACTCTATTCAGGGCAGCTGACTGGTAACAGCATAACAGCAGCAATGCAATGTGTGTGTGTGTGTGTGTGTGTGTGTGTGTGTGTGTGTGTGTGTGTGTGTGTGTTTTCAGGCCCAAAGTCTCTGATCTCCTCTCTCTGCTGCCACCCCTCTTTGCTAGTCTTAATTACAGCAATTTAGGAGGCATGCTAACGATTGCAGAGTAAACCTATCAATATTTCACTTAAGAACGGATTTCTGTCAGATGGTATCAGAAGCCTATAAATGAGAAATATGAGACTTGTTCTCAGGTAGCCTTATACACACACACACACACACACACACACACACACACACACACAGAGGAACACACACACACACACACAAACACACACCCCTCTGATGAATTTTTAACACATGATTTCCTTTTTGTTTCAGGCATTGGGAACAGCTTTATTCAGCTGCAGTCAAAGATGAGTGTTTCTACCGAAGTTATTTGCCCAAAACATTAAAATAAACATGAGAAAACTATGGCTCTGTGTACTGGAGCTTCCTGTTGGTAAGAGCCAGGAGCCACTGCTGCTCAGTATTCCTTCCTCTCTGGTTTGTCAGGAGAGTAAGGGTCATTTCCCTCAGCCAGGAGGGTGAGGTCACCAACAGGCTGACAAGGCAGTGTCCATGTTGGGGTGGAGAGGGGACTGGGGCTTGGGATCCCTCTTGCTCTTCTTCCTTCATCTTCCTCTCACTCCTTGTGGATCCAGAACCTCAGGGTCTCACTCTCCTCTTTGCTTCTTTGACCTCAGGGTCTGAAATGGGCCACTCATTTCTTTTATCCTTGTATGGGGAATAATGTGTCCTAGTGGAATGAATACGGGCACTGTCATCCGACAGACTTGAGTCACTTGCTAACTATGAGACCCCAGAGAAGAGGCACCTTCTCTGAACGTCAAACTCCCCAATTCCAAATGGGGAAACAATTGTACACATCTCATTGGGTAAGATTAGTGATGGAAAATATAAAACCCCTGTATAGAGGAAGGCTCCAGGGACCCAGTCTAATGGCAGAGATGACTGGGTGACTTCATGGTGTGGTCGGTTCTGAGTGCCATCCCTTAAAAAGGACATTGACCAACTCAGTTTGTCAAGAAAGAGGTGACGAGGGTTATGAATAGTTGGAAAACCATGATCATGTAAGAGCAAACTGAAGGGACTGGAAGTATTTAGCCTGAAGAACTTATGTCTCAGGATGATGTACATGCCCTCTTTAAGTAAGTTTTCAAAATCTTCTTGTTGAAGAAAGATGAGTTGTGTTATGTGAAGCCCCTAGGGAGAAATATAAATTACAGGAAACATTCAGATTAATAGGAAGAATGTTTTAGCCATCAGAACTATGTGAAGATGGAATAGGCTCCTTCAGATAGTACTGATTCCCCATCACTGACCATTTTCAAGAGAGACTGAACAACCACTTGGCAGGGATGTTGTAGAGGTGACTTGACATTGCCAACTGGAGACTATGACTTGATATCATCTAGTGTCTGATTTCATCTAAAGGGGCCTTTATTAGAGCAATAATCTTCTCTCTTCATCACCTCTTTCATTGCCATCCTTGAGAAGAGGCAATTTCTCTGTTGGCAAGTTTTGAGGGGGTCTGAGTGTTCCTCACTTTAGAGATCTTCCTGATGACCAAAAGCACATGTTTTTTTCTCTCCCCCACCACAACATGCAGGTGGGACTGTGGATGTCCAGCTCTGCCTGAGACTCACTAAGTCTGTCAAATTCAGGCACAGGTATTAGCAAGCCTACCTGACTAAGAGACCTTGATGCCACAGTCTTCATTGTTGCAGTGGTGCTAAAGGTAATATTTGATGTCCATCTACTTGACTCGCTGTATCTCTTTCTCAGAAAGTTCTGAACTAGGTGTGGAAGAAGGGGTGTTAGTCATTGGCCACTCAAGACCCTAATGGTAGTTCAACTTCCTAAGGTTGGAACATAGAGTAGTCAATGCTTATTTGCTTTCTATCTATTTTGTGCCCTTCTATTTCCTATCTATTTCTCAGCCTCTCTTGCTAACTAGCCTCTTGCCAGGGTCAGCTAATGGGAAGAAGAATGGAAGACCACAGGAAGGAAAAAGTGAGAAGAAAGGGTAATTCTCTCTCTCCTCCTGCTTTAATGGATACCTTCAAAGTGGGTGAAGATCCAACATGGTTCTAGCCTCTGCCAGACAGCCTTGGAATCTGGTTTCTGGTAACAGCACCTTCTGTTGTCTCTTCAGTCTTTTTTTGGCCTCTTAGCTCTTCAAACACTCATGTAACCAATTTCCTGCATTAAATGTCTTTATTGGAAATATCTAGAGCAGTTTTTATTTCCATGACTGGACCCTGACTGATAATAGAACACAGTCCACACTTGGGAAATTTATGTGGCTGATTTCCTAAATGGCAAGCATCTTGAATATTATCATATGATTCCCGAGTCCCCTGGGGATCTCTCCAAACCTCAGGGCCCCTGATCTCTATGCCATTGAGTCCTGAGTATCCTAAGGAGGGATGAAGTCATAGAGATCACGTGGGGTTGGTCAGGACCTTCCAATGTAGGATGTAACAGCCTCTGTTATAGGCTGGGGCTTCCCCTTCCCAGTGAAGTCAGCCACTGAGCACTCAGGTAATAGGTGGGTGTAACAGTCCGTTGTTAGAGGCAGTCTTCAAACTGCTTTCAGGGCCCTCTTTCCTCAGGCATTCTCCAAACAAATGATTTTTCCATAAGCCTCAGCCTGTTTACATCTAGGTTGTCAGCCCCACTTTCTCCGCTCTTGGCAGCTCCCTTAGAGTCAGCTCACCAAAACTTTCTGCATCTTGTCTTCTGAGTGCTCTGGTCTATACCATCTGCATTATGCCCTTGCCCTGTGAGTCAATCTGGATCTAGGGCTACATGCCCTTTATCCTATATCCATCCTTAAATATGACAATGATAGTCCTTGTCAGAGACAGGTGTCTTGAGTCTCCCAGGTGCCTCACAGCTCTCAGCGCCCATCAGCGAGCCCCTTTCTGTCTGAGAACACTGCCAGAAATGCAGCAGCCATCTGCATCTCCTTTCCATGAGCCTGCAAATGGGGTAAATCTCGGGCTGAGATCTATGACACTCGCTTCATTCTGCATCACTGTCTGCCCACCAGCAACCTTAGGAAATTGATTTAGAATTTTCTTTCCTAGAGAAAGAAGAAGATGACTTAATAAACTCTCTGAAATTATTCCATGAGTACTGTAAAAGAACCTCAAGGGTTTCAATCTACAAACCAATCTGTATCATAAGTATCACTATTGCCATCTTCGTCACTGCAATGGCCATGAATTCTATCATCACCACCTCCAACATCGCCCTCATCACCACCACAACCACCAATAATGGCATCACTGTCACCATTGTCACTACCATCTTTAATACCTCTCCATCGCTATCACTGCCAGTTTTATGCTGATCACCATCACTATAACCACTGTTACCCAAATCAACACTAGAAATACCATCAACCTCAGCATCCTACATGTTAACCATGACCCCTCTTGCTCTTCTGTAAGGGTTTTGCTGGACTGAGTACTTTGCTGGGCAAGAGCGACTTACAGGCTCGTATTGGTGACAGTCATAGCTACATGAGAACACGACAGCAGAGCAGCAACATGAAATGAAGACACCAAGGAACAGAGAGGAGTTATCTTTTAGTGGGGCATGTCTTTTAGCCAGAAGAGGAGCAGCTAAAAGTATGAAAGGGAAATCATTGCTGGGGAAGCAGCAGCCAAAGGAGGTAGCGGACTCATGCCTGAAGTTGGAGACAGGACACAGGTGATCAGCCAGAGTATCTGAAGGGTTGGAGATACTGGTCAGTCATATTGGCTGTTGTGTCCTTCCTTTAGACAATACACAGACCACCAGTCTCCCTGGGTGGGGCATGACAGGTTGGTAAAAAAGAGAAAAGCAGCCGGATACCTGGGAGTTGGCCTTGGTGCTCTCCTGCTAAACATAGACAATTTCATATCAACATTGGACAAGGCCATTTGTGACCATAATAGATCAAGAAAAAAACAATTTATTGTATAATCATGTCAAAACATGAACATTGTCCAAACCTTAAAACACCATCCCTACCAGCTAATGTGAGTGACTGCTACTTTTCATTGGTTACAGCTTTAGCTCTGCTCTAGTTTGCCCTTCCGATAGATCAAATTGATTGAGGCCCAATCATAAGATTGCCTCTGCTTCCTGAAAGCACTCAATTCAGAGCTGACTGCTGCTTCCTAACATACTTCTCTTCCCTTTTTGACTCCTTTCCACCTTTATTCATTCTCAGCAATATCGTCACGTTCCACTAACTCATTCTTGGGTGAGGGAAAGCTACTTTGCCACAGATGTGAACCCTTGATGGGCCACCTCATACAGTCAAGCATTTTCCATGTGGTCATAGCAGCTTTGCAGTCCAACTGTTTCAAACCACTTGCCTTGACCTGAGTCACTGGGCTTCATGTTCCCCCCGCCTCTCTAGCTGACCCAGGAGGTAAATCTGACCAACAGGGCTGCATGGCAAGGCTAGGCTGTCTGGGTGATCCTTTATGCGTCTTGGCTCTGTGTTTTCTAATTCTGCAAGCTTTAGCAAGTTAGTAGGCTCTCTGAGCACCAGTTTCCACATCTGCCAGAAGAAAATACTACCACCTCTATCCCCATGAAGCTGCTATGAGGATAAAATGAGATAATGCTGGCAAAGAGTTGAGCCCCACCACTGGCTCAGTGAACGTTAGGTTCTCATTGACATGGGTCTACTCTTGGCCTCAATCAGTTTATTTGACAGCCCTCAGGGCAACACTGTTTTCTAAGCCTCCATGACCTTTGCTCCTCCTCTGCTGCCTTTCTTTTATTCTTATTGTCCTCATTGCAGACACACAAGTGAGACCTTTATCTGCATTCCTCATTCCGTGGCTTCTAAAAGATCCTCTGCCTCCCACACCCCCTGAATTACATGCTGGGGTGTTAGGTGCCTTGGTGTCTAACACTTGGGTGCCACCCAGCAAGTCTTCACATTCGAGGAACAGCCACAGCCATGCATTTCCTGTCTTCTCAAAAAAAGGGAGCTCCTTGAGGACTGAGGCACCTCGCTTCCTTGTAGCCACCTGCTCCATACCTAGTGCCTTGCAATTGGCACTCAGCACACATACTCTGGGTTGATTGGTGGATGCCGAATTGTGCCCAAACTCCATGGAGAAAAACTAGTATGCCATGGTGATGACATTTCATTTGGCATGGATACTTTTAGCCATCATTTTCAGCCTGACTCTAAATCCTGATCCTAGCATTACTAAGCACATCAGTTTATTAAACTAGAAACTGGTGTAATCCAGAAGCTGAGGTGACTATAATTTGCTATTCAAGTCTTTCCCACATGGAAAAGAGGCACGTGGACACTTGCAGGCTTGTGTTTCTATTTGTCTGTGCTTTTGTAAAAGTACCAGTACTTCTTTTTTCACCTATTTTACCCTTACTTCCTACCCCAGTCTAGAACAACATGTGCATCTTGTACAAGGGAATGTAAGGAGAAGAGTGATTATTGAGTCTGTGGGGCCTCATAAACGAGTTTTCTAAATAAGAGAGAGGGAAACTAAGGGCCAGGGCACCTGGTCTTAGGGGTACCCAAATTGGAGTCTAGGAGAAGGCCCCTCTTTCTTTGTCTTTATAGAGCAGCTGGGGAGTTTGGGTACTGTGAATAGGACAAATCCCTACATTCCCTCTCACTTATGCTGCAGACATTGAGCAGTTTCTTTATTCCTCTGAACCTCAGTTTCCTCATCTGGAAAATAAGGTTGCTATGTGGATGACACATGGTAATTTGTTAAAGTACCAGAGGTCATGGATACCTGCAGTGAGTTTTCAATAAATGGTAGTTGAAGCCATTGAGGTCCTTAAACCTTTCAAGGCAAGCAATAAAAGGTGCACTCCCATAGTTATGGCGCCCAGGGCACAGTGGGCCTGTGTAGGGCACAGAACTTCAGTGCTTCAGAGTCTGCTTCTTCCCTCTCTCCCTCCCCAGCCTGGCAGGTCTGGATGGTGGCTCCGGCTTGGTGCCCACAGTTTGCTGAGCCCTGCAGTTTTGACAAGCAGCCCCAGGAACACAGAGGCTCTGCATGGAAGATGCCTAATTAATCACAGCAGTAATGGTTCTGGCAGCAGCAGCCTGCCATGCTGGGCCACATGTGTGATATCCCACAGCTGCTCACTCGCCCTCATTCCCTGGGAGCTCATCTGCCCATTCACACCCACCCTACAACCTGCATCCCAGGTGCCTGACTGGAGTAAACCGAGACCCGGAAAGAAAGGGACAACTTCCAGAGATGTAGACACAGGTGACTCCCGATGTGCCTTCCTCTATGGTCTGTTTCTGAGCTCTTCCATTGCTGAGATCTCAAATGTAAGCTGGAATCCCACACACACTGCAGCGAGGCCTGAGGATGAGCTCCGGATTTGGAGCTGGGAGACCATGGCTATAGGGTCTGTGCTGTCTTTACTCATTGTGTGCCCAGAGTAAGCCTCTTTACCTCTCTAAGCCTCAGTTTCCCTATCTGTAAAATGAGGACAATAAGGTCTATCCTGACTAGCACATAGGACTGAAGTATATTACTTAATAGATGTGAATTGCTTTAGGTGCTATATTAAACAATGAACTCCTTGAGGTGTCATTGCACTTCATGGGAAGCCCCTCTCTGCATAAGGGGTGAAGATGAAGTACCCTCTGGCTCCTCCCTGTGGACCTTTCTGAGTAGTACATCACTTGGCTGTGCCCACATTGTCTTGGTGACAGGATCTGGAGTAGGGGGTCCTGTGGATGTGGAGATGGGGGCCTGGAGGGGCAAGGCTGCCTAGTTCTATCATGACAACCCAATATGAGAAAGGAGCATGTCAAGGAGGACAGGATGGTCCTAGCCTCAGAGCAGTTTCCATGATTCACAGAGTCTGACCCGCCTCCCCTCCCTCACCAACTGACATGAGCCCTACCTACAGGCAGAGCCCATTTTGAGAATTGAGAAAAGATCCACATGCACCTGAAAACCCTGCTCTAGCTATGAACCCTAATGATTTGGTTGGGGGGATGTGACTTGTTTAGGGGAACATGGCCTACCCATCAAGCCTCCTTTCCAGGTGGAAAGTCTCCAGGTACACGAGACCCTCACATCAATAGGGTGAAAATGCACCTAGAGACACCTGCAAAGTTTTCGAGAGTGAATAGCCCTTTAGAAGTGGAGCAGCTGCTAGGGAAGGGAACCTGAGAAGGCCTGTGCCCTCACTCCATGAGCCCCCGTGGGCAACCCACCCCCATACCTATTTCCGGAGCCCTGGATGTAAGCAGAGGCATTTGCTCTGGATGTCAGTAGATTGAGATAAAGGGGCACCATCCCCTTGTGCAGTCAGCAAAAGGCACTCTCTACCTCTCTTGACTCAGTTTAGCTCTTTGAAGCACTTCTTTTCCCTAGAATGTTCTTTAGAACCTCTCCAGGTCAAAATTCTTACTTTTGAGAAATGGAGTGGGAATATTTTTGTCTCATTTTGTCCTGAGAACAGAAGGTAAAATGATGATCACTATAATAAGACTTCTTTCAAGCAAAGTTATCAGGAAACCAAATCGATTGCTCCTGTTAACAGGAATAGCTAACGTTTATACAGAATTTACCATCTTCCGGGCTCTATCTTAACTGCTTTTTGTATATTTACTCATACCAATCCTATGAGGTAGGTACTGTTGACATCCTCATTTTATAGATGGGGAAATTGAGGCCCAGAAAAGTGAAGAGACTTGCCCAAAGTCCCACAATTAACAAGTAGTAGCTGACATTCCAACCCAGAGTGCCTGATTCCAGAATCTGGGCTCTTAACCTCCAGCTCTTCTACCTCTTGCAGTCATGGCTACTTCTGTGTCCATCTCCTACGCTGGGCTATGAGTTCAGGAGGCAGGAACTCAGCTGGTTCTTTTGTTTCCTCCAGCTCCAGGCGTATTCCCTGGCACATACCAGGTGCCAGGAACTATTTGCATAACAAATGAATGAATTAATGAAGGAAGGAAGGAAGGAAGGAAGGAAGGAAGGAAGGAAGGAAGGAAGGAAAAGGTATTTGGAGTCTAGATAAAGAGGAATCCTGGATGTCTGGCAGTGAGAAGACAGCAGAAGTCTCAGGCAAGAAGGGCCCTGTTGGAGGTGTGCTCACTCTCTTAACGCTGTTAGGACACATGCTCATTGGAGTCACCAGACATCAGCAGTGTTAACCTGGGATCTAGGTACATTTTTGTGTTTTTAGAACCTTTACCAACCCTCTCCTACAACCACTATGGGGAAGGTACATTGCAGCCATCTCTTTAGGGCCAAGTGAGGCTCAGTGTACTACCCAGCCCCCCTTCTCCCACAATCAGCAGTGAGTATTCTGAGACCCATTCTAATTGTATTGTTATTATGATCACTAGTATTTTTACTAATCCCTGAAATGTATTTTTCCCCTGGAGGAAAAGTCTCTTCACATGCTGAGGCTGGAATGCTAAGTGTTCTGGAAGGAATTGGAAATAATCATGAGAACAAGCAGGGGGTAGTGCATGAGGCTCACGGTAGGTGGGGGAGGAGGGGACCCCTCTCTCCTGAGAAATCCTTTTTTTCACAATGTTCTGGGCTGCCTGTGAGTCTTCTCGAAGGGAATGCCTTCAGTCTGGGCTGCAGTGGGGGCAGGGGTGCAGATAAGGAGGGGGAAGAGGGAAGAAGGTGGACCCTCTACCTGGGCTACTTTTTGCACATTAGGGAAGAAAGGGGATAAATACTCAAGGTGGTGTGTGGTGGTGGGGAGATGGACAGGCCTGCAGTGTAAGAAATAATGACTTAAAAGAATCATTCAGTGAGTAAAGAGAAATATCAGAAATCAAACTGCAGGGAAGATTTCAAGTAATCATAAAGGGTTTTTCAAATATATTCACTGCTAAGAGCTACAGATGTCAGGAGAGAAAATTGGTCCACTTACCAATAATAGTTGTGGAGGCTGCGGGAGCAGGATGCAGACTGAAAACTACTTAACCAGGCATTCCCACCTCCTTCTTTCCTGGGTTGCTTGAGGGTGGGGAAGGAATGGCTTGTCCATTCACTGAGAGGGGTGGAAGTGGGGAGATGTCTAGAGTAGGCTGAGTGGGAAGGGCAGCTTGGAGGGGAGAGAGGACACTCTGGCCTCAGTAGCCCTGCCGCAGTGTGACTTACTCTTCCCTCCCTGACACATGCACAGGTTAAGTGAGGTAAGGACAGGTATCGCACTTGGCATTGAGTAGGAGCCTTGTTGATATTGTCATCAAGAATTTATTGATGGTCTATGATGAGCAGAGCACTCTGCCAGGTGTGTGACAGATTAGAAACACTCAGACATGTGGTACCTGCCCTGGGCTTACAACCTAATTAGGGAGATAGAAACAACATCCAAGGGAAATGAGAAAGATCTTTAGCATTGTGTTGGTAGATATGGACTAATGATGGGAAATGAGAGTCCTCAGCAATCATCAGGGCAGACCAGTCAGACAGAGCTTCAAGGGTAGGCAGAGAGTGACCCTGTCCACTGCATTCTGCTGCTATGTCCCCTCCTCTTCTCAGGGGCCCTCCTCGCTCAGCAAGGTGTACTCACAGTCACGCAGACTTCACCTTTATCTGCCAGAAGAAAGTCCAGGGCAATCCTGTCATTAAGAACATCCCTGGTCAGTGACTTGAGCCTGACTTAAAATTTGTCTCTGAGTACGTAGATGATGTTACTGGATATTTTCACTAATGTCAGGTACAAATTTTATCCTACCTTATCTAATGTAATTTTCACACCAGTTTTCTGAGCTCCAGTTCCCACAGGATAATGTTTAGAGGACAGGAGAATATCTATACATGCGATGAGTTATGTTACAGGAGAGGAACCTATACTTTTGGAACCCAAATTTTTTGTAATGAACAGTAAATGTGCCTGTCCTCTGCTGCAGATGAGACAATAATTATATTAAAATAAATAGTAAGTATATCTCCCTCTGCTTCAGCGAGAGACACCATTTCTAGCTTCCAAGGCTGTTTGCCACACCAATGTCCTTGAAAGAATAATCTAGAACAAGAAGCAGTCGGTTCCTCACTTGTAAAATGTGTAGAAATGCAAGACGTATGGATAACTGTCTTGTGACATTGACAAACTATGTAATGTACTTTTTCATTATGCTTATTGTTATGTCTGTCTTTTCCTGCTGGGATGGATGCTCCCTGAAGGCCAGGATTAATGTCTCTTTTGTTCACTGATGTATTAGCAATAACTTTAAGAGTGCCTGGCACACTGTGGGTGCTCAATAAATGTTAGTTGAATGAATACATGATTGCATGAGGAAGGAAAAAGTTGAGGAAGGAGACAGTTGAGGAAGGAAAAGTCCCTGTTTGGTATCTCTCATCCAGGAAGTTTCCTTGCCAAATTGCCAACATTCCACAGGGAAAAAGAATCTCAGTTCTGGAAAAGTAAACTCCATGTCCCTTGAATAGGTACAGGTCACATGTCTCTCCTATGTGTTCCTTGTGTCTCTCTTTTGCTGGGAACTACTGGAGCCCATGAGGCAGGAGAGGTGTTCAGGGAAGAGCCAGCTGGTTTAGACTTTATTTCTGCAGCAAGCAATGTGTGTGCATTGCCAGGCCCCAGGCTTCTCTCCTGGGCCTTCCTTCCCCTCCCTCCCTATCTCAGGCTGGTAATTAAAAGTATCAAAGCAAAGTAGGGCTGTCTCATTACATGTCCTGCTTATGTGACTCTAATGTGCTTAGAAATGATTTGAAGGACTCAGAAATCAGCAACAGAGCTTCCTCTATGTCCAGCCTGAAGCTGGCAACCCTGAGATAAGGGTATCAAGACCCGGCTGTGAATTAGTTTTAAAGTAAACCAATAATGCATTAATGTGGGCGAGGAATAAAAAATAGCAGGGATGCTGTACATTTCTTGGATTAATTAGCCATTCCATTTAATTTTTCTACTTGTAGAGACAAATTATGGGGTTCGAATAGTGAAGCAATTTTCTGTTGGTCACTGGGGTGCTGGAACAGGGTGCCATGCCTTCGTCTACCTTGGGACCCACAGGGACCATGAGCAGTAGGGCTCTACTGAGGAAGTTACCATGGCCACTTGGGAACTTTTACTTTTGGACTCGATTCTCAAACCAGGAGGGGTCCACAGAGTGGAGGGCAGGAGGGAATTGGAACCAGCAGTTCCAGATTTCCCCATTCAGGAGTGTTTGTTGATTCCTAATGACAGGAGTCTAGGAGATGAAGGTGAGCTCTTGTGACTGTGCCATCATCCATCTGGGGCTTATTACACAGGCTCTGTGTGTATTGCTATTTCATTTATTCATTCATCATTCATTCATTCACTCACTCATTCACTCATTTATTCATTCGACAACTGTTTGTTTAGTCTCTTCCAAATACTAGGCTTTTCTCTAGCCCTGGGGATGCCAAAATGAAAATTCATCTGATGACCTCTGTGAAGAGAAATTTGTAGCTTGAGACTGAAATAGAGCAGCTTTCGCTGTGAGGTGGCTTCTCTCCCTGCCATAGGCATTTCAGAGGTTAGGGTCCAGAAGCAGAAGGATATGGATGGTCTTCACCAAGACACCACATGTAGAGGTTTCTGTTCATGTTCTCCCACCACTGCCTGGATTTGGATACAGTGGAACTGTATTTTCATTTTTTTGTTTGTTTATTTGTTTGTTTTTAGGAGAACAGAAATATTCTGTTTCTTTCTGGGCAAAAACTTGCATAGTGCAGAAGCTTGGTATACTATGTCAGAGCTCAGGACACCAGACTCCTGGTCTGCTCTCTGACAGACTTGTTGGTGGCCCAGGAAAAGCCCCTGCCTCTATCCCACACACCTGTTCTCCAACTTGCTTTTTCCTCCAGATGTAATTCCTGCCCAGAAAAAGCTCCCACTCCACAACTATGCCAGAAAGTGAGACTCTGAGTGGTCCCAGGTATATAAGGGGCCCCTTCTCCCCAGGTGCTTATAGGGAAGGCAGGGCAGGGACATTCCCAGGCAACTGAGTGTGGACAATGGGAACATCTGCCTTGGGGCCTCCAACCCCATCCAGCAGGGACCGGGTGTGAATGTAGAATGAGGTAAGCTCAGCCTTTATTGAACTCAAGGTCCCATGCCTCAGCTGAAAAGGGTGGCTGTTATTCAGCTTCTTCCAATTTTTCCAGGCTGAATTGTAGGCCCAGGGATGTCAGATCTTCCATCTTTTCAGGAGAATTCATAATTCAGATTTTTATGTTGAAAAAAAAAAAACTCTTTTAAAATGCTGGACTTGAATTTATAATATTTGAACATTACTGTGTGGGCAAACAAAATATGCCTAGGGACCAGATTCAGTATATGGATGTGTCAATTAGAATTAGGTTTAGCCTGTAGTAACAGAAAATAAACAAACAAAATAGCAGTGGCTTAAATAAGATAGTTTATTTCTTTCTCACTTTTAAAAAATTCAAAAGTAGTTGATCCTAGACTGCTGAGGTGTTACATGATATCTAGGCTCTTTCTAGCCTTTCCCCACCATTCATGGCCTCCTTTATCAATGGTGCCTCATGGTCCAAGATGGCTGCTGGATCCCCATCCAGTATGTCTATAGTCTAGTCAGCAGGGCAAAGGAAGGACAGAAGAAGAGTGGATTCCCTTTCTCTTAATGACTTCTCCAGAAGTTGCACACTTTATTTCTTCCCACATCCCATTGGCAAAAACATGGTCATATAATACAATCTGATTGCAGTGAAGATCAGGAAAGACAGTCTTTATTCTAAACTTAGGATAGCCATGTGTCCAATTAAAAAGCAAAAGTACTGGGGAAAAAGGAGAGTATATTTTCAGTGACAGCTAGCAGTCTTGGCCCCAGTTTGCTTTCAGTTTGAGACTTGTTTGACTCAGTCTACTTTTTGTGGCGGGTGTGTGGTGGAAGGCATGGGATCTGGGCACTTGGAAACTGCCCAGTGAAAGGGAAGGGCTGCTTTGGAGAAGGATATGCTCTTAGGTGGGAGACTTGTATAGGGCAGGTTCTGCCCAAATGAATTGACTTCCCTAGAAGTGTGGTTCAAGGCCACCCTGTGGGGTTATTTATTCCTTGATATCTTGTAGGAGCAGGAGTTCTCCTTTCCCCACAGCATCTCTCATTCACAAACAGTAATTAGGCAATGCAAAAGAAGCCTCAGCCACACTTTAGCAGGGCAGGCTTGAAGCCTCAAGTCACCCCCTGTACCAGCATGAGCTCCAGAGAAAGAAGGGATGTTCTCACCAATGGAACAGGGTAAAAGATCTTCAACTGAAGTGAGAGTGATTCAGGTAAGGAATCAAGATCTCTTAACTGAGTCATAAGAGATATAGAAGAGGCTATTAGAAGAAGGATTGGGGGCTCTTTATTTCCTGTGATGATGGGGCTGTAAGACTTACCTGTCTGGAATGAGGTCTGGCATGCATCCAGCAAAACATGCATTATATACCCAGGTATGCTGGTTTACAGGCTCAGCACAGGACAAGCAACACCAGAGTGTGATACCAAGAAGAATGAGACATGGCACATGTCTTCAGAGGTCTCACCAAAACAACTGGAACCCAGGATGAAAGCACATGCCCCTCAAAACTGCCCTTGATGGGGATCATCACCACCACCACCATCATCATCATCACCATTACCATCATCACTATCACCATTGCCTCCATTATCATGATCATTGGCAGCATATGATCATCACCATCATCATCATCATCATCATCATCACCATCACCACCATCACCATTACCACCATCATCATCCTCATCTTCTTCGCTGGGGGAACTGATCATCATGACCACTGAAGCCACTCCTTATATTATGACCACTGTCTTCACTATTACCATCAAAAATTACACACATACTTTCGAAAGGAGTTCAACAGAGACAGTAACTCAGCCCCTATCTGTGGGATAATTTGTCATGTAATACAAATGTATAATTATTAGAGTACAATGTGTAACATTTGTTGAGCATTTACTATGTGCCAGGAACTGTTCTAACCACTTTACCTATATTGGCTTTCTTTAATCCTTGAACAATCCATAATGTAGGTGCTATTATTATACTCACTTTGTAGATGAGGAAACTGAGGCACAGAAGAGACTCAGACTAATGTGGAATCAGTTAGCACAGGGAAAATACAGAAGTACATTCTGAGACCATGTTTAGGCCTCTGGTGAGGGCACTAGTCTGTTTTGTGGTGGGGCAGGTGGGTAGTATGTGAGGGAAGTCCCCTTCCACCCAGAGCATCACCAAGGGGTCTGAGGACATGTCTCCACTAACTAGTCCAGAGTGACTTGAAGAATTATGCCATCTGACCAACATTCAGGGCCCAGACTCTGAGCAGAGAACATAAGGGCAGCTTCTCATCTGTGATGAGAAGTCTGGTCCCCCAGACCCCCCAGCCCAATATTACCCTCAATTCCCACAGAGGAGGAGCTGGCCTCTGTCCCTGGTTTTAAGGGAAACACCTGATACTTTCTGAAGTCAGGGAGTTAGTTTTTTCTAGTCCCTCCTGGAAACACCAGCTTGCACATTACTTCCTCTAGGACACCTTCCCCCACCCTCCATCTGAGTGGGCTCCCGTCTTGTACTCCCCTGCAGTTTCCTGAAGTTCTCCATATGTGGTGTACTCAGTGCCCTCATGATCACCTGTCTATAAATCTGTCTTTTACTCTAAGCCATCACCCTAAGAAAGCAAGAACCACATCTTCAGTTCACTATTTTCTGCCTGGGGCTTGGTGCAGTGCCTGAAACAGCAACATGTATTTGGAGAGTAAATGAGTAAACAATAGAAATCTGGGCTGGCTCTGACACGACTATCTATACGGGTCAGCATCTTCAAGATCCTCAGTTTTGTCTCTGCAAAATGGGAACAATATTTCAAATTTTGTATGAAGATTTAAAGCAAAAATAACCACAGCAACATTTTCTTCCAGCAGGCGGGTGTGCACCTGTGCAAGTTGATTTACTTTTGCAACCACTCTGTGAGGTGTCTGTGAAATGCTGACTTGTCTCCAGATTTTAGATGAGGAAATGGGGACTTTGAGAAGAGAAGTGCCTTACCAAGAAGTTGGCCTCTTTCTAGCTCCTTAGGGATGCCCAAGGGGCCGAAAGACCCCTCCCCACACCTGCTACAGGAGTGCAGAGGCTCTTGGGTGCCCTGGGAGCCAAGTGGGAGGAGAAGGCACATGGAAGAAAGGTGTGAAACCTGGACTCTCTTTGAAGAATGAATGCGAATTCCATCCTTCCTTACCAGATCTCCCCTGACCTAACCCATCCCCTAGAAACCTGCTGGAACTTTCACCCACTTGAGCTGGTCTTCCCATGGAGACATTCCTCACATAGCCCTAGGCTGTGCACCTAGGAGGGCCTAGGTTCTAATTATGGCTCAGCTATGCATTCCATGCCTAGAATTTGTCTCTGAATATCATCAATTCTCACAATGCTGGTGGGTAGCCATGCCGGCTGACCATGCCATCATCTGGATGGAGGTCTGAAGAGGAAAAGTTGTCTTCTCAGTTATTGGCAGGGCTGGGAGTAAAACCCCATTTCCTGACTCTCAATCCAAGTCTCTTTCCAGCATACAAGGAATGAAATCCTGGTATGTTGGTGTAGGAAAGTTTTTCCTTACTAATTCATTAAAAAAAGTCCAAATGGACATTGGCAGAGATAATCTCCACAATCCAATGCAAGCTATGAAAGCTAAATTCAATCCACTGTAATGAGCAAGTCCATGAAGCTGAGCCAGTGCTTTCAAAAGGATCCAGGAATCCTTGAAGTTAAATGACTTTGAGTCCTCTATCAAGCTGGGAACTCCTTGAGAGCAGGGCTGTGTCTTGCCTGAGGGCAAGGTTTTGTCCATTCTCAGCTTGGGAGACCCCTTTGGGTAGGGCTGTGTCTCTATTATGTTAAGGTAGGGCTCTTTATCTACTTCATAGAGAAACAAGCTATCTTGGGCAAATTATATAATTGTTCTGAACCTTGATTTCCTCTTTGTATATTGAGCACAATCATGCTTACCTTGCAGGGCTGTTATGAAGGGCTGTGATTATAAAGCACATCTGTAAATTCTGCAGCATTCCTCTTTTCAAGAGGCAGACTCTCACTTCCTCCCCTTGACTATGGACTGATCTTCTAGTGAATGCTGCAGAAGTGGTACAGCTAGACTCCCAAGGCTAGGTCATAAAAAACAATACAACCTCGATGTGTGTGTGTGTGTGTGTGTGTGTGTGTGTGTGTGTGTGTGCGCGCGTGCGCGCGCACGCCCCCGGTCATTTGCTCTTGGAACGTAGATGCTATGTTGTGAGGAAGCCAAGGCACATGAAGAGGCCACATGTAGGTGTTCCTGCTGTTTGCCTCAGTTTCGGTCAGATGACAGCAACCACCACCAGATATATGAGTGAGAAGCCTTTGAGATGACTCCATCTGACTATCTCACTATGGACAGACCCTGGGTGAGAACCATGCAGCTGAGTCTAGTCAACCCCCAGATGTATGAGAAAAGTAAATACTTGCTCTTGTTTCAAACCACTGCTTTGGGTGGTTTGTAGGCAACAGATCACTGGAACAGTGTTAAATAAAATAGTTTTAAACCCAGTGCCTAACATTGTACTTGTCATGTAGTCAGCTTTCCATAAAACATAACTATTCTGGTATTATCCTGTGCCTCTAGTTCAGGGCTGTGCACAGCGGGCTGGGTGTGCACATACTTGCAGGGATCCCTCACTGACAACTAGTGTCTTGAACTTGCTATGGGAGAAGATGCAGCAGTAGAGAGAAGGCTGGGGAATGAACCTGGGGAGGGAATCAAAGAAAAACCACACAGGAGCTAACTTTGGCTGACAATCTATAGGTTTGTGCTACAACATCATCCTCACAACCAGGCTCTAGGATAGGTTTAACCCCATTTTCCAGGTGAGAAAACCTAGGCTCACAGGTGTGCTCTGGAGTCTCGTCCACAATCTCAGGGCTGAGAAGTGTAGGCTCCAGCCGGTGCGCAGTCTGCCTGTGCCCTCCTCCCACTACACCACTTTTCATCCTCCCTCTTGCTTCCCTCTTGCTCTCAGTCAATCAATAAACAAGTAATTACTGTGAGCCCCCAAGGTGCTTATCAGCACTGCGGTACCAGGAAGTGCTTCCTGATGCCTCGCGTCCATCTCCACTGTTGAAATTTCCTTAGTTTGTTGGAGACCAGGAATGTCGGCTCATTTTCCTTCCTTAAATAAATTTCCAGAGACCCAATAATTCTTGCTGAGCTCTGTGCTGCTCCCCATTTGCCTCCAGCTCCCCATGTGTTACCTCCTCTGATGGAAGAATGGCCCCTTCAGCCCCCTCTTGCTGGGCTGGGGGCTTATTCTTTTGAGACCTAATGATCTAGAGCAGGAAGGTTTCAACAGGGGCAATATTGCCCCCTGGGGGGACAAATTGGTTCTTTGGGGGAGGGGGAAGAATCATCTCAGCTATCACAATGGTTTGTGTGCCTCAAGATAAAGAGTAAATTTGTGGTATGAATTATTGTATATTTGTGGTATTGCCACAGGGCAATAATGAATAAAAAGTTTACAAAACACTGAGGTTGATCCCTCACCCCACAAGGTTTGAAAGCCATAGATTTTTTCCCAGGTAAGGGTAGCAGGGACTTGGGGGGTCTCCTGAAGGGGGAAAGGATGTATTATGGTTTCAACTCCCTGGTCCTGCAATGGCTTTTAAGGAGGGACAGGGTGACCACACAGATGTCATCTTGGAAGCAGAAACTCTAAGTGTTTCCTTTTCAACTACAGCCCCCAGCACTTGCTTTCTGTGCCAGAGTGCACAAGAAGTATTTTCTTTAGAAAATCAATAATTGATTACTTATTCTGCTGGAAATAAATAGATCTTGTCACCAGGGTCAGAGATTAACCAAAGCTCTGGGCTGCCACTGGGAGTTTCCACATCTGTGTTTTAGACTCTTTGCATCATTCACATCCCCACCTGATAGCCTGTATGGGTCAGGGGGTGACAGGTCCTCCTACCTCAGAAATACAGCCATTACCCCGACTCCAGTTCACGTCTTTCATTGCAACAGGCAGAGATGATAGCAGGGTGTCTCTCCAGGCCTCTGTGTCCCAGTGGGCCCCGAAAATCTGCTTTCAGAAGCTTCTAAATCTCAATCCCGTGAGCATTTGCAAATTTCATTGCAGACTCTTGTAGGAAGGGTAGTCTTTGTCACTGTGTAGGGGGCCAAGTATATAAGAGGAACCAGCCTTCCGTGTGTGTGTGTGCACGTGTGTGTATGTGTGTGTTGGTGTGTGTGTTGGTATATGTGGTATGTGCTATGTCTGATTGCTCATACATGTTTCTGTGTGTATAGTCTCACATGTGTCATGTCCACCTACATGAGCTCCTTCTTTGGGTCGTCACACCAGTCTGATTATGGTGAAACACCAATCAGGGCAATTTCCATGCCAGGCACGGTCGCCCTATTACCTTAGGAGAGAAGGTTGGTTTTTATAGGAGAAAATTGACTCATTTTTAAAGGTGTTTAAAACTTTACAACTCTTTTAGCTTCTCTAAACACTTAGGACAGGGAGAAGCAAGGGTCTGGGGGCTGTGAGATGGCTGGTTATGAGGGTCCCAGCCTGAGGGGGCAAGGAGTAGAATGGGAGGAATTGGAAGCAGATATGATATGAGATTTGAGATATTAGTAAACCTGGGAAGATAAGATGGAAGAGGGATACACGAGACCAAGGAGAAAGCCTGCCTATCTGACATGTAAATTGCTCTTAGGGCAACACATTGATGTTATTTATTAGTATCATTTCCATTTTACAGATGACCAAACCGAGGCACAGAGAGAGCAAGTAACTTACTGGCCTAGAGACCGGAATCCTACTCGTTTACTCCTGCCAACTGGCTGAGCCTTCTCCCTGTGATGCTGGCAGTCAAACCCCTGATGCTGACTATTGGTGCCCATTCACCTAGGTTTCCAAGTCACCCATGTACCGTTGTCTCCCATATGGTTCCTTTCTTGCTCGTAGACCTTGTTGTCCTCCTGGAGGCATCTCTGCATGCCGTACGCCTATCAAGGGGACACACAGTCAGAAACAGCTGAGATTATTACCCATACTTAGGTTGTCCCCAAAACTGCTGTGGCCTAAGAAAGCAAGGGTGACAACCAAAGGTCTAGGATCACAGAAGTCCAGGCAACTGAGAGCTTCCATGGTTACTCAAGACTTAACTTCTATGTGCCATTCATCAGTGTGGGATTTTCTACCTTGTCTGTTTCATTGCATAATTCTTTTGTTGTTCCACGTGTTAATTCTTTGCCTTCAATTGTGTTGATTCTTCAGATTTGCTGAGGAAGAATTTTGCTATTGTGGAGAAGATGACCAAATGCCATCCTCTGAGTTTTCTTTTGGTCTTGTCCCATTGTCTAATTACCAAGAATCATTTTCCTTGATCCTTTGCTAGAATTGCAGATGGTGCCTACTCTTTGTTTCATACTTTAGACCTTTTAGCTTTTCTTCATTTCTTGATGGTCCACTATTCCATTAGCACCATGGGGCTGGTGGTACAGGCCATGTCCCTGTTTCATTGCCACAGCTTCCCAGCTCTCATGCTTTCCCTGATGGGGGATGCACACTTGTGCACAGCACAGACATAGGTGCACATGTTAATATCCATGCATGGAGCATTTCAAGCCTATAAGTGTTTAATGAATGAAAATTCAGTCCAAGCACTGTTAGAAGTGCCATGATGCATATCTTTTGTTCTAAAAGATAGGCAAGGATAATGCTCCTGTGGATATTACATGCACGTGCACACACACACACACACACACACGGGTGTATACATACACACACCACAGATGCATTTACACACACACAACCCACACAGACACAGATGCCTTTACTACTTCATTTGATTTGTCTCCAAATTGCAGGTAAGTTTTTTGGAGTCTTCCATTTAGAGAAAATGACTGAAGTTTCTTATGAAAGATGGCAATGATTGTCTGCAAGGTGGCTAGATCTTTTTACTCACATTTGGTTTTTGGTTTGTTTTATGTTGCTAACCTGGCACTGATGGCTACAACAGCCATATTTATTTGCCCCAGTGAAGTGTATGGAATGCCTGGAGTATGGATTGAGTGATGGAGGAGAAATCTTACCCTGTGGTTTCTGGCTGGTAATGAAGGTAGGCTTGAACCTCTTCAAAACTGAACCTACAAAGGTTTTTCCTTTCTGAGAGTCTTATTCCATCATACAGAGTGCAAAAACCTGTAACCTGATCCATGCTCCAAGTGGCATCACTATTCAAAGCTGTCCTTTCCCATGTCTCTTTCTCAGCAAAGCTCAGTTCAGTGTCCACTCCATCAGTGTCCTGTTCTCTACCAGGTAACCTGGTGAATGGATCCTAGTTAGGAGCCTTATGATGACACCTTCTGGAAGACCCACTGCAGCCTTAAAGTAGGTGTAGCAGCCAGACTCGTGGGTGTCATTTCCTCTACTCTGCCAGGGTGGCCCTGAGATTGAGGATCATATTTAACCCATCCACTGGTGGCGCCCAAGCAGATTGGGTGTGAGCAGTGAGTGCTGGGAAGAGGCACTCTGAAAGGGGCCCTGATCAGAATGGAGTCCATTCTGCTCTTTCCCAGGCCCAGTTGCTCACCAGCATCCTCTCATCCTGCTGCCAACAGCAGTAATCTATCTTCAGCAGCTTGCATTTGTGTTATCAGCGAGAATCAAATCTGGCAAAATGGCAGGAAAAGTGCTTGCACGGGGCTTTTCAACAAAACTCAATTAAAGTGGGGAATTGGACTTGAAAATGAGCCACTTTGCTTACTCTTCAACTCAGAACATTCCCTTTCTTTCCACACACACTGGGCATGTCTGTAGGGTAGCCCAAGCCTGGGATACCAATGGCAGTCAATGAGAGAAGCTGAGTGCTAACATTTACCAAATCCCCACACTCTTGTGATGCAGTGGGCTATGAGTTCCATCTTCCAAATGGGGAAACTAAGGGATATACTAAGGAAACATATTTTCCAAAACCAGCTGGTCAAGGGCAGAGCTGAAATAAAAATCCTAGTATCTCTGGCTCCCAAGCATGACTTGTATTACTACTCTGGGCTGCCTTGAGGAATTTCTACTCCGATCCTCTAGGATCCCACCCCATGGAAAGCTAAACTCCCTCCTGCTGATCCCAGCAAGGCAGCTGCAGACTTAGCTCCACTCCAGGTGAGCCCCCTCCCCCAAAGCATGGAGTGGTTCCCCTGGTGGAATTCAGAGCCACTAGTGCTCAGCCTGGATGTCTCAGTGGATACAACCACCTCCTCCTTCCTCCAAGCTGCCCTAGGTGACTACTCCCTTCCCACTGGGGAATTTGCAGAGTTCTGTGGGGTATCACCTTATCCTGAGCCTGAGTGGCACCAGAGCACTAGTTATGACTTCCCTTACCCCTGTTCTCAGCGCTTTTCATCCTCACGACAAATCTCAGTGGTATCAGTGTCCTCATTTTACTCCTGAGTATGTTGAAGCTCAGAGAAGGAAAGTAAAGTGACCAGAGTCACATAGCTAATCTGCATCAGGGATAGGAAACTGATATCTGTCATTCTTGGAACCTCTGAACAGTGCTGCCAATCTCTTCTTCTTGTCAGGCTTTTGGGGGCTGTCTCCTTCCCAGAGAGTTAGCACAATCTATGCAGCTTCTCTGGTTCTTTTCAAGATTGACTCCCGGGTATAAAATTCTATCCCTTCCACATGCCTCAATACCTCCCAGGGTCCTGCAGAGGAAGTTTCTTAAAGTTCCATCTGTTACTATCCTCTCTTGGAACTAAAGAAAAGAAAGCAGGTGTCAACCTGTGTATAGGGGAGTTTCCCATAGAATATTATTGGAATGGTGTCTCCCTGGGAAAAGTTATATGATTGAATTTAGGGTTCAATAGTGAATATATTTTGATTTGAATTGTGCAATGAGTCAGAGTTAATTGTGTGTTGGTCATTGAGACCTGGCCCAAAGAATGCTTTCGTTCCTCAGGTATTACCAAGGGGGCCTTTTTAAGTGTGGGAATGTGGTTGTTCAGTGCTGATCGGATCCCCTGCATCGTACCAGGGCTTAGGAGGAAATAAAGCAGTAAGAATCAGTTTTGGCACATCTCATTGTCAAGTAATCAAATATCTGACCAAAAGTGGTTTCAGTTGTAGGAGTTTATTCAGGTCACATACAAGAGGCCCACAGGAGGTAATTCCAATTTTGGAATGTCATTGAATTCAGTCTTTTCCTGTTTATCCACTCTGATAGGCGACCACTCTTAAGGTTGCAGGATGGCTGCCTAGCCCCCAAGTAGCAAGGCGGAGGGGTATTCCTCCTCTAGAGGAAAGTATTTCCCAGTGCCCCACCCTGAAAGTGTTTCATGTCATCTCAGTGGCCAGAGAAAGGTTACACGACTGGTCCTAGACCAGTCACTGGCAAGAGAAAATGGAATTATCACAACCCAGTTAGACCAAACAGGTTTTCTCTCATGGGGTTTGTCACAGTCCCATTCAAAATAGGCATTCCATTAGAAGGAATAAGAAAGCAATATCTGCTGGGTAGCCATGAACAGCAGGGTATGCTTCAAGAAGTCAACATTTGCTTCTCAAGTAGCCAGTAAAGAGCTGATCTTGAAAAACGATAGATGGGACCTGGGGGTGAGGGTGAAAGAGGGTCAGGTCATGGCAGAGTCTGATGTCTTTGACATGTTATAGCCACCCCGTTCAGATGATGTTCTTAGGTCCAACCCTACTTCTGAGTCTCTACATGATAGGAGAGGTGGGGTCCCTTGCAGTGAAGCCAGATTCTAAGGGAAATATGTCACATTTGTGGTATGTTGTAGTGATTAAGAGTGTATGTTATGGAGCCATGCAGAGTGGGTTTCAATGGTCTGTGTAATCCTGGGCAGGTTAGTTAATTTCTCTGTGCTTCAGTTTCCTCATCCGGGAATGGAGACAATAGTATTTACCTCTTGCAGACCTAAGAGGACAAAGCTGGTTTGGAATTTCTCCTCCTAATTGCAGTTGGTGTCACTGTTTGCAGAATACCTTGGCAAACAGTTTCCCCAGCATGCATTACCCCTTCCCAGAAGTGCTGCAGGACAAGTTCATACAGTTCTTCTCTTGCATGAAACCATCTTGGATTGCCTCATGCTGTGGACCTGAAACCTCTCTGACAATGTAGACATGAGTCCCTGCAGCTTTCTTCCCTTTCTTCCTCATCTCTTAGATGCTACCCCTCACTTGATGGTCTCTGAGAAAAATCTTGTTTTTGGAGAGTCATTGGAAGTTTTAGTAAATGCGTTCATGTATATGAGGACATTGAATCCCTGAAAAACAACACTGTGAGGTAGAAATGAGTTTATACAAGAAAACAAAGCCTGAAGAAATTATATATTTGGCTCAAGGGTTGCACTTGGAATCAGGTAGAACTCAAATTCAAGTCCTCTGAGTCTAGTCATAGCTACAAGAATAAGTTATACTTATATACTATTCATTCTATACCTGGCCCCATTCTATCATCTCAGTAAATCCTCACAGCAAATGTAGGAGGTGGTTGCTCTTATTAGCCCCATTTTACAGTGAGGAAACTGAGGTACAGAGAGGTTAAGTGGGATGTCCAGGGTTGAACAGTTGTTGCCTCTGGAGCCAGGATTCAAACCCAGGCCGTTTGATGCCAGTAATCATGTGCATAACCACCTTGCTACACTCCAAGCCTGGTGTGCCCATCGTTCCAAGTCAGGTGGGACTCCCATTGCTCTATTATCAACCATTTAATCACGAAAGCCAAGAAGGAAGGTATCCCTCCCCCTAGGCTGCTGGATGTTGTTAGTCATTCATTAATCAGCTTACATCCCAGACCTCTTAGGCCTTGTCTCTTGACCCCCTAGTCCACTTCTATTTCAATCTTTGATGCATTCAAGGATGTATTTTCCTACAAAAGACATTTGGTACAATCGACCTGACCCAAACATCAGTATACCATGCTCCCGAGAAACCCACCTTACCCCTATCTCAGATTGGGGGAGGGGGGCTCAGAAGGTCACATTATTGTCAGGAACTCCTCATCTCTCTTGGCTTGGCCTAGGGGAACCCCACAGACTCACCCTTGACCTCATCCAGAGGGGGCTCTAGAGAGCTTCAGCCCTGCCCCAATGGTTTGATTAGTGATCGTTGCTTACCCAGACTTGGGAATAGAATGTGTGGAGGCTGTGCCAAGTCTGCCTGGCAAGGCTGGGAGATCCCTGCTCTTCTACCTAGGGGATCTGAAGAGGGTCCAGTGGAGGAGGGTCTGATGTCTTTGACATGTTATTGCCATCCCATTCAGATGATGCTCTGAGTTCCAACAACACTATTCCCCAAGATAGGAGAAGTGGAGATCCTTGCAGAGAAACTCCAGGGAGGGGAGGCAGTGAGGAGACAGCTAATATTTCCCTCTGTCTTTGTCTAGACCCTGGACCTGCTCCAAGTCACCTCTCCCAGCAGGTTCCACGTGCTTTCCTCGTTTTCAAGCATACAGCTCTCAGCTCTCTGAGATGTACACAGCATAGGAAATCTGAGCCAGTTTCCACTCTTCAAGGTCATCTTGAAATGTGAGCTGAGCAGGAAGCAGGGAGAAGGGGGTGAGGCGGTGCAGGGCAGGTGGAGGGGATAAAGGGATCTCTACAACACCCCGGCCCCTCCAACTTCCCCTTGAGCTTCCTGGTTTTGGCTGGTGTCTTCCCTTAGCAGCCTTATAGACTGTTGAAAAGAATGAGCTGTTTGAAGGGCTCTTTACAACCCCACAAATAATCATATGTTGAACACACAAGATGGGAGTTGCGCTCTCAGAGGGGGTGGAGGGGGCTGGGCCCTGATTTCTCCACCCAGGGCCCATTGTCCTGGCACTGTTTCCTCTAAGGAGCTGCTTTTAGCTCGCCTCCATGATGGTGGTGTCAGCATCTCCTCCCACCCCGGGTGGTTTTTCTCCCACAGGGGCGGAAGCAAGCAAACCGCAGAGCTGTTGCTGCCGAATAAGAGCCAGAGGTCCGGGCGGAGTGGGGAAGCAGCTGCTTTAGAGAGTTTTTCTGCAGACGCAGAGATGGATGCCTGGAATCGATCCCTTCTGAAGATGAATCACAGTGAGATGCACAAAGAAAACCCCTTTGGTCTGAGCAGGCAGATAATGTTCCTGACGGGGCCTCGGCTCCATGTCAATTCCTGTGATTGGTGGGAGGGAAGAGTGAAGGGGGGAGAGAGAGAGAGAGAGCGATGAAGATACCGAGAAAGTCAAACACACAGATAAACAGGGACAGAGATACAGAGACACAGAGATATGTACAAATGAGAGACACTAAGGCAGTGATACTGAGACAAGGAGAGAGGGAGAAGTAGAAATATACAATGGAACAGCAATGAGGAGATTCAGAAGGGAGGGCAGAGGTGTTTTCTTAGGTTGTGGTGAGGGGTTGGGGGCAGAAAATCTCTCAAACATTAACCAGGTATTCAGGTCATGTTAGGCTTGTATCCATTGCTTAAAACTAATCAACATAATTGTTTGGTCCATTCCTAATTATCAATGGATTGCTCCCATATGTAGCTTCTCCATGGACTCATGGGGTCTTCCTTTTATCACAGAGGGGTATGAGTGTGTGAGTGTCTGTGTGTGTGAGAGAGAGACAGAGACAGAAACAGAGTTTCATGTTGTGTTCTGTGGCCAGCCAGATTAAGTTTGAATTTATCTTTTCCTTTAGAATTAGCAATGCTTGCCTATATCTATTCAGGTAATTAAGAGGTAACCGCGGGGGAATTCACAGCATGCTCTGCACATCCTTGATGTACCACAAGATCAGGCCTTTTCTAATTATAATCTTAAAGTCAGAGAATCTCAGAAATGGTTCATCAGAGTTAGGCAGAAACCTTAGATGTCTTTTAGTTCAGTCCCGTCCATTGCGTAGAAAGATGGAGGTATGAAGGGTTGTGTGGCTTGATCAAGGGGACATATGTAAATGCAGTCCCTCCAGGAGCCTTCTGCTTCTACCTGCACAGGGAATAGGTAGAAGTACTAATGTCTCCATGGGTGGAGGGTTCCTATGGTCAGGCTTTGCCAGTTCAGAACCCTCCTCTCTGATTTTACCTCTCACTGGCTGGTGCTAGAGTTTTCTTTTCTTTTCTTTTCTTTTCTTTTCTTTTCTTTCTTTCTTTCTTTCTTTCTTTCTTTCTTTCTTTCTTTCTTTCTTTCTTTCTTTCTTTTTTTTTTTTTTTTATCTCAAGTCTCTACCAGACTTTGCAGGGGTGTCTGGGGAGTGTTTCTTAGAGGCAGAAGAAGGAAAGCATTCATCTTTTATGTCTATACAAACTCTCTCCTCCTTGGTAATTCTGGAAATGTACCATCAGACCTTGGGACAGGGTGAGGATACACATTGAGGTCTGCTTGTGAGGTGGGTCTTTTAGAGACCTAGAAAGATAGAACAACCATCTCTGAAAACTCATTCCAGAACACAAATGATCCCCAGAGCAGTGGCTTTCAACTGACGGCAACTTTGGCAAGTCGGTTGTCACACTGGGGGGTTCTACTGGCATCTAGTGGGTAGGGGCAAGAGAAGATGCTAAACATCCTGTGATGCACAAGACAGGCCCACAACAAAGAATTATTCTACCCAAAATGTCAATGGTGAGAGTAACCCATCTTGTTCACCTTCCATCTACACAACTCACACTCAGGTATGGAAATACTCATTATTTTGCCTGTGAAAACATAGGTCTTGTTCCATTGGGTCAGAGAGGGTGGAATCACTAGGGGTGGGGGTGGGGGAGATCGGGATAAGTCAGGTCCTGCAGTTGATTGTGGAGGTGGATCCTGTTCATCTGGTCATCCCTCCCTTCTTCTCTGCTCATATGACAGGATGACCTTTTCAAAAAGAGGAGACTTGTTTTTCAAGGGCACTCAAGGAGCAAACTTGCCTGCTGACACCCTAAACCAATTCTCCAAGATCATTTCTAGGAGCTATGTTTGCTAACTTATGTGGCTCTCAGTGGGGATTTTTTCTTTCTACTTAACACTCAGGAGAAAGGAGAGAGAAAGGACAACGGAGGCTTGCTGTCCTCTTACCTTCTTTCCTTTTCATGATGATCTTTAACAACAGTCTTACCCTCTTCCTTCTCACTCATCCATTTCCTGTTCTGACTCCTTCTGGTATAGGTCCTTGCCCAGTGTCCTCTGATTTTCTTGATGTTTCTCTCCTGCCTAAAGCTGAATATCATACAGAACAAAGCAAAAGGTTTTATTCTTCCTCCTTAAAACCTAGACCCTGCATAGACAATTGCTACCACCTTCACTCCCTACCTTTTAGTGTATTGTGTCAAGGTGTTGAGATCTGATTGAAATCAGCTAATGGCCTAATGTCCCCAGAGCATAGCCCTAGAGTGGTCTCATGGTGCTGACCCTTCCCCTGACCACTCCACCTGTTGTCAAGAAATGGACTTAAGGAGCTGTTTAAGGGCTGTGCTAGAATAGAGGCCATAAACATGAAATATGTGGATCAATGTTTATGCTATTTATTGGTGTGTGCAACTCAGGCAATGAGAGCATGAACATTTGTTACACGGAGGGGTTGGCTGGAGGGGAGCATCTTTCCTCCATCTCTGTGAATCACAAAGGCCTCTTCCCTCAAAGGTGAGCTTGGGAAGAGAAGCTGGAAAAATCGAGATTCACACAGATTAGACCCACACCCTCATTCTGGCTCATTTTTAAACTCTGTTCAGGGTTATCTGATTCCAGAGCGGTGGCATGAAGAAGTAAAAAGAGGACCAAGAATGAAGAAGTAGGGAGGAGGCACTTCCCAGGAGTTTCTCCATACATCACAGCCAATATTGAGTATCTTCCAACCCAATAATAGACATTTAGGTAAGCAGACCAGGTACGGGATTAAAAGAATCCCCCTGCCCTTTCCTTCCCCTCTCTCTTCTACTTCACCCTCCTTCCTCCCTTGGAGGTACATCACCATTTTCCCCTCATCTGTCTTCTCCCAAGTGCCACTTTTAAAGCCTCAATTATGTGTGTGTGTGTGTGTGTGTGTGTGTGTGTGTGTGTGTGTGTGTAAAAGCAAAGGGCCCCCTAAAAAATAAATAGGCTTTCTCCTAAGACATGCCTTGTAAGTGCAAGCTTCACTATTTCCAAGAGAACTTGTAGAGGAGTGGATGATAATGAAATTAAATGTAATCAAGCACAATGTAGCTAAATGATAGCCTGTAAATGGCATATCAACTTATAAAGTGTCTTCATGTTCGATTGCCAAAACATCCCGAATTATAAATGAGGAAACTGAGGCTCAGATGAGATAAGCCACTTGCCTGAAGGTCCATAGCTGGTGAGTGACAGAGGTGGACCTGAAGGCCACTTCTGATTGCAAAGAAGAAGCTCTTTCCACCTCACAAAGAGTTGGCAAGAACATAGAACTAGGTGTATGCAAACATCTAGGACTGGAGAGCTACTGTGAGTGAGGCAGGAACACAGCTCTTGGGTTCCTGAGAGCTCAGGCCAATAGCTAGAGAAGAGAGGGAGGGAACAGGACTGTTTCAGAGGGATAAAGGGGCAGGGGCAGTTGTGGGGAGATGGGCATGAGGAGTGCAGGGGCTTCAGGGACAAAGGACTGCACGCATAAGGGGGCTGTAAGGCAAGAGCATCATGGAAGGATGAGAGGACAGAGGTGCCTCCATCTCTTCCCTCTGTGAGTTTCTCTCCCTTTGTCTCTGCCTCCATTTCTTCACATTCATCCCTCCTAGAGCTGGTCCAACACATACACATTAGGGGATTTTCTGGGGGAACTGGGAAGCTCCCCAGAGGCATGAAAAACCTTGGTCGAAGACTCTGGCCCATGACCTCACTCATCCCATCACTCCCTCCTGCTCCTTTGCTCTACTGAACACCCAGCCCCACTGTGGTGTAGCCACAGGGGACCTAATCTACAAGGACCACAGAATTGTATGGGCCATCTTGTCAACCCTCAGGACACAATAGAGGGAACTGAGACCCAGAGAGGGGATCTAGCTTGCCCATGGACACATATTGGCTAAGAGTGTCAAACTCTCTCATCCACTGCAAATGTAGGTGCTCTGGAGGGCAGTGGCACCACTAAGGCACAGCCAGCAGGACCATAGCCTGAAACACTGCCTGCCTCTGCCAGAGTATATCCCACCACTCTGTCTCCAGGGGCTCCCCTTCCTCCCTGGTTTACTGTTTAGTGTTTTAAAAGCACATCTCATTTCAGTGCTTTTGCTACAGTAAATATCTAATAATCATTTCAGACTCTATTACTTGCCTTACAAAATAGTGCCTGGAAATGGTGCTTATTTAATTTTGTGCTGAGAGAGAAAGACTCAGAAGAGGCTTGCAAATGCTTGTCACATCTCAAGTGCTATTGACTGTTCATGGTTCAGAGAGGAGGGGTGGCTCACTGATCAGCACCTGGAACTGATACTTATTCTAGCTCTGGGGATTTGGTGCTTTTATTAACCCTGTTCAGCCATTATCTCCCTTCATAAAAACTGCTGAGATGTGTGTGTGTGTGTGTATGTGTATGTGTGTGTGAGAGAGAAGCTTTAAAAATTACAGATTGAAGCATATCTCTGAGTATTAATATAAAAACATATATACCACAAGTCACCTTGCCAGAGGATATATATGTTCGTATATATTATATATACACGTGTGTTCAAGCAAAAGAGTGGGTTTATGTTCTTAATTTGCATAACCAGATAATAGTCTTGAAAATGGCTCCCACCATTTGCAAGACCACAGATGAAAGGAACTAGTTATAATAGTCACATCTACTGTACTGTTTACAAATTGTTCTCATCTTCATTATCTCTGTTGATCCTCATAACCTAGATATTTTTAAATCCATTTTACAGACGAGTGTCCTGGGGCCCAGTGAGCTGAACACATAGACTGAAGTTCGAACACTGCTAAGTGTTGGCCTTGAGTTTCTGACTCTCTGAGAACATAGAAGCTAAAGACACCATATTCAGAAACATTAGCTGTGGGTTAGATTTGAATCTTAACTTCAGCACTTACTAGCTGTGAGAGTTTAGGCAGGGAATTATCTTGCCTGATTAATGATTTTCTCATCTGCAAAATGGGGATTGCAGTATCTATCTGCCTATCTTATAGGGAGGGTGTAAAGGACAAATGATTGATGAGGAAATTATACAAGGTAACAGGTGTAAATGCTCCACATTTGCAAGAACCTGCAAATGTTTGTTTTTCTTCTTATCAGCTGATCCAGTTTCCGTCTCTCTGTCTGCAGTCTCAGCCATAATAGAGCCCCCTCTCCTTACCCTGGATCAACCATGGTGTAGCTTGATCAGCATTTCTAAAACATTTTGGGCACAGGACCCATTTACACTGTTAAATATTATGGAGAACTCCAAAGAGCTTCTATTTATGTGAGTTACACAGATTTTTATCTATTGAGAAAAATTTTTTAAATATTTATTATTTTAAAATAGTGTTAACAAACCCATTACAAATAAACATAAATGACATTTTAATGAAGAAGAACTGTATTTTACAAAATAAATTTGTAAGAAGAGTGGCCTTTTAAAAATATTTTTGGCAATCTCTTTAATGTCTGCCTTTTTTAAGACATCTGGATTCTCATATCTTTTTCTGCATTCAATCTGTTGTGATATCACATGTCATGGAGACACTGGAAAATGCCACTGCACATTCATGAGAGAATAAGAGAGAAAAAGGCAAATAACATCCTAGTATTATTATAAGAATAATTTTGACCTCATAGTTCCCCAGAGGTCCTGGACTTTGCTTAGGGAACCCCTGTATGAGATAAATGTTAAGCTCCCCACTTCCCAGGCTGGCTGTGATTCTCTACATTTCTGTGAATCTATCTGAAAAATTAAGATTGACGAAGACAAAAGCAACCAGTTACTTGCTTGGATTTCTCTCTAGGGACACACACTCATGGATCTAATATTGATAAACTAAGGTTTGGCTACTTGTAAGCTGAGCCATCAATAGTTTCCAGCTTCTTGAATGGCTTTCGCCACTGGCCTTAGACTGAGAGGCTGTTGATTGATTGATACCATATGCTGTGTCACTGAGAATGCATTTCAATGTAACGAACAGAAAACCAAGCTCAAAATGATTTCAATCATAAGTGAATTTATTATCTCACATAACAAGAAATCTCAAGGTTAAGTTGCAGAGCTAGTTGTTTCAGAGGCTCAACAATAATCATCAATAACCCAGGTTCTTCCCATCTTTTTATCTCTGTAGGCTGATAATATCAGTCTAGTCTCTCACATTCACAGGAAGACTACGGCAATTCCCATGTCACATGCAGACATAATAATATCATCATCAGAAAAATTGTTTCCTTTGGGTTTCTTTTTATTAGTGGGAAACATTTCCCCCCAGGTAACTTTCCTTCAAATGTTATTGGCCAAAATGAGGTCACATGTTGTATTAGTTTCCTGGGGCTGCTGTAACGAAGTATCACAACCCGGGTGCCTTAGAAATTTATCAGCTCACAGTTGTGGAAGCCAGAACTCTAAAATCGAGATTTCAACAGAGCCGTGCTCCCTCAAATTGTAGGAAAAGAATCCTTCCTTGCTCTTTCAGCTTCTGGTAGCCCCAACCCTTCCTTGGCTTGTGGCAGCATCACTCCAGTCTTCACATGACATACTAACTATGTCTCTTCACATTGTCTTTCCTCTGTGCCTTCTATGTCTGTGTCCAAATTTCCCCCTTTTTATAAGGACACTAGTCACATTGGACTAAATCTCACCCTAATGACCTCATGTTAACTTGATTGGCTGCAAAGACCCAATTTCCAGATAAGATCACATTCACAGGTACTAGGGGTTAGGATTTCAACATATTTTTGGGGGTTGGGGAAAGACATGATTCAACCCATGCCTACCTTTCCTTAAATCACTGGCAAGGGGAATGACATCATTACATTGGGCTTTCAGCAATCCTCAACTAAAGAGTAGCAGCTTTGCTGGGAGGATTTGGACATCTGGGGAAGAGTTTTTAGAAGTCCTAATACATGGTGGCTTCTCTGAGCACATAGTTCCTGAGAAACCCTGGAGACTAATCAGAGGCCTGGCATACTCACCCTGCACAAGCGGCCTCTGGGAGGAGGATAAACATGGGAACAAAACCAGAGCTCTGCTGGATACATAAAGAGGGGAACAGACTTGGGAAGGCATAGTTAATGAACTATGCCTGGTGACTATGGCACTGATTTCTTTGTGTGCGTCAATCCAGGGGCCTCCCACCCAGACCCAGAGTATCATCAGGTAAAGCAACAAAGATCTTCCTCTCTTCCTCTTGATGGGGATGAGGGAAGATGGCAAGAATGATTTTCTTATTTGTTTGAAGTACTCTCCTCCCTTTCACTGCCATGCCCACACTCACCTTGTACCCTCAGTTTTAGCAATTTAACTGATGTGGGCAGGTGGGGAAGTAGAAGAAAAGAAAAAAAAAACACACACACACATAGTTTTGAAACACAGCCACAGGTACTTTAAAATTTTATTCCATTTCTCAGCTGTTTTGCTATGTATGTTTTGTTTATCAAATAAATCCTGTGTGTATTCCAACCCAGGCATACTACTTCGAGGAGAGCAATGCTTATTGTTCTAATTATAAAATTGAAGGGATGCGGACAAACATAAATAAAAATTAGCTGAATCTAAATCGATTGGACCTGCCTAGCTTTGTATTTCTCCCTAAACATTCTGAAATAAAATATTTGAGATTATACTACTATATATACACAGACTGTTTTTTTAACCCAAGATAACCAGGAACATTTACAAGTTCTACAAAAAGATATTAGTATAAAGAGTGGCTTGGTGCCATATAAGCTCTGTCACAAGACTTTTTCGATTGAAAAAATATAATGAATCAGAACATTAATGCTCAGGTTGCTAGAAGCATCCGGGCCTCTTCACCAGGCTGAGTGGGCCAGATGAGAACACAGCTGTCTCCTTTGCATCCTGTGGAGACCTCCAGGTCTATGTGGAGTCAAGTGTTTCTTTTCCAAGGTCTGCTCTGCTTGTTGTAATCGGCCTTCCAGTCCTTTCCTGTGAGGCCTCCAGAATGGAGGGGACAGATCCAGGAGTGCCCTCAAAACTCCTGCATAGAGCCCACTCTCTTCCTTGTTTCCTTACAGCACCCACCTGGCAGCAGCTGTCACCGGTGGTGGGCGAGTATTTGACCTGGGAGGTCTCCTTTCCTACACTAGACTGTTTTTCTCTGCAGAATGGGGAAGCACAGATGGCCGCTTTTCTTTATGAGATTCTTTGTAGCCTTATCGACCTAGTACTCCTCCTCTCTTCCCCCAACTGAGGGCAGAGTGACCCTCAGTGCCACCCCTGCTGATGGCAGTCTGCTCTGAAGGCCCCTGACCACTTCCTTTCTTGCTCTTCTTGAGCACTGAGCACCATCAGAACCAGGCATTAGGCCTCTGGCTGGCCTAGGGAGCTGCAGGTTGTCTAACTATCTATCTGCCCTTCCCTCAGGGAGAGA
Organism: Eidolon dupreanum; assembly: GCA_028627145.1. Taxonomy (NCBI): domain Eukaryota; kingdom Metazoa; phylum Chordata; class Mammalia; order Chiroptera; family Pteropodidae; genus Eidolon; species Eidolon dupreanum. Next base: position 90,489,651 of record CM053502.1, on the reverse strand, counting down.
GAGGGCAATGCTTAACCCCAAGGAAGACATCTGTGGCCCTGGGGCCCCTTGAATCACATTATTATGAGAAACCCTGGCTTTGTTACACCAGGGGGACATTCATTTCCCTTGTCTTCCAACCTATACCCACTGCTCTGAACCTTTTGCTGTCCATGCTCTCTCCATGCCACTGTGCTTGCCCCTGTTTCCTTTATCTCTCACAGACCTCTGCTCACCCTCCATGCCCAGCTCTTTCCTCCCCCACCTGTCTATACCCGCTTCCTTCCTGTGTGAGCTGAAAGGTTAAGTGGAGACATGCTTTCCCTGTCTGTTGCAATAGAGACAAAGCAACTTTCTCCCCTAATCAATCTGTCAGGCATGATTAGGCTGCCCTGAGATTCAAGCCACTCAGTCCAGCCAGCCCAACAGGCTGATAGCTTCAAGCCCTGCCAGGACAGATGCACACATAGACACACACTCAAGCACACATGCACATACACATGTGTGTACATATATGCACTCCACACATACACACATGTGCACATGCAGATCCAACACGGACTCTGTACACACATGCACACACGTACATATACACTTCTGCTCATGTATGCACAATCTGCTGCGATTGGGTCCAGGGCTTCACTTTGTGACTATGGCAACCTATTTAAACAGAGAAGCCCATCACTTGGGTGACAAACAATCCCCCACTTCACAATCATTTTTTCATTTCTCCCATGAGCACGGATGGAGTGGCTGTGTGACAGGTCCTGTTCCAGGAGCTGGGAAGTACCTGTCCTCAGGAAACCTGCATGGCAGCAGGAAACACAGATGATCACAGGGGAACTTAACCAATAAGTTTAGAAGGTTAGAGCATGATCAAGGATGCTAACTGCTTGATAGAAGGAAAAGGAAGAACATAGTCAGGAGAGGGAAGTGCTGAGGGGGTTGGGCAGGGGCAAAATGAGCCTCTAAATTGTTTTGACCTGGGAGCTGCCCATCACCAGAAGCAGATTGCCTGGGTTCAAGTCATCCCTGCCACTGAGAGCCTGTCTCCTTGGGCAAGATACTTAATATCCCTGTTTATCAGCTTCCTCATCCGTGAAGTGGGGTTATAACACTAGTTACTAATGTAGGCATGAGGGGACCAAGTTAATTCATGTGAACTACTCAGAACTGTAGGGTAGATGCTCAGTGAGGGTTTCCCACCCAGGATTGATCTGATGAAGAAATTATCCTCCCTAGGTTGTGGTCATCTGGCGGACTCAGTATTAGCCTAAGGTGGCATAGAAAAACAAACAGGGCCCTAAGGTTGGGGAACAGAGGGAAGGTAGGTTGAGAAGGAGGGCATGGAGGATGTCAGGCTGGTCATACCTTGCAGATGGAGGGTCTAGAGAGATAAGGTTTACAGCTGAAAACATGGCTTACCCACTCTGATTTGGGCCAGGCCAGGCCTCCGGGCAGAATTAAATTTTATCCTTCAGGAATATATTCTGTACCAAAGTCTTCTTTACAAAAACATTATGTGAAATAGCACAGGTTGGCCAATATATAGCTTCTTGTGGGAGTCTGGGAACTCAGGGGTCCAGGGCACATTTTGTGGAGCTGCTGCCCTGGTGTTCCTTCCTCTTTCCTTCTTCTTGTCCCCACTCCTCTTTCTTTTCACCCAGCCCCCTCCAGCACAGCGATCCCTAAAAGTGGTTGAACCACTGCCAATAAACTCACTCTGTGTGGAAACCTATAAATAAGTCAAGTGGAAAATTACACAAACAGAATTAGGACACCCTCAGTTAACACTTGGGCTCTCTGCTCCCTGTCAGTCAGGTCAGGAAACCAATCTTCCCACTTGAATCCCAGAGCTGCCTAAAGAGCCCTGGATCTCCTGGGTAATGCACACCCTGAGGGTTTCTGCTGCAGCTGCCATGCTCAGGATACCTGTTGGGACTGGTAAGAAAAGGACATAGGCCTGCCCTCAGGGGCCCTGTCTGAGGGAGAGACGCAGCTCTGTCCTCAAGATGCCCCAGTCTAAGGGAGATATTTCAGACCAACCAACGAACCGACCCACCAACCAACCAACCAACCAACCAACCAACAAATACATGACTAGGGTATTGGAGAAGAGAATTAGGATTCTTGGGTAAGGGGAACTTCTCATGGCTCTTACCACATTTACTTCCTCAGGAAGCTCACCCTCTTGGATTGAGTTCTGATTATCAGGGTTGGGAATAGCTGCCCAGAAAACTCGGCACATCCCCCAGCCTTCTTCTCTTCATCTTTTCCTTTCACACTGAGCTTCAGACTCTCTGAGGGCTTTTCAAGCTCTTTATGTGGTTGGGGCTTTACAAAGCCTCACTTTACAGAAGCTTTACAAGACCTGTGAGGAGGGCTGTCAGGGAGTATCATTCTCATTGTGAGAGGAGGGGAAACTGATGTTCCAGGAGTAACTCAGATTCCCCAATATCCTGAGCTGCTTGCCCAGAGCTGGGCCTGCGGTCCTGGATTTTGGCCAAAGGCCTTCCTTTCTTCTAGAGTTCCCCTCTAGTGCTTCTGTTTCCTCCTTTTTGAAGCGGGGACAATCACAATACCTACCCATGGAGGTGTTGTGAGAATTGAACACATAATGTAAGTCAAGCAATTCCAAAGGGACCTGGCACATTGGAAGATCTCAATGTATGACGGCTACTACTGCTTGTTATTCCGCTTATTGGGTTTCCCTCCCAAGCAGACCTTAAGACATGGGTTTGGAGGTAAATAATTTATCTGGGAGGTGAGCCCAGGAAGCACCAGAAAGGGTGTGGGGAAGTGAGATGAGAGGAGAAGAGAGCCACTATTGGGTATGTTAACAAGCAGCTACCACTATGAAGAAGTGGGTCTCTATTCCACTAGGGACTTCTTAGCCACTGTATGGAACACACCTCACAATCATCCCACCCAAGGGTGAGGAAGCCAAGATAGTCACTCTCCAGCTCCTAGGCATCACTGGATGTTGTTGGGCCCATTAACGCTCTGGCATTTGGGGCTGCCCTTTGCATGGGCCAGAAGAAAGCCCCGAGCCAAGTTATGCATGCTTTCAGTGGGACCCAATGGGCAAGAGCTGGGATAGTGGATGGGGAGAGCATTGATCACATCTCCTACGAACAGCCCCAGCCCTTCAGGGAAATGTAATTCTCCTTATTGGATCCCACTATACTCTGGATAGAATTATAAAAACTTCTGGCTGAACCTCTTAAAGACAGGGGTTCCTTCTGTTTTGGTCGCTGCCATTTTTCTGGTGTCCAGAATGCTGCTCTACACATAGTAGGTGCTCAAGAAACATCTTTGGAACTTGAAGCCCCATGTAATACCTTATGGTACATTGTTACTTCTCTTTTATGCCTCTCCATACACATGCAGACCCTTTTAGGGCTGGTCAGGGACTCCAAGGACTCTGTGCAACCCTTGTACCTAATATAGCACCTGGCAAAGGGTAAGCACTTGAGACCCATGCATTAATTAAATGTAGGGGGTTCTTGGAATCTAGGGTATAATAGAGCTCTGTCTTAAGTGAGGAATAGAAGCCAGAAGCCAGAATA
>CM053502.1:90344766-90485603 GCA_028627145.1 Eidolon dupreanum | reverse complement strand
AATTCAAGGAGCGAAGAATATCAAAGGTTGAGAAAGAACACTGGACAAAGGGGAAAATTGACACCTCTCCTCTTGCTTTCCTTTTCACATGTAGTAGGGTGGGGAAGTTGGGCTTATAAAATCAGTAGAAGCTCTCTTCTCTTAGTTGACCTTAAGCAGTGACCTCCATATAGCACAAGATCCTCCAGGGGTTACATAATCTACTCTGGTTCCATCAGTCAAAATGGTTCTTCTCTGATATACATTACTCCTGGACATGGGGTGGGACAGAGGACATAGCCCAGGAAGTGGGTCTCCATAGTCATAAGAGACTCTCAGAAGTCCATACTGGCATCTCCTGAATGTCAGAGCTAGGAGGAATATTGGCTCTTTTGTACAACCCTTTCATGTTACTCTGGGGAAAACTGAGGCCTGAAGGAGAAGGAGGAGGAGAAGGATGGCGAAGAGAAGAGAGGAGGGGGAAGAGGAGGAAAAATCCAGGAAGACTTAGTAACTTACACAAACAAGTTTGTGGGAAAACTAGTCTTCTAAGCTTGCTGCCTCTGACTCCAAACCCCCATTTTTAAATCCAGGATTCTCAACCCTGGCTGCACTTTAGAGCTTAAAAATATCCATGACTCTCCGAAGGTGGGTCTGTGTATCGATATATATATATATATACATGTATATATATATATATATATATATATATATATACATGTATATATATATATTAAAATTTAATGTTCTTCTATATAAACGTACACACTTGATGACTGTTTGCAAATTGAATACATTCAGGTAACTAGCACCTAAATCAAGAAACAGAACATTGCCTGTCCTTAGAATCCCCTTGTATTCCCTTCTAGTCACCCCCCAAAGTTAACCAATATTCTGCTTTCTGACATGCTGGATTAGTTTTGCCTATTTGTGAACGTTACACAAATGTAATAAAAGTATGCACTCTTGTGTATGTCTGGCTTAATTCAAAAACATTGTTTGTGAGGGCCATGCACATTGTTGCTTATAATTGTGTTTGTTCATTTTCATTGTGCTCTCAAATCTCATCGTATGAAAATGTCACCCTTTATTTATAGTTCTCTGTTTGATGAGCACATGAATTGTTTCTGGTTTGGCTTACTATGAAGACTGCTGCTATGAACATTCTTGGATCTGTTTGTTGGCAAATATACGAATGCCTTTCTTTGAGTATCCACCTAGAAAAGTGCTGGGTCAGGGAATATGTGTATATTTAGTATAGATACTGCCAACCAGTTTTGTGGTGTGGTACAATTTCCATTGCCACCACCAGTGTATGAGAGTTCTGATGCTTCCACCCAGGCAGGACTTGGTGTTGTCCATACTTTTCCATTTTACAGGCTGTGGGGTGTGCAGTGGCTTCTCATTCTGGTTAACTCTGCCTTCTCTGATGGCTAGTAAAGTTGAGCACCTGGACATGTTTACTAGACATTTAGGCAGCGTTCTTTGTAAAGTGCTTAGAAAGTTTTTATCCAGGCATTTGTATTCTTTAAAATTCCCTGGGTGACACTAATACATACAGAACCAGGGTTGAGGATGTCTGTGGCTTAGCCATTATGGTAGAGAGCTTTGGGTTTTGGGAGACAAAGTTGGTGGACCCAGCGGTGTGTGTGTGTGTGTGTGTGTGTGTGTGTGCAGAAGGGCACCTACTGGAGCCATGGCCCTGGAATCCAGGGTGCCCCTTGAAAGCAGCCAAGCTGAAGCCTTATTGAAGGCACACTTGTCAAGAGAAGGTAAGAAACGTATGCCCAATAGAGAAGAAAGCTGCATATCACAGCCACAAGAATATGCTGTAACAGAGGCCAGAGCAGCAGGTTGACAGAGCCCCGTGGAGCTGACCCCAGGAGCTTCCTGCTGTCCCACTGATTTAACACATTCTGAATTAAAGGGTATGCCACAGGCCTGGCCCCATTAGAACCTTCTTTATTAGAAACAAAATAAGGGAAGGTCATTGAACGACATAAACCAGGAAAAATGACATCAGATATTGACTGTAAGAGAGGGAAATTAATGATGGTTTGTTGACAGGAAGGCAGGATCCAGCCCCAGCTGCACCCCCAAGTGGGGACCTGGAGGCAAACATTTCATTTTGACATCTGCCAGCATAGCCTATTTAATCAGATTTTTTTTCTGGGAGGACAAGGCAGAGGCATCAATAAAAAGGGGCAGATTTATACTCCTGGCCTCCCACGCTTAGCGTGGGCTGGGTTGGTCCTCCAATCACAGCTAGACACGGACGTTGTCACCATCACCTTCACTGACCCCAGTGCCCCTTGGATTGTTAAGCACAGTGGGTAGTGTGGTGCCTTCCCAGACCTCTGCCCTCCTTGGCTCACCTGGGAGCTCAAGGGTCCCACCCGAGGTGGCAGATTTTGAAGGTCATCTGCAGGCCCCAGGAGCCCCATAGTTTCTCACATAAGACACACTCAGGGGTGATTATTTTGTGTGTGTTAACAACTATGCTCCACAGAGTGAGGTCCCATCAAGGGACGAAATCCAGGCCCAGCAGCATTTGCCAGTTCAGAGATGAGTCTCAGAACACAGTGTCAGAGGCCTCTGAGGGTTCCATGAACACAGACTTTTCTCACTGGTCTTCCTGAACAACTTGCATTTTCTCTCTCGTTTCACTCTGTAGCCTACTTACAGAAAAATCGGGATTTCTTTAATTTGTTTGACCGTTTTAAAAGCAGTTGTCGTAGTATCTGGTTTTCTAGTGAGAAATAAGAAAGGTCATCTAGTTCTCTCTAACTTTATAGCAGCAGCAGCAGCAGCAGCAGCAGCAGCAGCAGCAGCAGCAGCAGCAGCAACATCATTATCATCATCCTATTTATTGAGACCTTACTATGTGCCAGACGCTGCTCTAAGTGTGCTCCTTATTTGAGCTTATTTTATGCTCATAACAATCATATGAAAGAGGTGTTCTCTTCACCTCCTTTTTATAGAAGAGACCCAGGGCACAGGGAGATTACAAAATTTGTCCATGGTCACACAGCCGCATTTTGTAAAAAAAATAAAGACTTAGAAAAATAAAATAATATTTTCGTTATAACTTACCGAGTACACACACTGTGTCAGAAACTTTATATATTTTATTCTTCAGTCTTATAAAACATTTTTAGGGCAGTGTGTTAGTTTTCTAGGGCTTCCACAACAAAGTATGACCAACTGGGTGACTTAAACAACAATTATATGTTGTCTAACAATTCTGGAGGCCAGAAGATCAAAATTAAGGTGTTGGCAGGACCGTGCCCCCTCTGAAGGCAGTAGAGAAGGATTTGATTCAGCTCTCTCTCCTAGCTCCTGAAAGATATTCGGCTTGTGGCACAGTAACTCCAGTCTCCATATGATGCTTTCCTTGTATTTGGCTCTCTGTATGCAAATTTCCTCTTTTTATAGGGATATCAGTCATATTGAATTAGGACTCACCCTAATGGCCTTATCTTAACTTGATTACATCTGTAAAGAACTTATTTCTAAATAAGGCCACTTTCACAGGTACTAGGAGTTAGGGCTTTAACATCTTTCCAGAGTACCTAATTTGACCATCATAAGTGGGTGTTCTCCTCTTTAACCAATGAGGAAAGTAAAACTGAGAAGTTAAGTGACTTGGCAGTATACATAGATAGTAGAGTTAGTTGGTGAAGGGGCCAGGACTCAAATCCAAGGATGCATAGGGAACTCACCTAGGGAGCTTTTGAAAACTGCTGCCTGCTCCACCTGAAGGTGTTTTATTGGTCCCCAGGTGATTCTATATAGCCAAGGTTGAGAACTTTAAGGTCCAAATCTGGGCAGTCTGCCACACTAATGCTGTCTATGTTCTGTGTTGGAGAACACATCTCACAAACTTTCCATCAGCCAGCTCCTTTGGGACAGATTTAGCTCATTCCTGCTGTCCGAAAGCACCCTTTGCTTTCCAGGTGGGTGCTTGGCTCTGCAATTCAAATAGAGGCTTAAGAACTTCTCTATTCTCCTAGAGGTGCTGAGGCATCTTTTCCTCACTCATTTCAATGATCTCTTAAGACTCATCTGGATATCAGCATGTAAGCATAGGAGTTAGGGTAGAAAGACAGTTGTGTAACAAATATGCACAGAACTCAGCATCACACCAACCAAGGGATGCACATTGTTAGTAGGATGGAGGCCTCTGTCACAGAGGAATGCAGGAATTGTTTCTCCTCCTGAGGATCTTCGGTGAGAAGTTAGTGACTTTGGTGTCCAGGCCCAGCCTGAATCATGGCACAAACTGGTCATAAAGAGCTTTACAAATGAGAGCCCTCTGACATCCAGCCCTTTGTGCAGAAGATCTGTAAGCGCAAATCTCATTATCTTTGCCCTACAGGTAGATGCTTTAGAGAAGACATGTGACTTATTCCCATCACAGTTTGTACTTGTGGAGTGAGGACAAGACCTGAGATTCCTTCTCTGGAGGTTTCCTAGTAATTTTTCACTCAAAACACCAAGTTTTTTTTTTCTTTTAAAGGATGTACATATAAATATGTATATATGTACACCTATACACATGTATATACACACATATATATATATACGTATAAATACATATATGTGTGTGTTCATATATATGTGCACCACTTTGTCTCATAAGAGTATCTGAAGGGCCTTACAAAAACAAATATAGTACAAAAGGATAAAATAAATTGGAAAGCACATGCAAAGGGAAATGTGGTGAAGAAAGTAAAGCCAGGGAGGAAGGTTGTGGCTGAAAGGTGATCTCTCAGACCTGGCTCCTCAGGAAGCAGAGTCTGAGGACACTAGCACTGAGAAGTCATTAGGGGTTCGCTTGGGATCTACACCTATGGAAAGGAAGGAAAAGTAGCAGGAGTGGGAAAAAGGAGAAGCTGGGCCATGACTCTGTCACTATAGCAAGCTCTGAAATTGAAATCGGGCAGGAAGGCTTGGTCACTCCAGGCCCACATGCATCAATCTTTGGATGTGGGCTGCTGGGAGAAGCCGTGTGACTCTGGGCAATGCAGCTATCTCAGCCAAGGGTAGGATATTATGTTGAGCAAATAAGTATAAGAGATTCCCAGTTAGGTTCAAATTTCAGATTACCAATGAATCCTTTTTTAGTATAAGTATGTCCCAATTATTGCTTAATAATTGGGACATAACTGAATGAAAATAAAAGCATTTGTTGTTTACCTGAAATTCCAATTTAATGAAGGCTCCTATATTTTACGTTGAAACTCTATTCAAAAGCAAATCCAGGAGAGAATTTGTTTGTGAGTAGCCAACAGACAACACTGAGCAGCTGGGAAAATGGGTGCTTGGGCCCTGAAGGAGAAATATGCTTGGCACAGCATAACTTCTACTATGGATGCCATATATTTGCAACAATGGAATCCAAGGTCAAGTCTTAGTTTCCTGGCAGCTGACAGAAAGTACAATAAATTTTAACTTTAACAGTGGCCCAAGATTTTTTTTTAGGTCTTAGAAGATTTTGCTTAGGAGAAATGCAAATTGTTTTGTTCATGAACTTCGAGAAATTTCTCTTTGTGCTTTCTCATAGTTGGCATAAGGTGATGTAGTAGACAGTTGTTCTTATTCCTAGAAGAAATGGTATGGCTAATGTTATGTCTTGTGAAGGACACAGTTTATTCACTTGTGAATTTGTTCAGCAAATATTTTTTAAGCTCCTGGCTAGATGTCAGATATTTATTGATGAACAGGCAGATATTGCTCCTGGACTCATAGAGATGGACAAGTCTACCCAGATGGGACTTAAAGCTTAAATCGAGATGACCAATAGGTTTCAAGTGAAATACCAATCCATTAGCAGAGGTTGTTGCCTGGACCTCTGAGTTGGGAAGGCTTCAGTATAAGTCAGAATTCAAATTAGACTATAGTAACAAAGAAACTCCAAAATACAGTGGCTTATAAAAAATCGAAGTTTATTTTATTTTCACTTAATAATCTTATAGTAGGTGATCTGGCACAGGTAGTACTACCTTGTGTCCCTTGTTCCCAAGATTGCCAGGGATTCAAACTTCTATCTTGATGATGGCCCACTAATACTCCATCTGCATTCTAGCTGGTGTAGGGAGAAGGATAGGTCATGCCATTTCATTGTAAGATCATAACAAGAAAGTTTCATGTATCACTGTCTTCAATTCCCATTGGGCAGTCCTTAGTTACCTGGCCATACCTTCCTGGGAAATAGGTTGGGAAGTGATGCAATCATTGTCTGAGTGGCCATGTGTTCAGCTAAAATGTAGGGGATTTATTTTTAATAACTGATTAAATAATGGATTAATAAAAGAAGGAGAGGAGAATCACTTTTGGGAACTACCATCAGTCTCACCCACAGATTCTAAGAGGAATGAAGTGCTGTGACCACTTAGTGATGTCTGTCATGGAAACAGGATATGGAAATGAAGGGCTTGTGGCACCTATAACCCACAGTGCTGGGGCTGTCTGGCCCCAGGTTCTTAACATATCCTCTGATACTCTATCAAGTGTTTTCTAAAACAGGCAAGGGTAAGATAGGATCACTCATCAAAGCCGAGAGGGGTCAGATTTTGATCACCAGTGAGGGAGCAGGGACGAGGAAGAGTGTCCCCTTTTCTTGAATTTCTGTCTGTTCATTCCTTCAGCCCCTCCTGGCTGATCATATCATCAGACCTCTGAAGAGAGGCTGGCATAGGGGATAGGGGCCACACAAGGAAAAGGTAACTGGCATGTTTAAGCATTGCACATATCCAGTGCTTTACTTATTTTTACATAACTTACTAATGCTCACAGCAGCTCCTTTTTGTTTGTTTGTTTTTGTTTTCCATTTCCTGGTCTAGGTAAAGAAACCAAAAGCAAAAATCAGAGTCAGGATCTGAACAACAATATCAACTATTTTGATCTAGTTGCTATTTATAGACTACTAATCCCAACAACTAAAGAATATACATTCTTTTCAAGTCAAGTGCATATGGCCTGTTCTGCAAGATAGACCATGTGCTGGGCAAAAACACAAATCTCAATACATTTAAAAATATGAAAAGTATATAGAATATGCTTCTGACCACCATGAAACCAAATTAGAAATTAATAACAATACCATATCCATGAAGCTACAAAGATTTTGAAGATGAACATTTTTTACAGAACCATAAATTAAAGAGGAAATCCTAAAAGGAATTAAAATACTTTTAAATGATTGATAATAAAAAATACATCACATCGAAATTTGTGGAAGATAGCTAAAGCAGTGCTTAGAGCTCTAGATGTTTATATTAGAGAACAATAAATGTCTAAAATTAATTATTTAAAGTTCGATCTTAAAAAGTTAAAAAAAAAAACAGTAAAGCAAACATAAAGTATGTAGAAGAAAGAGAAGACGAAAATACAGAAATCAATGAAGCTGAAAACAGAAGATTACTGATCAAAAGCTAAAACAAAGCTTCTAGTTAGATTCATTAAGGAAAAAAAAAGACAGAAATTACCAACATCAGGAATAAAGAGAAAATAACACTAAGATTTTAAAGACATTAAAAAGATAAGAAAATATGAATAACTTTATTTCAATCAACTTGACAACTTGGATTAAATGGAAAATTCCTTGAAAGAATCAAATTATCACAACTGTTTCAAGAAGAAATAGAAAAGTACAAATAGCTCTATATCAAGGAGGGAAATCGAATTCACAGTTAAAACATTTCCACAAAGAAAATTTGAGGTTCAGGTAGTTTTACAGATAAATGCTATCAAACATTTGGGAATGAAATAATACCAATTCTACTCAAACTCTACTAAGAACTAAATTATGTTTCCCCAAATTTATGTTGAAACCATGACCCTCAATATGATGGTATTTGAAGATGGGCCTTCGGGGAGATAATTAGGTTTAGATGAGGTCACAGATATGGGGCCAACAGAATGGGATTGGTGTCTTTATAAGAAAGAATATCATAAAGTGCTTGCTCATGCCCTATCTCCTCCTCCACCACCTCCTCCTCCTCCTTCTCCTCCTTCTTCTCTCTCTTGCTCTCGCTCTCGCTCTTTGCTGCATGAGGACGCAAGAGTAAAGCATCCACATGCAAGCCAGGAAGAAAGCTCTCATAAAAACCTGACCATGTTGGCACCTTGATCTTGGTCTTTCTAGCCTCCAGAGTATAAGAAAATACATTTCTGTTATTTGAGCCACCCAGTTTAACATATTTTGTTATGGCAGCCTGAGCTGACTAATACAAACTCTTTCATAAAATAAAGGAGGTGATGAAAAAATTTTCTAATCCATTTTATGAGAACAACATTACCCTTATACCAAAATCAGACACAGACATTTTAAGAAAATAAAAACCATAAACCAACATTCTTCATGAACCTGGATTTCTTAACAAAATGAAGAACAAGATTTCATAATAAAATATTAGCAAAATGAGTATAGCAACACACACACACACACAACACACACACACACACACACACACACGCACACACACATATATAAAACATCATAACTAAGGCTTATTCCAGTAATACCAGATTGGTTTAACATTCAAAAATCAATCAATATAATTCACTATATTAATAGAACAAAGGAGAAAAATAATTATATTAGCATATACAGATAAAGCATTTGACTAAACTCAACATTGAATTTTATTAAAAACTCTTAGCAAATTAAAAATAGAGGAGGACTTCCTCAATTTGACCAGAAGTATCTATAAAAATCTTATAGCAGACATCATACTTAATGGTTAAAGATTTAATGCTTTCCCTTTTGTTAAGAAATGTGAAATGTCTGAATTTTACCCGACTTGCAAGATAACAAGTTAGCCTACTACGGTTTAATAAATCCTGTATTAGTTGGCTTGGGCCACCATAACAAAATACCACAAACTCTGGCTTCAACAACAGAAATTTATTTTCTCACTGTTCTGGAGATTGGAAAGTTCAAGGTCAAGTTTCTAGCAGGATTCAGTTTCTTGTGAGAACCCTTTCCCTGGTTTATATACAGCACTTTGTGCATACATGGTCTTTCTTCTAAATGTGGCAGTAGAGGAAAGACTCTCTGGTGTCTTTTCTAATAAGGACATTAATTCTATTGGATCAAGGCCTCATCCTTGTGATCTCATTTAACCTTAATTATCTCTTTATAGTCCCTTTCTCTAAATAAAGTTGTATTGGAGATTAGTGCTTCAACACATAAATTTTGGGGAACATGATTCAGTCCATAAGAGATGCTGCCAGAAGACATAAGACTCATGGTTTGGAGAAAAAGGACTTAACTACTCACAGCACAGAAAGTATTATGAGCTTTATATTTCATCATCGCTCCCCAAGTCCTATTGGGTCCAAATGGATGACCCACATGAAGCAGATTTGTGTCACAGATGAGGAAATCCAAGCTTAGGGAGCCCTAATATTTTATAAAAGGCTGCAAGCAAACCTGCCTAGCCTTTGCTCTGAAGAGACTGTTCTGGAAAGCAAACAAATAGTTCCTCTTCTCCAGAGGGAGACAATATCTCTGTCTTCCTAAACCATTTGCTATACAAATATTCTTGAAAGGTAGTCCAGAACAAAAGATAGTCCAGAAGTTAGTGCCTCTGTCTACAAGTATTTCTCTTACAGAAGAAGAATGTCTTGCACAAATGTGAGAGATCCATAGGTAATTATTTCCCAACACTCCTAAGATGTAGAGCAAGGCAGGGATGCTCAGCCTCACCACTTTAATTCAACAATGTACTAGACAGGATGGCCAGTGCAGTAATGCAAAAAAAGCATAAAGATTGGAGAGGAAACAGTAAAAGTGTATTTGTAGATGACCTGGTTGTTTACAAAGAAAATGCTAAGGAACTATGATTTGTATTATAAAACACCTACTAGAACTAACAAATGAATTTACTAAGATCACAGGATATAATATCAAATAGTAAAAGCAATTGGATTTCAATATACCAGTAACCAATACTTCTTAAAATTCTACTTATAATATCAAAAAATCATAAAATACTTAGAAATACATTATGAAAATAAATGTAAAACTGAAAAATAAAAAAAACATGTTGAGAGAAAATAAAGACAATCCAAATAACAGGAGTGATAGTCCATGTTCATGAACTGGAAGACTCAAAATTAGATTCTCCCCTTAGATTCATTGAAATACAAATCATAATCTCAACTGATTTTTAAAAAGAAATTGACATGTTAGTTTTAAGTTTTATGTAGAAATGCAAAGGAATTAGAATATCCAATGCAATCTTTAAAAAAAAAAACACAGTTGGAGGGATTATTCTACTTGTCTCCAAGACTTATTATAAAAGTTACCTCAATCTGAATAGTATGGACTGACAGAAGGATCAGCAAATAGATCAATGGGACAGAACAGAGAGTCTAGAAATAGACTCATATCTACAAGTGTTTGATTCTCACCAAAGGCACCAAATCAATGTGATGGAGAAAAGGAAAGTCTTTATAGCAAATGACACTGGAAGAACTGAATATTAACATGGAAAAAATGAATCTCAGTCTTTCCTTTATATATATACAAAATTAATTTGATATGGATCATAAACTATAAAGCTTCTAGAAGAAATTGGGAAAATATCTTTGTGACTTAGAAATAGCAAGGGATTACTAGATAGGATTAAGAAAGACAATAACTATAAAAGTAAACACCGACTTCATAAACATTAAAAGCTTCTCATCAAAAGCCATCATTGAGAAAAAAATAACAAACAGGCAGGTCACAGATTAAGGGAAATATTTGCAAAACATATATCTGACAAAAGACTAATGTCCAGAATATATCCATCACCCCTGCAACTCAATAATAAAGAGACAGATGATTCAATAACATTGGGCAAGAGATTTGAACAGACACTCCACAAAGGAGGATAAATGAATGGCCAATAATTATATGAAAAAAAATGCTCAACATCATTAGTCATTAGAGAAATATAAATTAAAACTACAATAACATACTACAGCACACCCATTCAAATGGCTAAAATTACAACCACTGACAGCATCACTGTTGGTGTGGAACTGAAACTGGAAGTCTCATATATTGCTGATGGGAGTGTAAAATGGTGCAACACTTTGGAGAGTTCCAGCAGTTTTTTTTTTTTTTTTAATAAAACTAAACATACATCTAACCTATGACCCAGTAATTTCATTCTGGGATATTTACCCAAATAAAATGAGAGCATATGTCCACAAGAAGCACCATATGGAATGCTCATATCAATTTTATTCATAATTGTCAAAAACTGAAAACAGCCTAGGTGGCCATCAGCAGGAAAAACGGATAATCAGACTGATATATCTGTTCAGTGAACTACTACTCAGCCATCAAAAGGAATAATTTACTAATTCACATAGCATGGATGAAGTTCAGAAACATGTTACGTGAAAGAAGCCTTATGCAAGACAGTGTGTACTGAATACTTATGTTTCTATTTATATAAAACCCTAGTATTGGCAAAATCTTTTATGGTGAACAAATCAGAACAGTGCTTACCTTTTTTTTGGGGGGACTTGGTGCAGAGATTGACTGCAAGCAATGTGAGGGAGCTTTCTGAAGAGATGGTGATATTCTAAAGGCTTGAATTATAAAGACATATGCATTTGTCAAAATGTATCAAATGGTGTATTTAAGATTGATGCATTCATACTACATAAATTTTACCTAAAAAGGAACTGTAAACAAATATTAAATTCAAGTTACTGATAAGTATACTTATCAGTATACTTATTTTACTAGTATACTGTATTTAAAGGTGAATTGCAATGATGTCTGTAAAATACTTTGAAATGAATCAAAAATTGAAATTTATTAATGATGGAGCGACAATATATATACGACAAAGCAAATATTCTAAAAGGATGATGTACAATAATAGGTGATAAGTATATGGGTGTTCATTAAACATCGTTTTTCCTTTTCAGTATGTTTGAAAATTTTCATTAAAAAGTTGGAAAAATATTGTTGGAAAACTCATTTGTAGACACCTCCAAATTTGTGAGAAATAAAATTTTTCATTATAATGATATAGACCAGCATGCTTAGCTTTTAAGCAAGAGATTTGCAGCAAAAGGCTGCCCCAAAGAACAGAGATGGCATGCATTAATTAAAGAACTTTCATAGAAACATTAGCCTCAAGGCTAATCTTTTCAGTTTTTAGTGTGATGTTCTGCCTTCATCAAAGTCATTAGTGGGAATGAGAATGCTATTATGTTTTCACACGTCTGTTTGCATTTCACAGCTGCTAGTCAGGCTCAGTCAACACTTTCACGTGTGAATAATTGTAATCAACCCATTTGTTCATTTAAGACAAACAAATGATTACTCTTTGGGGTAAGAAATACCTTGAGTCCTAATTTTTTAATTTGTAGTTCTTATGAACATTAGCCAGTTATTCTGTTTTTCTCCCCAACATATAGAACCTCAGAGCTACTTTTTTTTCTTTCTTGAAAGCTTGGTCCAGAAACTTGCTCCTACTCCCCACCTGATTTCTAAATGCCCAATTAAAAAAAAATGCAGTGTGTATATTACACACACATGTGCACACATACACACATGCAATAATGGGAAGAGAGGTGATCTTTAATTTTAGTACACATATTGCAGTTTAAATTACATTGCAAAGCCTTTAAAAACACATTATAAGAAAAAGCACAAGATGCATGCTACAGCCGTGCCAAGTGGTGAAAGGGGCGCCCAATCACATTAGAGAATCTGACACGTTTATTCAGCTGAGCCCAAGCCCTGTCCTCAGGAGCTCTGCTCCTTCAGGGGAAAGGTCCATGTCAGAAGACATGTATTCTTCACCAAAGATGTCTATGCATCTCACTTGAGTGTAGAATAAAGACTAATGAACCACTCTTCTTGGCAGACTTTCTGCAAGAGATGAGCACAGAGATTAGCTGTGAATGACAAGAAAACATGAGAACCGACAAAGAGGAGGGTGAACAAGAGTGGAGGGAAAAGATGCATATAAGCTGACCACCATGCACATGGGAGAGATAGCTCAACCAGCTCACTGAAATCTCCCCATCCCATGACGTCCCTCTTCGTGGCCAGGGCTTCACTTCAAGGTCTTCTGCGATGAGCTTTGGGCGACCTTAATAAAGTTACACGGTCAATGCTCCCGGTTTCAGCCCCTTGGTCAGAGCACTTGCTTCTCTAGAAGATAGCCAACTCTCCTTTCCCACACACCTCTCTCATGGGTGCTCTGCACACCAGCATTGTTTGCTTTCAACATTTGTGCACTGTGGCCATGGGGATATCATCCACTCATTCATTTCTCTAATGTGTTCCTGTTGTCCATTATACTGAGACAAAAGCTAAATAGGAAATTTATAATCCAGATAGATGTTTAAAGAGCAGGAAGGAAGATAGAAACCAGGAACTGGAGGTCCATAACAGGTGGGATAAGGCAGTTCTGCAGGGTGATCAACTCCTGTTTTGTGTAAGATTTTGCCAGTTTTAGCACTGAAAGTCCCACATCCTGGAAACTTGCCTCCCCCACCTCAGTCTCAGGCAAGCTGAGATAATCAGTCATGCTACCCCTCTTCTGGGCCCTCCAGGGGATGAAGACATGACTGTGCCCTGCCCTGAAGAACAAGGAAGACAGGCCCTCAGCTTAGAGGATCCCAGAAGTAGGGGTGATAGAGATGATGTTCTCTTATTCAGGGAGGTCAGGAGCCTGGCTTAAGGAGCCAGATGTCTCTCTCTAAGAGATACTCCCTCTCTTTTTCTCTCCTCTCTGTAGGCTGTTCTGGAAATTGAGTAAGGGATGGTGATGGGCACTGTGCATTAGTTCTGTAGCAGAGGAATCTGAGAAGTCACATTTCCCCCTGAGCCCAGGTCACTGAATTCTGGACAGTTGTTCAGAGAAGGGGGACTTCCATTCTGGCCATCCTCAAAGACCTGGCTCAAACTGCTTGGCAGCCAGCCTCATAGCAACTAAGTCCCTGGCAGGAGCGTGACAGTCGTGTTAGCTCTGCATCGGTGCCACTTCTCTGGCTTCTACTCTGACCACTGCAGTGGCCTGGATCAGTGCTGCAGGGCATGGCCAACCTGGTGGATGGCATGCGGGAGGGGGGGGGGTGCACACTCACAGAGATGCATGGCCCTCAGGGGTCCTCCACTTTGCCTACTGGCTGAATGGGACCCCCAGCCCTTTACATCATAGGTGAACTTGAGCCAGCATCCCAGGCTTTCCCTGTGCCAGCAACACCATCTGGAAAATGGATTTGTAACTTAATAATAGAGGGCTCAAGAAATAAACTCATTAAAGGGAACTCCGGACTGCAAAAGTTGGGATACTAAGCTGTATAAGAGGCCCAGTGCGGTGGTGTTGGCTGATTGTTCTGGGAAGGTTTACAAGTCTCAGCATTCAGTTACAGGTGTACACTCAACTGACATCCTTGTAATGGGAACCCAGGATGTGCAGCCACTATGAGCCAGGCCTGAGAATGGCAAGGAAGGGAATTTATCTTTGGAAATAAACACACGAATGACCTTAATCCAAGAGGTGAAGATTGAGATGTTGTTAAGCAACTAGCATGGTGCCTGGCATGAAGCTGACCTTCTATAAAGGGTGCCATTGTTGTTACTCTAGAGCTTGAGAGGCAGAGATTGACATGAGAGTCCCAGGGGCAGGAGGGTCCTGGAGGAAAGGGGCACTTGCAGAAATGGCCACTGGGGCAGAAACCAAGGATCATAGGCAAATACTCTGTAGTCCTGCCAACTGACATGTTAGAGGGAGTGACAATTCAAGGTTTCCACTATCCTTCTCTGGGATGCAGGTGCTAAAAAGAAACCTCAGTTTACAGACGAAAATGTCAGTTGAGTCAGGATCTGGGACTTATTTATAACCAGCAGGATCCTAACTCCAAAGACCATGTACTTTCTCTCTCTGTATTGCATCACCCCTCTGGTAGTCTTCAAGGTTTGGGGTGCATTTGTGCTAACTGTTAACATGAAAAACTTTTGAGGGTAGGGATGTGTCATTCCCATCAGACTGGAAGCTCTTTAAGAGCATAGACTGTATCTGCTCCAGTAGATGGGGAGTCCCTGAAGCCAGGAACTGGGTCGATCCCTTAGATGGGAATTCTAGGCTCATGACAGCTTGGTACAGGATAGGGTAGAAGGCAGAACTGGTCTGGCTCTGTCATGAAAGCCACCCCTGAGATGGTTGCAGGCTATTTGAAGCTTCTTTGTGTAGGTGTGATGAAGACTGTTCTGGGGTCCTGGCCAAGGAGTAGCACTTGGTCACATCCCAGGTGGAGGGGACAAGTGTGACAGGCAGGGGACACGGTACTGGGATACAGCTCTGTCACAACCTGCTGCTTCCACTCCCCTCAGGGCTATTTCCAAGCTGGCTGCTTTGAGAGCAGGCCTTGCCATGTGAGAAGAGCTGGCCCCCACACAGCTCCAGGAAAACTACAAATAAGTGTGTTGTGCTCCCTGCTAATGCCTGAGTTATTACTTTTCCTTCTCCTCAAATAAAAGGAGCATTTTATTGGCTTGGGTTTAAAAACAATGCATAAAAATTGGCTTGTTTTTATTTTCCGACATCGTGAAACTATAGCTGGAGAGAGAAGTGGGAGGGAAGATAGGGGAGGTTGGGGAGCGAGTCAGGCAGAAGAAGGAAAAAATGATAGGGTGGAGGGGTGAAGAGAATTGACAAAGTGCAAAGGAGGCTGAGGAGGGCAGAGGAAGAAGAGGAGAAGGAAGGAATTGATGCTATACAGTAGACACTGGCATCCATCTCCTAGGTGCTGCCTCCCAGTGGGAAGGTGCTAAGAGCCAAAGGCAGGAGTCAATTTCAATTGGAAAAGCTTCAACTACCTGGAGACATTGTCCAGCTCAGATGCCAGGGTTGCAGTGTGGCTTGAAAGCCAAGGGGATGGGGCAGAGTTTTCTTGGGTTATTCTGGCCCCAGGTCACCACCCAGGTTCCTGCACTATTTTTGTTTGTTTATTTGTTTGTTTCTAAAACTGGAATTTGAGGTTTCCCAGGGATAGGACTCCATGCTTCTTGATTTTATGAAGCAGGAGGGTGAGAAGTTCTTAATTTTGAGTGCCTCAAAATGGCTATTCTCCCTCAGTGCCACTTAATGTGGGGAGTGGAGATGGTATGATACAGAGGGGATGAGACTCTGCGCTGCACTGATTACTGTTTCTTAAATCCAAAGAACTCTCTCCGTGCTCCCTGCCCTTGCCCACACTACTGCTTTTAACAATTGCCATCTCGTTCCTTGATGATCTGTCAAGCGCTGGTTACCCTTCATATTTTGGCTCAAATTTTGCTTCCTTTCTGGAGTTTTTCATGCCTTCCTCAGTCTATGTCTCCAATAAACTGTATTTATCTTTATCATTATTTGTGTCATGCTGTATTTCAATTATCAGTTAATATTATCAGTTAAGCATTAATGAAGTAATCTTTGGGAGCAAGAACTGAGTCTCGTTTACCTTTGTATACTTAGCACTGGGTCATAAACACAGTAAGCATCTACTAGTGTTTCAGGAGGAAGGGAAGAAAGGAACTGCAGAGAGGCTGTACAATGTAGTTGATGATACACAAATCTTGGGATGAGACAACCATAAATGCATACCTTTCCTCTGTTATTTATAAAGTATATGGCCTTGAGAGATTATTTTTCAAGGATGCCATGAGGACTAGAAATAATATATACAAATTACTTAGCACATAGTCTGCCACATAGTAGGTGCTTAATAAATAGCAGTGATTATATGCCAAACCTCCTGAGTGCTAGGGTCAATTCTTACATATATCCCTATGTCCCCTGTTATCTTACCATCAGTTTCTTTCACAAAATATTTGGCCTGTTTCTTCTAGGAGGCAGGCATGGATTTTTTCATGGGAGAAAACAGTCTTGTTGTACCGTTGCCAGCGTTGTCAGTGTGTCTGCCATAGGACTGTTGATAGGAGGTGCAAATGTGTTTTCTAATTTGAGATGATGGTGTTTGGAATGCCTGGCAATGGGCTATA
Source organism: Eidolon dupreanum (assembly GCA_028627145.1). Taxonomy (NCBI): domain Eukaryota; kingdom Metazoa; phylum Chordata; class Mammalia; order Chiroptera; family Pteropodidae; genus Eidolon; species Eidolon dupreanum. The sequence continues at coordinate 90,468,610 of CM053502.1, read as the reverse complement.
TTTAGCTTTAAATTCCACAAATAGGAACAGGGAGGAAGAGCCACCCGTCCAAACATCTCTGATCCAGCTGGAAAATACAACATCATAATGATTATTTTATTATCACTATTATTATTTCTTGACTAAATGAATTAATTGGACAGGTATCCATTGACATCTAAAATGATGGGTTTTAAAATTAGGCTCAATTGTCCTCGAATGGCGTACAGTCAAAAATAACCTGTTCAACAAATAAGGAAACTGAGGCTGAAAGAGAAAATGTGACTTGTATACCCAATATCAGAGTCCAGACTAGAACCCAGAGCTTTGGACTCCTGATTTGATTCTCTTTGTTCTTAAGTACTAAGGGACTTCATGCAAGGGCCTCAAGTTGGCTTTAACCAAGAAGCTAGTCATTCTCTAGTCTACTCCTATGTCTGCCTCTGCCTTCTCTTAGTGCTGTGGAGACCATATGGAACACTGGACTGGAAGTCAGAAGGCCTGCATTTTAGTCTCAGGTCTGCCCCAAACTAATATTGTGACCTTGCGTAGGTAATTTTATTTCTATTGGCTTCAGTTTCCTTATTCCTTGCCACTTTTTTATCCATCCATCCATCCATCCATCCATCCATCCATCCATCCATCCATCCAGTGTATATAGAAAATTTACATGTTCCACCTGGGACATTGGAGATCCAGGGGAAACACTAGCATCATTCCTGCCTTCTAGAGCCTACATATAGCTCACTGGTAGGTACTGGAGAACTACCTGGCATGTCCACAGAGCACAGTTATAAAGAGGTAGCCAAATTAAGGAGGGGCATCAGAGGTATGGAAAACCCACAGGAATAAAAACCCTATGGAACCTTTCTCTCTGGTATGGAAAGATAATAAGAGATAGCAAGTGGGCTGCTGCTTCCCAGCTTGCTCATATGACCATACACATATACACACATATGCACTTCTGCCTGTCCCGGCTCCCTTTAGTGAACTCTCAAAAAATGATGCTGGGAAGAGCTGGGAAATGAAAGGCTAGGGTCACAGTTAATATAGAGCATGTGTGCCACTGGTCACAGAAAGCTGAGGCTATAGACTGTTGGAAAGGATGTGTTTATTGTCACTTCCCAGGAAGGCAAGGACTGTACCTCAATACTTCTTAGAAGCCCCCAGAACATCAGGGACAGCACAAGGCACATCACTATGTTGATTGATTGAACACCACTGGGTAACCTTGGGTAAGTCTATTTTCTTCTTGGGCCTCAGCTTCCATTTCAGTAAAAGGGAGGAGTGTTAGAATAGATGCCACTTGAGGTAATTTTCAACCTTAAGAATCTGTTGTTTCAAGAATAAATGATCCTCAAAGACATTCCCTCTGAATCTTAATCTGATTTTTCCTCTTATGTTCTATCCTTAGATTCCAAGATTTGTCCCAAACATCTGATCCTTCATCCCCCCATCACCATCTTTATCCCATTCCCTAACTCTTAATTTTGATAACTCTAGTCCCCTTCTAATCTGGAATCTGTTAGTCCAACTAGAGCTCCTCAACTATGGTTGTTAGTGATGGGAATGAACGCTGTAGCCCTTCTTTTTCTACTATGTGCACATATATGCCTAGACCTACCTGTGAAATGCAATAAAGTCCCAAGAGAGATTACAGCTCTTGTCCAAGTTAATAGGAGACGAGATGAGAAGAGAGGGACTGAATTTCAATCACAATGTGATTATTGGACTTTTTGAAGTTTTGCTGAGATTTTTTTTTTTCACCTGGTTTGGCTCGATATCACTAACCAAATGCTTGTCTCACAAATCGGCTTTGGCCACAATTCAAATTTAATTACAGTCTAGCTAAGTAAAAGCAAGCAAGCAAGCATGTATGCATGAGGCAGAGAGAGGGAGGGAGGGAGAAAGAGAAAGAGAGAGGGAGAGGGAGAGGGAAAGGGAGAGAGAGAGAGTGAGTGAGAGAGAGAGAGAGAGAGAGAGAGAGAGAGAGAGAGAGGACTTATGTTTATAGACCTGACAACTCTATCCTAAATCTTCATATCTCCCCAAGTACAACAGTCGATGTGAGCCAAACACAGATGGGTCAGCCCTGAGATAGATGTGAAGCAATAACAAGCTTCTTATAATTTGAAGCTAGTAAACACTGCATGCCAAAGATGGGAGAAAATTGGGAAGTTGGCAGAGTTTTCCTCAAGTGCTCCAACTGCCTGATTCTGTGCCTGGGCATGCTTCTTTGTTCTCCTTTTAGCTACTATCTAAGGCATTCAGGCTTTCTCCCAAAGTTGCTTATTATGGCCCCTTTTCAGAAAATTCATTCACATTAAATCGTAAGTAGCTTATAACTTCCCCCTATGTGCCTTGAATTGCATTTTACTAAGAATAAAACAAAGAGAGAGAGAGAGAGAGAGACAGACAGACAGACAGACACATAAAACACACACACACACACACACACACACACACACACACACACACACACACACCCCAGTACCTAAAAATGAAATGAAAAATCTCAACCAGCAAATAAATGCAGGTATGTTGGATGGCCATGATACTAGACATTAGGTAACTACAGATCCACAACCTATGGAATACTAGTAGAGAAAAGCATAAGAAAGATGGGGGATGGAGTCAAGGGTGACTCACATTTTTTTTTGCTATAGAAAATAAGAGAAAAAAGCCACCTCTGGGGGAAAGGACAATAGTTTCTGTGGAGGGTAAGATGAACCTGAGGTGCGTATGGGCACCCAATGAGGTTGTTCATCAGGCGTTGGGATTTTTTTTTGTTCGGTTTAGCAGAAAGAAACATGCTGGGCCATGGGTTTGGGAGCAATGAATTCAGAAGTAAAGCCCAGGATCATAGGTGAGTTTACTCAGGGAAAATGCATAGATTGAAATGAGTCAAGGCAAGGTACTAGAGAACAAAAAAATTTAGAGTGCTCAGGAGACTGAGAAGGTGTGATCTAAGAGATAGGAGAAAATGCACTGTCATCAAACATATCGAGGAAGAAGAATGATTTTTAAAGTACTCAAAAATGTGATGTAAGAAGACATTAAGTAAGAAAAGAATTGTGGAGAAGAGGTCCACAGTAATCATAAAGTCATTTGTATTCTAAATAAACGTGGTTTCAGTGGAATGATTTGGCTGGAACCCACAGTGCAATGGGTTGAGCAATGAATGGGGCAACAGGACATGTAAATAGAAAATGTAAATTATCATTTTAGAAAATGTGACTTTTGAAGAAAGGTGAGAGAGGAGATGATTGGCTATAAGGACCCTTTATAAGATGGCAGGAACTTGAACCTCTTTCTGTGCTGAGAGATAAGAATCAGTGGAATGGAGAGGTTCATGAGAAAAGGGGGCATCATTAATGGGACAAGTTTTTCTCAGAGATAGAAGTAGAAAGGCTCTGCATCATGGATAGAAGTTTTTTCCTTGGGCAGAAAAAGGAACACTTCCACCTTTATGAGAAGAGAAATAGATAATTGTAAAAGCAGATGGATTTTTAATAAGGTTGAAGGAATCCAGGCCTGATAACTCAATTCTTCATTGTTAACAGGGAGGTTGTGTCATCTACTAAGGGGAAACTGGGGAAGTTTAAAGGACTTCGAAAAAGTTACGGAAGGTTAGCACAGCCACCACAAAGAATTAGTAAAGGAGACTACCCAAGCCCAATTACCAGGAGAGGATAAGGTTCTGGACTGAGGCATGATACTCAAACTCTGGTCCCACTTCAGTATGCACCTTTTCTCCTCATGGCTCAGCAGCAGAGGCATAGGGAAGATGGCTGGATAGACCAAAGACGAAGGATTTCAGAATGTATGTGGCTCAGTGAAAAGGAGTGGAGGAGGTGGGAGATTCTGGAAAGAAGTAGAATATATGATGCTCTTTGGGAGCTAGATCTTAAAACCGTGTGTGTGTGTGTGTGTGTGTGTGTGTGTGTGTGTGTGTGTGTGTAAATGTGAAGACTGGTGAACGAAATACATTTGTATTAGTGGAGTGATTTATAGTTTACCCCTATGTAGACTGTCTACAGGGCATCTTTAATCCTATGCTGGCTACCTTCTTTCTTTTCTCCCTACCTTCTGCATTTTTCTCTCTCTTGCCTTATTCAGCAGTGCTCAATGTGATTACAAAGGTACACCTGCAACCCCTTTCCTCCATTCCAAATGGCTTCAAATTCAATCTACATTCAAAATAGAAATTATTTTTTATTACATGGCATTTGGAATTCTATGAGCTTCATCTTCACTTCCATTGACATAGGTAATCAAAGCCAAGTTATATTTGATCTTCTAAAAAGCACGGGTAATCATGCCAAAGGAGCACACCCATCCACCCTTTGGGTCTTACATCCCCCACCTGGACCACAAGAAAGGTGTAGTAAGTGATTTCAAAGTACATGCCCTGCTCTGATGGTGTTCTGAGCCTCTAACTTCCAGCAGTCTAGTCTAGTTCAGGTCAGTCCAGCCCACCAGACCTGCAAGCCCTAGTTCCAGCACCAAGGCCAGTGCTCGGCTACAAGAGCAGCTGCTTGAAAAGGACCTGCCAGAACAGGGATGCAGAGCTGTTTTAACTTCTCTGGTCCCAAAGTTTCAGGAGAATTGTGTAATTAAGCTGGGTCAGGGCTGCAGATCTCTGCTGCCCATAAGCTGACAATAGGCAGAGTGGTGTGAAATTGTTGACAAAGTACAGGAGTGAATCATAACAACATTTATGGACTGTGGGTTTTTCCGCACTCATTCACACTTTCCCTACCCTACTTACTACACTCCTCAACCAATTCCACCAATTACTACACTTTCACCAGTTCCTGGCTGTGCATTCTCAGTGATATGTGGCTGCTAGGAATTGCAGGAAGGGCTTCCAGAATGGAATGGAAGCTGAACTGAGTTGGAGACATTCATGGCTCCAGCATAGCTCTGACAGGTATGACCCTGTGCAGGTCACCTCCCTTTCTGAAACTTAATTTATTCATGAGATGGTTGAGCCAGATGACCTCTAAGATTCCAAGCAGATTGTCTTAGTAACCTGACTTTCTCCCAAAATAGACACTAACTCTAAGATTCAAAGGCAAGTAGTTTGTTTGGAAGGTGAGCCCAGGAAGCACCAGTAGCAGAACAGGAAAGTGAAACAGGAAAAGAAGCCAATATAACGTCTGTAAATAATCAGTCTACCAGTGTGGACAAGTGGGGTTCAAGCCCACTGGGAACTTCTGAGAGATGATATAGGACAGGTGTTCCAGAGTTGTTCCTCATGAGGAGTGACAAGCTAATTAATCACCAAATTCTCATTTGTCCTTAATTGGGGGCTCCTCTCAGGAAGTTAGCATTTACAGCCTTCTTGGGGATGGGGGAGAAGCACGTTCTGACTGCTAGAGAAAGCCCTCAGGCAGGAAGGTGCAGGTGCTTGCAATAGGAGACTCTCAGCAGGTACAGAACCAGGAGGTATAAGGGGGGTATGAGCAGGGCACTGACAGCATCTGTCAGGTATATTTAATGTCCTTAAAGCTCTATGACTTTCTTTGGCCAAACCAAGAGTGAGAAGAACTATCATCTGGGGAGGACTAGCGGGAAAGAGTTATTTTTACTTTGAATGTCTGACCCTTTCTTTCTCTAAAGCTAAAAGCCCACATATTCTGAGAATCTTTTCTGGATTAAAAAGGTTGATAGCTTGATATATAATTTCAGGCCACTAGTTACTATGGGCAAATTATTCAACTTCTGTGAGCTTATTCTTCCACACCTGCAAAGAAGGAACACTAATATTTACCTTGACGAATTGTCATGCTAATTAAATGTAGTGGGCAAGTGAGCAAACAAAGGACTCGGCTGGGCTGGGGCTGGGTGAACCAATGGGAACATGTCTAATTTCTCCATCAGATTGTCCAGTTGTCCATGTTATAGCATATGAAGAGGACTGGGGAGCTGGATCTTAACCAGTTTCTACATTCAGGGAAGTCACCAATGTGATACTGGGACATGACAGTGGGAGTTTGTGGCAATGGGAATACACTGATTTCCGTTGGGGGGCATACCTTGGCTCTAGATGAGACTCTGCTTTGGGGCATCAGATGTCACACCAGATTAACCTGATAAGGGAAACAGGGCTTAGACTCAAGGAGAAGGAACCACTAAAGTTGGGAATTGTGTTCTAGGATGGTCCCAGCAAGGAAGAAAAGATTGGGGGAACCCTGATACTATGTGTATAGGGCTAACATTAGAAATTTTGCTTAGAACTGAAGCAGCCACAGAAATATTTATTCCGAACCTTGTGGATGTGTAAATGTGGCGCTAAAAATATGGACATCATTGGTGAAAACTGGCATGACTTAGAAATCAAGTTTATGCAAGGAAGTAACATAATCACTTCGATAAAAAAATGGTCAGAGTAAGATAAAGGATTCTTGCAACTTCTAATTACATGCATGGACTTGTATGGACCCTGAGAAACTGGGGACTTTCACAGAACAATCTAGAAGAAGGTCTTTCTCTGAGTGAACGAAAGAGAAAGGTTTGGGCATTCAGAAATGGATGTATCTGTAAAGTGCACAGTATTGATAATGGATGTCCAGAGCATCAGGTTCATGAGTAAAGAGAAGAGTAGTAATGAGATACCAAGTGGTGGTTGGCAAAAGAGAGAAAGCAAGACAAACAATAGGAGTGAAGGATAAAAAGACTTGGTATTTGCCAAGGAGTGAAAGAATCTTGTGTATTGACTTCTGGGCAAGATGGGGAGCTTTGACCAGAGTGGAGTCTGTTTGGTTGTGGTTACTACTGGGAATTTTAAGTGTTACCTAAGGCCATCTTTGCCAATTTTACCACCTCAGCACCAAGCTATCCCAGTGTCACTGTGCTTGAGTCAAACCTCATCCTATCCTCACCACAATTTGTTGTGAGAGACAATCCAACTCCATCTCTTTAAGAAATTCTCTCACTAGCAGCAACTACAAACCACCCTCAGCACAGAGGGGTTGTCCAACTTCAGGCTGGGTATAAATGGCTACAGTGTAGAGATGGAGGATCCATCTTTGGCATATCAGGGGAAAAGGAATAGAGTTAGGGGGAAAAAGAGACTCTTTGTGGGGTGGGTACCAATGTGGAGACATGTGGATGAGTAGGGAGAGAGGTGGAACCCTGAGGAAAGAGAAATACAAAGAGGAGAAGAGGATATAAAGAAAGATTGTGATGCAGAAGACTAGATGAAGGAAGCTCTTTCAGCAAGTAAGGTGTCCCTGGAGGTTCCATGATGAATGAGCAGAACAATTATCGCTCTTGGTGGTATGCTATGTACCACACAGATGGAGAGCTGTCCATGACACTAAGGAAACTTGACATGAAAAACCCATTAAGGAAACCCATGACAGTGACACCCTACCCAAGGGTGGCCTCCATTTGCCTCATTATATGAGCACAGAGCATGAGCCTACACAGCTGTCCTCCCACCGCGCTCAGCTACACACCCTTATTAGGGCCCTTATCACTGTTACAGTCAGCTATCTGCCTGTCTGTCTTCCCTGGGAGACGAGGACCTCTCTGAGAGCAACTGCCTTGTCTTACAGATTGTTTATCTTTGAGACAAGCTAAGGTTTCCCTGGAACATAATGAGTGTTTTAAAAGTTTTGGGAATAAATAAGTAATGTATGCACAGGGATGCTGGCGTGTATGCCTGTGTGCATGTGTGTGTGTTACACAGACATAAGGGCGAGGGCTTCAAAAGCAGAGAAGTCATGGTGGAAAAGTCAGGAAATCAAAAAATCAAATGTTCAAATGCAGTGTTTCTCTAAATCCTCTGGCTAGTGCTGAAGAGTCAACCAGGATGCATGTTAAAAATACACATTCTCCTGGTCCTAACCCAGGCCTACTGAATCAGAGCACCATATCTAGGCCTGAGAATATGCATTTTATCCCCCTCCACAAGTGATACTGATGGCCATCCAGGTCTGAGAACCACCGCTCTATAGGTATCCATTGCATTTACAAGCAACTGATTGACAGGAGACCAGGACACTGAGGGTTCTTTGACAGCCTCTGGAACATATCGTCCCTTTATGAATGAGAAAAATTGAGGCCCAGTGAGGGGATGGGCCTTACCCACATTCTATGCTGCAACCTGGTATTGCTGCTGAGGAGATGTCACTCAGGCTTCCCCCATTGCCTGGAAATTCTTCGTGGTCTAGGAAGTGATGTATTTCCCAGAGACTTTCGGACCCTTTCTGGAGTGTGCGGTGCTTTGATCAGCAAAGCACCATGTGCTTCTGAAGCATGCAGGCCTGCAGCTGGGTGAACTCCCCATTTGGCACTGCAGTGAATTAAGTGACAGTGAGTCACCTCACAGGGTGCACTGCTGCAGTGCTCAACACCCCCCCTGCCCCCTCTCCCCACACCCGGCAGCACACCGATGCACTGTTAGCTGCAAGGGGCTCTCTCCCACAGCGCGTTATCCTACGATGGGCAGGTTATAAATGGCTACAGTGTGGAGATGGGGGACTGTCCCTGGCACATTAGTCCGCTGCTAGCTGATCGATTCCCCTGTTAAGGGACCGCACAGGCAGAGGAAGTAGATTAAAATATAATGCATTGCACTGAAATTTAACACAATGCTATACATAATATTCAGCTGGATTTGCATATTCACATTTCTCCCTTCAGTTTTTCCTGGAGGGTTCCATTGGCCTTTCTTGTTAAGCCTCTATCACTGCCGGACAAAGAAATTTAATGACTTGAGGGGCTAAAAGGGCCTTCAAAATGTCATCCAACCTAACTCCTTCTTTCTGACCCAAGAATATTAAGTCTTGAATACTGTCTTCAAAATTCAATGAAGGAAGAAGTAAGGTTGATATGTGCTTGTTGAGTGGTTTCCATTTCACCTTTGACCCTCTCCATGTGTCTACTTCCATTTGGCCTTTCATCCTCAAACCTTCTTTGAGCCAGAAGAATCTGGCTGACTGGTCTTTCCCTGCTGCCCCCTGATCTGTCACCTGATTTCCTGGCCTCGGCAAGAAGCCGCAACTTTGTTTTCATTAGCATCCTCTCATTTGAGTGGGAGCCAAGCTAATAGGGGATAATGTTAGATAAATGCCTAGCTTCTGGAGAATTCAAATGGTGGTAGGACAGGTACCAAAGAAAAAAAACTCAGTGCGTTGAAAAGAATGACAGCCAAAGAATCCCACTTAATTTGATGGTGCAATGAATATTTAAAGTTTTATATAGAAATACAGGAAAGCAATCAGTCTTATTCAGGCGTGTGCTCTGGGGAACAGAGTACACTCCCCATGTGTTGGCAGTATAGGGATGGGAGATGAAGATAGGGTGGGGGACACACATAAATAGTCCATATTCTTCTCATTCTTTGTATTGAGGTGGAAAAGAGCTTACTAGTGCAGTTCAAGAAGAATCAGAAGGAAAAATCCTCCCAGATAATTATCATAACGTGCTGACGCCCTAAACAGTTCCTTTTTAAAATTGAATTTCTAATATCATCGCTTTGGAGATTATAATATTGAGACATGAATCCCTTGGAAAATGATTCAAGAACCATACATGCTGTGATAAAGGCACCTGCCACAGAAACAGGAGAGGATATAAATCTCCCACCATGTGTATGGAATACCTAATCGTGCCACCCCTCTACCAGAGTGGGGTCATCAGAAACCTTCAACTGCCACTCTGAAAGCAGTTTATTCATTATAAACATATAGAAGATATCTTCAATTTTGTATCAGCCACTATGTCAAATCCTAGTATCAGAGAACAAGGATGAGATACAACCCCTGCCTTCAAAGAGCTTCCAGGTTTTTTTTTTAGAGAGACAGATATTCATGCACAAGATACCATAATATTAACCAGACAGAATAAAGACAAGAGGACAAGGTAATGTTAAGGCATGGAGTGAGGAATCTATCAATGCCAATTGTGGGGACAGGAAAAGGCTTCATATTAGTCCCTGTGGCAGTCACTATCTTTGCCCTGCTGTTATCTCTTGAGCAGTCACCTTTATACAACTCAGTTGCTACTGTGAACACCTGAGACTTTACACCTGAGGAGCCAGTTGTGCTGGAGAGTTAATGTCTCTGGAAGCCCTCAGTCGATGATAGATGGCGAGTAGGTGGATAAATACTTCACTCTTTCACTCCTGGGGGTGGGGGCAGGAATTCAGGGTGTGCTTCACACTGCATCTCAGACATCCCAGTGGATCTCTGAAACACTTACTTGATAATACACTCTTTATTGAATTCTCTTCCTTTCTTTTTTTTACTTCCCACTCCCCTACTGACATTTTCTAGATCACCTTCTAAATAAAATAGTCATATTTAAACCCCTATCTAAAAGTCTATTTCTAGAAGAACCCAAACTAGCTTAACACTAATAGCTGCCATTTATTAAAAGTTAAGCATGGTAGGCACTGTGCTGGCCTTTATGTTATTTCTAATCATTACAATAACTCTGAAAGGTAGAATTATTGTTCCTATTTTACAGATGAAGAAAGTGAGGCTGAGTGAGTGAAAGTGACTTTCAAGGTCACAGAAAAAGTTAGAGATTTTGATGAAACTAAGTTCCTAAGACTTTTTTAGTAATTGTTCTTTTCTTCTCCCTTGAACTACTCCCAAGGTGAAGGGAACCAGGATCCCTTTGAAAGTGTGATAAATATGACACCCTCTCTCTCATGAAAAAACAACCAAAAAACATATACACATACATGTAAAATTGGTTATACAAGTTTTGGTGGGTCATAGCCCCCCTTAGAATCACCCATGAGCTCCAGATTAAGAAACTCTTTTAAGGAAGAATACGACTTTCAAAAACAAGGGAAATTACATTCCTGGGTGTTGGGGTGGTAGAAAAACTATGAAGAGGACTTGCAGCTCAGGAGGGAGTAGCACAGAGAGTAGATAACAAACATATCACAGTTTGATCAGTCACTGGAACCCATGGGGATACAGAGGAGGATATTAACTTGGGTAGCATACTCTGGTTGAATGAAAGCTAAGAAGAAATGTTTCAGAGAATTAGCCCAATATCCCTATAGAATCCAACCCTTGGAGGAGAGTATGAGAGTCCTCTCCAGCCTCGACTATGGATTCTTATGTGGAGCTTTTTGCCTCTCAGTTATTTGCCCTCAGTCCTCCCCATCCCAAGCCCTTCATCATCTTCTCATTTCAGCCATCCACATGTTCATTTACTCTTGGGCTGTGCCATCAGGTAAAATTGTCTCATCTGGAAAACAGAAATCACCCTAAGTATTTCAAACAGGGGGATTTAATACAGGAATGTATATGAACAGTGTTGGTTTTTAAAAAGTGGAAAAGAGAAGGTGCTATTTCCCAGAGGTTGGTAACTTTAAGAAGCCATTACCATTCATAAAGCTGAAAGAGTAAAAAGGAGAAAGTGTCATAATCCAGGTCACAGGATCCTGCACTCTCTGCCACAAGTGGAACCACTGCTGAACCTGGGCAAAAATTCAGGAGCCCACACCCCTGCTACTACCAGAATCAGAAAACAGCTTCCATCTTCTTCATTCTTTCTAATCTCACATGAGTACTTCTCATCAGCATACCCTAAGCAGAATCCAGTTGGCAAGGGAGTCTTGAAAATGAGTTTTTCAAGTGTCCAAACCTCTGTGTTACAGGGGAGAGCATGAAAAAGCAGGAATGCAGGTGTGGGTCTCTTGTCAACAGGCAACATTCAGCACAGTCCTGAACACCTGAAACTCTTTATTATCCTTTGTTCCAGCCACAGATTCTTATCCTTTTGTCTCTTGCTCTATGTCTATTGAACCCAAGTTCCCTGAGAGCAAGCCTGCCCCACTCTCTATCCAATCACCTCTCTCTATCCTCACTTCTCTGCTTACTCAGGACCCTATGATCCATTTTTCAAAAGGACTCAAAGACTGCTGCTGCATGCTCAATGCATCTCCATGCCCTCCTGACTACCTCAAATCCCAGAGCACATACATGCTGGTTCTTTCCGTTGTTCCCAGGTTGGCAAATTGCAGGACAAAGTTCCATGACTTCCCTGAATATTCACCACATAATGAGAACAATGGGCCTCACTTCCGTCTCTGACCAATTCACCCTCTGATCAATGGCCTGTCTCATTCCCAAGGGGCTGCTCCAACTTTCTTCTCCCCTCAGATGCCACTTCCTCTCTCCGGACCATTCAATGTTATGAGATTCAGATTATGGATCACTTTCATCTTCCTCAAAATATCTGTTATCTCCTTTTCCCGTGTTCATTTCCTCTTGTCTCTGGAAGAAAGACCGCTTCCTTTTTCTAGGGTTTATGCCTGAACACTTAATGCTTCTGCCTTCCCCCTGGAAGGTCCCTCCTTGCTTTATCTCTACCCTGGCTGCTTCACTCTGGCTTACACCCAAATGTTTCCAACCTCCAAGAAAGTCTTTTCTTCAGTCTGATTTCTCCTGAGCTTCCATCCCACCTTCCACCCTCCTTTCACAGCTAAACTTCTCGAAAAAGTATTATACGCTCACCGCCTCTACTTCCTCACCTCCCACTCAGTCCCAACCACTAGCAATCTGGTATCTACACTACAGCACTGCAGGAATTGCTCTCTTAAAGGCCACCAATGACCTCCAAGTCACAAAATCTGATAGCTCCTCCAAAATCTACTGTTCCGCTAGCTAGGTCAAATATACTATTTAACTGAATTCTGAGCCAGCAGTTCTAACTGGAGTGTCATGGCTCATGAGTGTGCTAGATATTGATCACAGGTAGGCCTGGCATGCACCATTCAGCTATATAAGTGATTAAAATATAAAAATATTTCCAAGCCACTGTCTGAACCCCCTAGGTGTCCCCTTCTGCTGTCTGGATGCCCAAGCCTCTGGTAGGACCCCAAGAAGGACTTTCTTATTATGACAATGAGACAGAAGGATGTTTGGTGTAGCAGGAAGCTCCTGATCTCATTGGGGGCGGGGGACCTAGGTGTACCAGTTGTAGATATTTTTAATATCACCCCTGCTTACTGCTGTGCTGAGATATTGTGGATTACTTCAGTACTGGTAACAGCCACGTGGAGTCAGGGGAGTCTGGAGGGCAAATCTCCTCCAGTAAAGAGAAGCCTCTCTATTTACCTTCTATGTGTTATGCAAACGTCATTTTCTATCTAAGCTATGGCATGGGGACAATGGCAAGCAAAGTTCCAAGCCTCCTCTCCTTTGTTGATTCCCACAATAGGAGCCTGTTTTTCTAGCCTCTGTGGGCTGCTTCTCTTTCTTCTTGCCTGGCTTCTCTAATAGGCTGACCTTGAACAAACTCTTTAATTTTGTTGAGCCTCGGTATTCTTATTCATAAAATGGGGCTAACTGATTTCTGCTTTGCAGGAAGGAGCACAGGTGATACATGTAAAATGGCTAATGCAGGACCACGCATGGCATAAATCCAAATAAGTGTAGGGTCCCACCCCATCTTCCTTTCACTCTATTCTTTCTCCTCTAGGGACTTCCTCTTCATGACCTTCCACCTCCATTCTGTCCATGACTATTTCTTCTAGACCCATTTATTGAATTATGTCTTGGACCCAGGCTCTCAAACTCCAAACATTCCATGTGGAACTCATCACTAGCCACTTGCTCCCCCACTTTCTCCCATCTTCCCATTATCTCTCAGGGACACCAACCTTTCTTACAGTTGAACAGGCTTTATAACATGAAATGGGCTCTAAACATAATCATTCTCCTTCTCAGACTTCACTTTTAGTTACCTCTGGGATCCAGTCTGTTCTACTTCTCACATCCCTTCCTTCTATTGTCATTACTATAGCCTTTGATCTTACCCATTTTTCCCCTTACTTAGATTATTTCAATAAATTTATAAAGCTTTTCTTTTATTCATGTCCTTCTCCCATCAGTTCAACCACCAAACCCCTACACTGATCTGTTCAAAACACTTCAGTGTTGCCCAGTTATCTGCATAAGGGGTCCTAAACACATTACCTTCATGTTCAAGATAATGACTATTGGCAAAGTAGTGCTAATCCTGTTCTTTTATTTCTTGTTATGCTCTTGAATGATAATAACATGAATAACAACAACTACCATTTCCTAGACATTTACTATATGCAACTTTAATATTCTAAAGTCATGTCATTTAATCTTTGCATCCACCTGTGACATAGTCACTGTTATTATTCCCACTTTATTGATGAAGAACTGGAACCACAGAGAGGCTCAGCAACTAGCTTAAAGTAATTTCCCTTGCAAGAAGGGGACTTGAATTTGAACCCAGAGAATCTGTATGCAGAGCCCAGAACCCTAACCACCATGCTTTCTTTTCTGTCCTTGTTTTGGTCACACTAGAAAACTCCCCATGGCCCCCACTCACTGTATTGTCCTGCCTCCTTGCCTTCACCTGTACTGTCACCCCCACCTGAACCACCAGTTTCTCTCATTTCCTTACCCACCAAAATGTTATCTATCCATCCTTCAAGTGTCATTCAAATGTCAACACCTCCTTGATTTGTTGTTGTTGTTGTTGTTGTTGATTGTATGATTTTCTTGCTTGGAAGTGCTCTCTTTATTCTAGAAATACAAAACTTGCCCACACATTTTATTTTTACTTTATTCTCTTTAGTATTGTCATTTGAATATGTAGCTGGTTGGTTCTACCAGAGCGTAGGATGGGACCATAGCCGATCTTTCCCTTAACCCTTCTTTGAACTTTCCACATAAAACTTACAAAGGCAGTTTTATTAATTGTTGAATTGTTGTCCTGCTTGGGAATGGGAACAGGTTGGTTTCTACTCCACTCTCCAAGTCCCTTTGAAAGAAAAGCCAAGGGCTTGATTAAAGAATGGAAAGAATTTTGTAGCCAGTCTCCTGCTGTGATAAATTTCTTAGGTGAAGAATGCTAGGGCAGGGACATAAATGACATAGTTGTGCTTCCTCAGTTGACTGGATTATAAAACAAACCATGTGCTTATGAATGTATGTTCCAAACAACACACAAAAGAAAGCAGAGAAAGGTAAAGTAAGGGACTAAGAGATGGTGTGAAAGGAAGGAATCTGCCCTGTTCATTTTGGAGATGGGAACTGTGATTTTCCTTACACTAATTTTCCTTAAACAAGTTTACTTCACAACCAGTTATGTCTAGAACATAACTCTAGGCTCTAGAGTTAGAGTGCTAGAGTTAGAACTGTGGCTCTGCTACCTGCCAGCTCTCTGACATAGTAAGTTACTCAGCCTCTCCATGCCTTGGTTTCCATATCTGCAAATGAAGAAATAACAGTATCTGCCTCATTGGGTTTTGGTGAGAATTAAATAAAATAACCATTTTCCAGGGCAGAGAGAAGTGGCTGGCACCCAGTGTGCATAAATGCTGTCTAGTGCTCTTAATGTATGTGCCTGATGTCAAGAAGGAAGATTAGGAGGGCAAGGTGGTTTGGTGAAGCACTGGGAGGGCTGTGGTAAATGCCAGGGGGAGGGGGTAGCTAAGAGCTCTGATCCTTCCCAGATTCTCTGGTATACTTGCCACAGTCCACAGTGTTTTTACTTCAATACCACCCTTAAGATTTGGGGATTCCTTGGCAGGTGGCAAGAGCCAGAGAAATCAATAACATCTATTGTCTCAAGTCCCTCTCTGGATGGCTTTCTTCTTAATCATACTTTATTGGATCCTAGATACCATTTAGCTCCACCTTTCCATTTTAGAGATGGAGAAGTTGAGATCCAGAGAGAGGAACTGTTGCCCAAGGTCAAACTAAGAACAAGAATCCAGATCCTCTATTTTCTTTTCTGGTTCTCTTTCTACCACATTGCTTCACGATTACAAGGTGGTTCTCTCAGGTTGTACAGCCTCCACCAAGCTGGCCCTGTTTGTCTTGGTCTTCTTTTTACTGACTATCTACTGACTTCAGGTTGTACCAGGTAATTCAACACTCAGTGGCATTCAGGGTAGTACTAGAGAGGCTGCCTTATACCCAGGGAAGAGCCTGGGATGAGGAGTCAGAAGATTTTGTTTGAAATCCAGTGCCATCATCCAACAAGAGCTTAAAACTCTTAGAGTGGGCATGTTGCCTGTATAGAATTTGGTACCTTTGTTTGTAAAAAGGGGATAATAACCTATTTCATGTGATTGTTGTGATGAATAAGTGAGGTAGCATTTGGGAATGCTCTTTATAAACTGCAAGGCATTGTGCCAAGGTTAGTTTATGTCCTTTCTCTCCAGGAAGAGATAATGGCTTCCTCTTACCTGTCTTCTCTTCAACAGCATTTAGCAACATGCTAGGTGGTGCATAAGAAGATACTTAGTAAAGACTTCTTCACTGGATATGATTTCCCAGAATCGTCTGACCCTTTGATGCATCAGGAGCCCAATCCCAGACCTGGTATTGAGGCAAGAGGGTGAGGTTGTGAAGAGAGCCCATGAGGCCTGGGGGAGGGGAAGAAATAAACAGAGGGCTTGATGATGAAGAGTAAACTAGATTTAGGAAAAAATTGGAGCTAATGGCTGTAGGTGGTGTTAGTCATTCTGTTAAGGAATTTGAGAATACATATGCATACTAATAAGAATTTATTTTGGCTGCTTCTTACTCTTGCATTTGGGGAAGGGAGGAGGGGTAGAGGGCACTGCAGGTTTAAAAGACACTCAACCTGAATCTCCAGAAAGTGTACTCCAGGGCTGGGGCTCAGCTCTAGAGGATGTATTTTCCCAAGTTCTATAAGACCTGTGCAATAAACTGGGATTTAGGCTGGCTCTTGTTCTTGGGGGAAGGGGAGTGAGTGAGGTGCTAAGCATTTAGAGGGTGCTAAGTATTTAGAGGTGGCTCCCAGCTTCCAGGCCATGCAGTAGACTCAATAGAGGGAGATCCCAAGGCCTTAGGAGACTGTGCTCTAGGATCTCTGTTATTTCTCTGGCCCACAAAGTCACTCTTCAGGCCATGATGAGCCAAGGGAGACTCTAGGAATTATCTAGTGCATTCCTGGGATTAGAGATTGCGTCAGTGATTCTATAGCCTCAGGCATCTGACTCTTCTTATCATCTAACCAGAATACGTCACCCCTCACAATTTGTACACCAGTTCCTGCTTTTTTTCATACTCAGTGGATACAAAGAAGAGAGGCTTTCCATAGTCCTTTGCAGGGAAATAATCCTTTTATCAGATATGAAGGCCCAGGCCAACTGGGCCTTCTCTTCCTCAGGCTGCATGTTTCTCTACCTCCTGTCCCTCCTGAGAGCTTTTCTTATCAATCACTGTCATCCTATAGAGAAAGTTGGTATTGGGAGCCTGCCATATGCCCAGAAGTGTGCTGGAGGGATTGGTGCTTGTAGTTCAGTTAGAAAGCCAAGGGATGTGGACAACAAGTTGAGGCTGATCACAAGTGACCAGGAGGACAGAGAAGGATGAGTCCCAGTTGGAGGCTGGAGGACTGTGAACTTTCTTCACTTTGGGGATTGGATTTATAGTCAAGGAAGCAGTGCAGCTGTGATGTGCAACATGAAGCACAGGCATAGAGCTCTGCTGCATAGAAACAAGAAAGGATGTGTGAAAACATCCTTAAGCACTTTGCCGGGAGTTCTCTGGGAAATCTGCCCTGTACCTCAATGGCTAGACTCTAAAACTGAAACAAAGAAGTATGTATAAGGAGCCTTAAAATATTCATGCCCTTTGGCACAAAGATGTTCATCACATGGTCATCATTAAAATGGCCTGTATATAAGCACGCTCTTTCCTCTCTCTTTCTCTCTCTCTCTCTGATTGATAGACCCTTTTGGGAAGCCAATCCTTCTGACTTGTCCAAGGACCCAAGAGGTCTGCCATTATACACCTTTCCATTTTCCAAGTGTGCATTATCTTCTGGGGATTTTCCATGGTGAATGGTGACTACAGACTGGTTTTCTCTTGGTCTCCCAAGGTACATCTGGGTCCCCACACTGCTCCATCTGCTAAGGTCACTCACTCAGAGAGGTCCCTAGAGCTGGACAAACCTTTAGAAAGTACACAGTCCAATCTTTTTGGTGAAAAGGAACTTGTAACATTGTACATTTGTACAAAGCCATAGTGAGCATCCAGGCCACCCGACTCCCAGCGCAGTGCTCAGTTTAGGCTGAGGCAAATATAATTAGAAAAATAAACTAGTTGTCTTTGGAATTGCCCAAAGTGCAAGAAATGATCCAGGTCCTGGTTCTTTATGGAATATCCATCACTTCTCTGAGCTGAGAAAACTTCTTGATGGGGAATTGAGTTCACTTTGGAGCAGAGAATGGACCATTCCTCCAGCATCGCTGGGGGCTCTGGCATCTCCTCCACACCATTCTAATGCTTTATTGTTTTCTGAGAGCAAGCCCATCTCTTCTCTGGTGCCAGCTTGGTTCTATCCTCACCAATAGGTTCTGATCCCCTCCTGGGTAACTGTAGAGTAAAAAGATAAACTTCTTTTGGGGTATTCAAAGCCTGGGCTAAAATTCCTCCTTCCATTCCTACTCTCTTCCTTGGCAGCCCCCACCTATGGTATGCAAAACCACAGGTAAGCAATAAAAAAACAGAACAAAACAAAACCAAAAACCAAAACAACAAAAGAAAAACCACTCTCTTTGCTGATTCCATGCCTCCTTTATTCCTTACCTTTCCTCCTTCCTTCACATCCTCTTGTTTCTACCCCCAACACCTCCAACCCACCTGTTCCTTCTTCTTCCTCCCCTTCTTATTTTTCCTTCCTTCTGCTATCCCTCAGTCTATTTTGGCCTCTTCTTTCTTGTGCCAGCCCACTCTAACATACTTTGAGTTTCATCCTGGCCACGCCCTTCTCCTTTCAGGCTTTCCAGAATTCCTGCAAGGAAGGGCCAGTCCTTCAGGGTCTGTATTATGTCACTCTGGCGCCCATGGGAAGAGTGCCCAGCACGTGTGGCTTAAGTACCTGGGCTTCTGCAGTTATGTATCCCTCTATGTGTATAGAAAGGAGGCAGTGTCTTATATTACAGATTTATCCAACTGAGCCAACCCTAGGCTGCAGAGACATATCCACATGCCACATGTGCCTCCCTGAGGGTATGTGGGACAGGTGCATGGGAGGTGTTAGTCACTAAAAGAGATGGATTGAGACATTTTCCCTGCTCTTGGATTTACCAGTTGGAGTACCAGCAGGAATTTCAAAATTTCCATTCCTTCAGTGGAAAGGTACACTTACCTCTTGGGAAGTTCAGTAAGGCAGAGACCAGTCCTACCTTCCCCAGAAACTGGGCGCTGATTCTAGTGGGCAGAAAGAATAATCAAAGGAAGATGAGACCCTGGCCAGGAACAGACCCAGACCTTCTAATGCTAAGCCCACAGTTGACTTAGAGTAGAGGGACTCAACTACCTGCCATGTGCTTTGGACAAGTCTCTTTACTCTTCTGGGCTCAGTTTCCTCATATGTCGAATGAAGGTTGCTGGGGGGATTGAACAGGCAAGAGTTGTAAAGATGCTGCGCAGCTGGTGCCGCTGCACACCTCACAGATTCCAGTGACACTCACGAAAAGTCTTAGTGAATGTGTGTATACACCAGGCACTCATTTTTCACAGATCCCTCGTAGGCTGCGGGAATCAGAACTGGGTCCAGGGCTGGGTGGGCTCGACCCTCCCAGGCCCCGCCTCAGCCCCGGGTCCTCGCCGTGGATTTTCCTCCGGCAGGCTGCAGGCTGAAGGCTGCACAACGCGATCCGCACGTGAGGCGGCAGCACCAGCGCGGGCTGCAGCTGCACAGCTCGGGAAGCCTTTTCGCCTTGCGCAGGGGCTGCCCGCGCCGCTGGGCCACCGGGCCCGCCCTCCCGGCTCCCGGGGCTCGCAGCCCGCCCGTCTCCCTCCCAACCCACTGCAGCCCTGGACCACTCCTGCCCCTCCACGCTGGTCCGCTGGCCCGCCCGCTGCCTCGCTGTCCCCGCGGCACGCCACTCCCGCGGGACCCGCGATCGCTCGGATTTCAGCGTCGGTGGCGGTACGCGCGGAAGACGGTGCGCGGCGCGGCGGGCGCGGAGGCTAGCTCCCTGTCCCTGCAGCTCCGCGGGCCGCCACTGGGGGCGGCCACACCGGAGAGCTTGGCGGGGACTGTGCGCACCACCGCTGGGCTTCCTTCACCGCTGGCCCCGCTCTGCCTCTGCAGCCCTCCGGGTCCCTCCCCGATCTGCGCGTGTGATCGCCGTGCGTGTGTGTGTGTGACTTAGTGTGCGTGTGCGGGCACTCAGGGGCCAGTGTGCACACGGGAGTGCGGAGGAGTGTGTGTGTGCGTGCATGTGGGTGTTAGAGACTGGCTTTCGCGCTCTCTCTCTCTCTTACACACACACACACACACACACACACACACACACACACACACTCACACCCCGGCTGGCTCTTCTGAACTTGAAGACATCCCACATTTCAAGATGCCCGAGGTGCCCGGGAATGCCCGGGGTTCTTCGATCTGGAAAATCCTACCAGCGTCTTCCTAGGGAGGGATTATATTTTTTTGCTTTTTTTTTTTTTTTTTTTTTTTTTAATCTGGAAGAGAAGAGAACAAGTTGTGCTTTTTCCTCCCTTCTTGCTAAATGCCATGGATATAACTGAATAAGCCGCTCAGGTCTCTACCCGCGTGGACGTCCGAGGCCACCATCTGCCTGTGTTCGCCAGAGCCGAGGGCTTAGCTCGCGCCTATCTCGGGCGGGGAAGGATGCGTGGCCGAGCAGGGGAGCCCGGGCGCCCCGCGGAGCCGGCCTCGGTGCTTCCCAACCAGGGGTAGATGCTGCCTCGCCCAGGTGAGTGGTCTCATCCGCCGCGTCTCCAGGATCGGGGTGTTTGCGGGAGCTCGGCTCCGGGCTGAATGCATCCGGTGAAACCGGGAACTTTGCATCCCTTTCTTTTTCACTTGAGGACTCCCTCACCCGGGTACTCATGCGGACACCCTCTTCTCTTTTCATTCGTCCTTATCGGGGGAGGTTTTCTTCTCTTTCTTGTTTTCCGTAGTGGGGATGAAACTCTGGGGAAGAGCAGGGAGAGCGGTTGCTGAGAGGCCGGAGGGAAGGATGGGGAGACAGGAGCAGCAGGTAGATGGAAACGTGGAAACAGCAGGAGAACTTTGCCGCCAGACCACTCTGTTGCATCTCCCCGTATGCAAGGCCTGGCCAGAGCTATTGCTGGAGGCTGGGTCCGCTGCCAGGGCTCCCTGAGCTCTGTGGGCTGGGTGGGTGGGGTAGAGCCAGTGCGGAGCGGTTGATCGATGCTGATGGAGGGAAGGAGGGCATTACTGCAGTTTGGGGAGGTAGGTAGGATAGCCTCAGGGACCTTATCCTGGCCTCAGGCAGAAGGCAGGGAGATCAGGGAGACTGTGTGTGTGCAGCTTGGGGCATCAGGATGGCATGATGAAGCAATATGGAAACTGGCATTAGCCATGCCTGGTTGGTAGTTCTATCTCTCACCCATCCCTGCCCCCTTTCAAAGGTTGGCCTGGACAGGGAAGAGGGAGAGCTAATGGGGAGCTCAGAGACCAGCAGTACCTTCCTCTGCACAGACCCTAGGAAACAACAGGGAGGTGTCCTGCCCATTTCAGTACAAAGGACATAGGCAGTGAGTTTGAGGGAGACAGAGTCCCTGAAAGCCAGAACCTGAGACAGAAAGAGGTGGGAGCTTGAAGATGCAGCAGAAGGACTGAGCCAGGCCCACACCAAGTGCATGCAGAGATGTCCACACATAGACAGACACCTGGGGTGGGGGGTGGAGAGGGGCTTATCAGAGCCTGAACTCTAAGCCAGAGTTGCAGGCATGACTGTAGATGCTGACCCTCTGCCCCGCCATAGTATGTGTGTGTGCAGGAGGGAGCCCCTGTGGCTTCAATGGGCTGATTGGCCTTGTGGGGCTGAGGGAGGGGGCTGATTCAGGAAATTGGTTCCCCACAGCCAGGGAGGAGCAAAGGTAGGGAAGAAACTGCCAGTCTCTGAGCTGTGAAGTTCCCAGGGACCAGAGCATGAGGTTCTCAGGAGGTGGGCTGTTGTCCATGGTTGGGGACTGGTTTGGAATTCATGGTTGGGAGGCTGTGGCGGCGGATTGTGAAAATACTGAATGCTAAGAACCTGGGTCTTGAGGTTATGCGTTAGGCTGGTCTTTATCCTCTGCGAGGAGCTTATAATAGCCATGCACAGTGGAGCTGGCCAGCTGTGGGACTTGCTCTCTGGGTACCCTGAAGTCTGAAGGGAATTAGGGTTATACAGAGAGGACTTGAAGCTTGTGAGGGCCTGCACTTGAAGCCGGCAGCCTCCGTGGACCACGCCAGCTGCTGGGCCCTTCTGCTGACAGTGGAATGTTGTCTTTTCCCTTCTGATTCTGGCTGGGCTTGCAGAGTTCCTACTCTCTCTTAAGGCTCCTCACATGCTTCTGCTCAGGCTCCCTGTCCAGCCCTCAATTTAGAGTTTCTGGTCTAATTCCTGCCCAGGAATGGAATTGCTTATCTTCCTGCCCTTGCCCTGGGGAATACAAACAGCAAACTTGGCATTTTGGTTTCAGCCTCTGGTAGTGCTTCTCTGGGAGGTCGGCAACTCCCAGCTCCATCTTCTGTGGGGCTGCACTGGGTACCCTCCTGCAGGGCACTAGGACTCAGTCCCCTTGCTTCTCTGAAGTTCCATTTCCTTTCCCAGGCCCAGAAATCCGAGAAGCTGGAGAGTGTGGTCTGGGGGAGGGTGCACAGGGAGTTTCCAGGAGGCAGGACTGAGAAGAAGGAAGATGGATGGGGTGGGAAATGCAGATGAGGTAGGTGGGGCCACTGGGAGAAGCAGGCAGCCTTTTGGCCACCCAATCCTTGGTGTGGCTACAGTATGATTTGCCTGTCTTGTGCTGCAGCTCTGAAATAAAAATCACAGATCCAGGTTCTGACTTAGTGTCAGGCTTGTTGAGTCTCTCCAGCCTGTGGGGTGGAGCAGGGTCTCTTCAGAAAGTCCACTGTCCTAGGGGGACAATTACTGGCATCAGAGGCATTCCTTTTCTGATGGGGGAGACTGCTAGACTGAAAGCAGAGACATAGAACAAAAAACAACTAGAGATAGCCAAGTGGAATTGGGCCCTGGTAAAAGCAACAATGATTTGAATGTTTTGTGAGTTTTTCTTTGAGCATGGTTGTTGTTTTAGGGTCCAACTTATTTGAAGAGATAGAGTCATCAGATAATGGAGTGGAGCCTAAACTTGAAGGGCTTGGGTTAAAATTCTAGCTCTGCTACACCTTTGTTCATTAACCCCTGGAGCTTCTGCGTTTTCATCTGGTGAAAGGAAATAATAGCGCATACCTTGAATATGTGTTATGGCTCTATGTTTATCTTGGTGCTCCCCAAACTCCTGTTCAGATCTGGTGGAGTGTTGGTCGGAGGGGGAAGGGTTGGGAGAGAGGGAGGGGCCCTCAGAGACTCTGAGGGTCATGTCCCAGTCTCCACAGTTCATAGAGCTGCTGGGAAGGCTTCATGCCATCACACAGAAGCTGAGTATTAAAAGACTCCAGGAGGCCTTCCAGCAAACTTTGGGAATTGATATTCCAGAAGCAAATTTTATCTCTGGGGCTGTGGCACCTGCTTCCCTCTCTCTTGTTTGCTTTGGAATTTTACAGCCACCCGAACATTTGCTCAGTATGCTCCGGCTCTGTGTTTTACAAGTGTCATCTGTCACCCTTTTCTGTCTGAAGCTTGAGTGTGAAATATCCCCCAGAACCCAGCCTCTGCCTTCTCTTCTCTGACTCTGCCTCTTCCTGCCCTAAGAGTAGTCTCACAGGGATGGTCTCAGGTCCAGGCCAAGTGAATGGACACAGCTGGGGTCTGTGTAGGGTCTGTGGTTGAGCCTGGGACCTATTTGCGGAGTTGGGGGGCACACCCAGTCAAGCAGAGGGGCTCAGGCTCAGACGTGTATTTAGATGTGTATTTAGACATATATTTAGGGTTAGGAGGGTCTAACTAAAGAACCAACTGGAACAGGGAGGTCTAACCATAATGGGAAAGCTTAAGAAAAGGTATTTTCTTAATCATCTTAAGCGAAATAAGCCAGACAGAAAAGGTTGAAAATCATATGATATTACTTAATATGTGGGGTATAAACCTAAAAGCAACTAATGAACAGGACAAACAAACAGAGACTCATGGACATGGACAATGGACAAGTGGTTACCAGAGGGAAGGGGAGAAAATAAATAAAATGTTAAAAAAAAAAAAAAAAACAATAAGAAAATAAATACTGCTGACTTAAACAATACAATCAGAAAAATAAAAAATAAAAAAAAGAAAAGAAAAGGAATTTTCAGAAAGTAGGAAATCGGGTTTAGGGATGGGTACCAGGGAGAGTAGCCATGTCCAGACTGCTCAGGGTAGGGCACTCATTGGGGCTTCTTGGAGGAGGTGAAGATTTCAAGAATAGCAGAAGTCTGTAGAAGTTCATAGAAGGCAGATTTTGTTTTCTTTTAAATTCTCAGAGGTAATTGAAAATTTGGGGAGTTTCAAGAGTGAGGTACTGAAGGATATTTCAAGAAATTACTTAGGCTATTGGGACCAGCTCCTTCACACAATTTCTTGATTGCTAATTGCGTGCAAGGCACAGTACTAAGAGCTTCACATTATTATCTCATGGAATTGTCACAATCCAGTGAAATTGCCATTGTTATTACCTCTACTTTACCAATGAGAAAATCGAGGTTCAGAGACGTTGGGTACCTGCCAGCTAGATAGTAAGTGGCAGAGATGTCACTCTAGTCTCATGTCCATATGAATTCGAAGCCCACACTCTCAACTCCTCCGCATTGCCTCTCCCCCAAGGTGGGAACAGTAGGCACCAGGGACCAACACCTCGCTAACCCCTACGGGCCTCCTGTCCTGGCTGGGGAGGCAACTTTAGAGCCTCCATCACCGAGCCCTGCGGAGCCCAGTATCTTCTTGGGCATTGCTGCCTGCTTTGCCCACTCACACCCACCTGTTTAAAAGCTCCCATCAAACAGCGCCGTCTTTGTGAACAGCATGGAAGATGGGACAGTGGGGTGAGCACTAAACCAGACTGCAAATAAGGGGACCCAACTTTACTGCGTGTGTGACTTGGGTGGGAGGCAAGTTTCTTTACTCCCTCGAAGCCTGGTTTCCTTGCTGATGAATCAGAATGCTAATGCTCACTTCCCAAGGTTGATGTTAGGGCAGGGTGGTCTGTGTGAATGGGCTTCATACATTAAGCAAACACTTTGATACTCAGGGTTATATTTGTGACCTTTTCCTAATTTAGACCAAGTAACTAAGACAGCAAATGTGACATTGCCCAGGTGAAGGCATTAAAAGTAGGCTTTAATGTATCAGTTTTACATGGGACTGGAGTTAACTAATAAGATAACAGGCCAGCTAGGTGGGTACTATGCTTTCTGGGAATAGGATGTAAAAAACCTGCATAAGAGGGGCCTGTGGTCCAGACAGTTGGGTGCAACTGGTGGCAGACATCTATGAGGGGACACACTGATAACATATAGCATTTGCTTTTATAATCGGGTAGCATCTTTGAAGCTTTGGCATCTGAGTAGGCAGAGGGCGTTTTCCTCAGGCCAGTGTTTCTCAACCTTTTTTTCACTGTTGCCCTCTCCAATGAGTCTTTTTAGACACTTTTGTCCTAATTGCACCCCTTCTCCCATGAAATTTCAGTTGTGTATTGTGTATATATCTGTGCTTCATATACAAAAAGAATAAGATTCTTTTCCACCCCTCCCAAGAACAAATATTTTCCCCCTTGGGGGCGCTGTTGTCTCCATTGAGAATGCATGCTTTAGGGCTAGCACATTAGGAGAAAGAGGTTGAGGAATGAAACAAGGAGAATCCAGGAGATAGAGAGGAGGACAGATTCACTCTGGCCTGTCCCTACGAGTGTGGTCCATGGGCCAGCAGCATCACCATAGCCCTGAGTAAAACCCCATCTCAACCTGAGACCTCCAGAACAGGCATCTCCATTTTATCAAGATGACTGAAATGGGACTGGGGGCAGAGTTGGGTTCACTGCCCTAGAACACAAGGCTAGGGCCAAAGGAAAAGATGCCAAACCAAAGACAACTATGTACTGGGTCATTGGCTTGTTAAACAACTGAGTCCAAGTATGCCAAGCAAGTTTAAGGAGTGACACTTTCTACACCTGTCATAATCTATTGGCCTTTTTTTTTTTCTGGGTGATTTCCTTGTAGCTGCAGGTCGTGTAGAAGTGTGAGGATCCTGCAGAGGAGACACAAGGCTGTATGTGGTCTTGCTTACAAGCAACAGAAGACCAAGGCGTCTTTGATTTGGACAGATCTGGGCCTCCTTTCTTGAATATCCCCAAAGGCCAAGGCTAATGGGGTCAAGACAAACCTGGGGACAGACTGGAACTATAGAGACAAGATTTAAGTGTTAAACTGTGTCAAGCTGGATTAAGGAACAAAACTGAGCTCTTGTAATTTATCAGCCTGCTTGGGATTGTCTGCAGTAGAGTCTGAGTCTCCTTGTGGCAGTCCTATATTAACAGGGCAGCCCTGAACCATGAGAAACTGCAAATTCCCCAAATTGGGTTTTTTAGAGTTCAATGCATTTATTATTGGCATGTCCTACATTAATTCACCCACCAGCAGGAGCTAAGCCACAGTCAGTCTGCCCAGACACAGCATGAGAAGCAGAACGCTGAGTCTCTCTCAATCCATCTCCCTTCTGTATTTCTGCCTTGGACCATCTCCCCTCAACACATCCCTTTCTCTATCCTACTTCAGTCTAGGTCACGTGGAGCAGTCTACCCTCTCACCTTAACTCAGGTCTCTAATAGACTTCATGGGAATGCAAAATCTATATTAAATTGGTCTCTCATCTCCCTTTCCCTAGGATTTGCTTCCTGATCCTTTTCCTCAAAGCTAGCATTCTTTTTCCCAGCTACCCCTCCTGATCTAGTCCCCTGCTTTAGTCAAATAAGCTGGGGTGTTACTATGTTCCCCAACTAATTTTGGGGGTCTGTGCAGGCACCTGCTTCAGAAGAGTTGTAAACTGGGTCTTGCTTTTACTTGACTCTCTCTGGTCCCCAAAATGAGTGGCATATGGTCACACAGTCTTCAGGACTTAGAGGAGCTTGGGGAGTGAGCTAAGCTTAGGTTCTGGCTTAGATCTCAGTGCCTGATGAGAGAGAGATGTGGGGGCCCAGGAGTGATGGCAATGAAAGTGAAGGAATGCATGATTTTCTGAGTTCCTGGAAACCCCTGAAAATGTCGAATGAGGGCTATGAGATGAGGTTCTCTCATTATAAAAAGGTATCAAAGATTCCTGGGTGGGCAAAGTTGATCTCTTGACTCAATGTTTCCCATAATGAAGCCATTATAACACCCAGATAGGTCCTCCTGGGCAGAAGGGAGGGAGGATGGATGGTGACCTGGGCTCATGGAGGTAAAAGTTAGAGGTAATTATACAGCACCCGACAGTGGGGAATGGTCTTTGAGAACTCACTGAGATACAAGGAAATCTGGAATGCGTAGTCCTTTTAGCTCTGCCAGGAGCTTACCAGGTGACTTGAGACAGTACCTCTCCCCTTGCTGTCCCTACATGTAGAACAGGGTTTGAGTGCATTCTCAAGTCCCTTACAGCTCAGATGTTTGATCTTTTGACTTTTAAGTCCATGAAACAGCCTGAGTAAAGATACATCTGCTGAGCCATCCATGCCCTGTAAGTGACTTGTCCAGGCTCCTCCAACTTCCTTCTCATCCTAGTCTCCTTCCAGATGGTGCTGATCTGATGCTTTCCTCTGCTTGATGCCCTTTGACTGCTATTAACCTTCCCAAAACCCTGGGGTTACTGGGGTTCAGTTTTGAATGACCAGGATTCCAGGGCTGCAGTGTGAAGGGGAGCATCTCCTTTCTCCCCCACTCCAACACATGCATGTGCACATACACATGCTCCTACATGCTCCTACACACATACACTCATGCATGTGAATACCCACACTCATAGATCCACACACACACACAAATCTACATGCTCATACTGTCACAAATACTCAAATGTGTACACACTCACACATGCATGCACATAACACAGGCATACATACACACACACCACTATGCTTCCAAATATCCACAAACACAAATGTATACACTTGCCCATGCTCTCACATTCATACATGCACACACACATTCACATACCATACACATGCTCTCACATGTATAGACACACATATACACTAGCACACATTTTTTGTCTATTTCCTCAGCTTCTCTCTCAGGAACATGGGCACACACCATCCTACTCTTGCAGAGCACTGGGCACTTTACAAAGAGCATTTCTGTGCATGGTCTCCTATAGTCCCTGTAGCTCTCTTAGCTCAGCAGGTCTCAGTTTTGCCTTCTTGTTTGTATGAGGAACCAGGCTCAAGTTGAGCAAGGCCATTGGGATAGCAGAACCAGGATGAGAATCCAGACTTCTGACCCCATCCAGAGGTTCCCATCACAGCAGAGTTTGTTGTATTACAGCTCTGGGAGACAGAAAGGGTCAATTTCATCCCTGGGCGAAATATGGAAAACTGGGTCCCAGGAGAGTCACACACTGGGTGATAGAGCTGGCACTAGAACCTTTTGTCCTTCTCTGCTGAGACATGTGCACTCCTGTGATTGTTTGGTGATCATTCCTTCCACACACACACATACAATGCTCTCAGGAGCTTTGATTCACATCAAACCTCCAGCAATTGAGAAATGCCACCTCAGGTCAGCCCCATGGGTGTTCCTGCCCCAGTTCTGCCTGGTTTCCACCAAGGTAGCTGAAGGAGAGGATTTAACCAATCTCTGTCTTCTCAGGATCCAAGAAGCCCCTCATGGCCATTTCTAATAACACTTATCAGGGATCAAGGTGAGTTCATCGTGAAATGTGCTTCAACCTGCTCACACCATTTTTATGGGCTCAGCCTTCCCCTCCTCTTCAGGCTGTAAGTTCTGTAGTTCACTGCCTGCTGTGGGAGCGAGACCTCCTCTACTGTCTTCAAGCTTTAAGTGATGAGAGCCTGATTGTTTAGAATTTGGTGATCAATCCTGGGCAGCAGTCCTCATAGATTCAGTTTAATTCAACAAGGAGTCATTGAATGCCTACTGTGTGCTACCTTCAGGCAAGATGCTGCAAAGATGAATCACCTCTCCAGTCTGTGCATGCAGCCCTCCATCACTCCTGTACCTTTTGCAGCTCCATTACTCCTCTATCTATGGACTCCAAGACTTGGTGGAGGTGGCGGTTGGGGAGGGTTCCCAGTCTGGCTTGTCTCTGATGCCCCCCTCTCCTGCATTTCCATACACACACGTGTGTGTGTGTGTGTGTGTGTGTGTGTGTGTTTGCTCAGGACTCAGCTGAAGGTCATATGTGATTAACTACGTGATGTAAAGCTGGCTGTAGTGGTGATGATGGAGGTGGTGGTGGTAAAGTCCACTTAGGAAATGTACTCTCAAGCTGCTTTCCCTGATTTCTCCCCTGCCCCACTACTAAGCTGACTCTTACCGTCTCACCCAAATAGAAACTGATGGATAAAGAGATTTGGGAAGATTTGGGGGTCGCAGTCCCAGTTTAGGGGCAGCTGGCCCTAAAGGAACCCTTTAATCTTCCTCCAAATCTGGTTACTTGCATCACAGGGGCTGAACTGGGGAGAAGAGGAACTGAGGGGAGACCCTAGAATAGACATAAATCCTGGAGTCTCCCTCCAAAGCCACAGTGTCTAAGCATATGACAAATGAGGGCCATCACACTGGGGGGAGGACAGTTCCCCAGGCCTTAGATGGGTGTGAATCTGGGCATAGAACAGCTGGCAGGGGAAGAGCACAGAGAGGTTACAAGTGGGCAAGGCAGGCTCTTTATGCTTAAGAAGCCTTCATCTGATTGGGGAAGGCCCATTCCTCATCCTTGGGAAGTTTATGTTTAAGAGGAGAATGGAGCAGATAAACACGGCATCTTATCTGGGCATGGTTAGTCACTAAAATATATGAGTGCAGCACCCTTCTTATGCAGGCAGCTTGTGTGCACTGGGCCCCTATTTCTAGCGCTGACACTGTGTCCTGTTTTCCTGGTTGTGGGAACTTGAGCAGGTTACTCTGTGCTTCTGTTTCCTTATCTGCAAGATGGGGATAATAATAGTACCCACTATGTAGGGTTGTTAGGAGAATTAAGTGAATTAATTACTCTATGTAAGGTGCTTAGAGCAGTGTCTGGCATGTACTGAATACTGTGTAAGTGTGAGCTGTCATTATTCATGGTGGACGCAGTCGTGCTATTTTCCTAAGCATGGAGAGGAATCACTGTGGGCCAGCTTAACTGATACTCCTTTGAAACAACCACCTCTTAAATCGTACAGCAGCTTGGGGAATTTCATAGGACTTTCCGCATGATCTCATCTGACCCTCCCGACTCTCTTACCAGGCAGGTAGGACAGATGGATGCTATGATTATATCCATTATACATGAGGGGAAACTGAGGCACAGAAGTTACTAAGTAGTTCCAGTCCAGTTGAGTTTTTCATCACCTCTTAAGACCATACTGTGTTCAGCTGAGGGATGAGGGGGATTTTGAAGAAGAGAGTTTGGGTGAAGATGGCTGATGGGTTCTGGACTAGACCACCCACCTTCCACCGGGGCCTTAGTCATGTTGGATCAGATTGATGAGGAAATAAGCCTCAGTGTGGGTGAAAATTCAGGTCATGTTCCAGGTGTGTATGCCTAGGCTGTGTCTACACAACAGGTACAAGGAAAGCAGGCTGTGTCTATACACACAGTACCTGAGGAATAGGACTTAATGGCAGGGCCATAGGACACGATTATTTGGATCCTTTTGACACTGTCATCAATGTCCGGGTTGGGGTGGGGGTGGGACTGTGCTGGGGGCTCAAAGAGAGGATGTGGGACCTAGATTGGGGACTCTTCTGTGAAGAAGAAGCATCTGATTCAGCCTGGCCTATGTGGAGAGAAGGCCAGAAAGAGACATGACACTGGGCTGTGATTCCCGTCCCTTACCCCCAAACACTCATTCCGCAGGGCTGATCCTGGTGGTGGAAAGAGGGACCTCTGGGACCTTTCAGGGTGCAGGAGCTGAGAAAACATCTGGGACAAGAAAGTGGGCTTTGGGCCAGGCCACAGAAGAGGGAGTGAGGACCTTAGGTCTGGGTTGGGGAGAAACCAGATGGGGAGGGAATGCTTGTGGGGTGGGATTTCAGGAACTCTGTGAGTGTTTAGGTACAGGAATGGATTCTGGGGTCAGTGTCTAAGGGGAGATTTGGGGTAATGATGGGGGTAGGTGTGTGACCTCAAGGAAGAAACAGGAGTCGGGGAGGTGGTGGATGTCAGAATGAGGCATTGTCCATGGGAGGGGACACCGAGGTAGGATCTCATGGGAGCCCGGGCTCCTGGCCACTGGCCACTCAAGGCACAAAGCTGGGATGCCTAGAACTGAAGCTTCAGCCCCTCCCTTGTGGGGGTAAGTCCATGCCCTAAGCTCATTTCCAGGGCTATGTGATCAGCTGGTTCCATAAATCTTGGGCCAAGTAAGTGTGGTACATAATTGGGAGGTGTTGCAGATACCAAGGCCCCAGGATAAATCCTGGGCAGGAAGAGAGAGCCATGCATCATGAGTTATGGGGAGGCCCACGGGGTGCTGGTAGATGTCCCATCTTGGGGTGCGAGTTATCTTGGACAGGCTACCCTGTGCTGCTGCTGCTCTATGCCACTGGGCTAATATTTATTGTATATTGGTTTTTAAATTACTGTATGGCATTGATTTCTGCTCTTGAAGTTCAGCCCTCGCTCCCCATTCCTGTCTCCCTCAGCCTTTCTCTGCCTCTCCTCCTCTTTCTCCATCTGTCTTGTTTCTCTCTCAGTTTTTAATGCAGAATATTACCTTACACTGTATCATGTTACCTCATAATATTGTGTTTACATTACCTTATATTTATTAGATTGTACCTTATATTCATTCCTTCCACGTATGTACAGCACTTAATAGTTTTTAAAGCTCTACTCACAGCCCTGTTTATCTACTTTGGACCTTATGACAATGAAGAAGTAGGGCGAGCAGAGTTGTTTCCATTTAAAGGTGGGGAAACTGGAGTTCAGAGAGGCTAATGGAATGACCAGGTCATGCTTGGATTGAATTGTATTATACCATTAGAATAATGGTTTCTTTGGGATATTGAATGCTTATGGTGAGCTCAGCACTGTTCTAATGTAAGCTTTATGTATTCATTTTACTCCCATATTAATTCTGTGGGGTAGACACTGTTCTTAGTTCATTTTACAGGTGAGAAGATGGAGGCCCAGAGAAGTTAAATAGCTTGTCCAAGGTCACACAGCCTTCTAGAGGGCAGAGGGTGGATTCAAACTCCAGCAGCCCAGTTCCTGAGCCTACACTTTTACCCACAGTTTAAGCTGTCACATGTGGTTACTGAGTTGGAGTCGGGGTGAGAAGGTAGGGACAGAGGTGGGATGGCTTCACAGCATTATGAGAGAAATTCTTGTCCTCACACACCTTTAATTTCTATAATAGTTTACTGCACCTAAGGGGAAGACTTGGGGGACCTTGCGTCGACTTGCCCCCAGAGTCAGGGATAATGTTCCTGGGAGCTGACTGGGACCCTTATTTGCAGTTTTGGCCCCCAGGGGAGGGCAGAAGGGCAGGCATAGAGCAGAGGTGGTAGGAGACCTGGTGGGTGGCTCTCTGGCCATCTGCCCTCCTTTCGTGTATCCATGGAAGGAGGCTGCTATCCTGACCTCCTTGGGGTCTCACACTACCCACTGCCTTTGTGCAGTTTCCCTTGCCCTTTGGGTTTCGGCTCTAACCACAGGTAAAGCTGCTTGGGTCCAGGTCCATTGCCAAGCTGGGCCTGACTCCCAGGGGCACAGCAAGCCAGTGGACATCAGAGAAAGAACTGGCAGTGCCTGGGGGGGCCCTGCATATTCTGCCAGGTCCAGCCCCACACTCACCGGGGAACTCCTGCTGAGCATTGCCCAGTCTCCTGAGAAGTTTGATGGAGGTACCACATTCAGTCTGGCAATAGCAATAGGCTCTTCCGCTCCAGGCTCCTCATAGTCCCTGCCTCCCACCCCATCTGAGGAGATGCTGTCATGGCTCCCATCTGCGTCCTGTTACACAGCTTGCCATGGCTCAGAAGCTTATCACACTGTGCCCCAGCTCTCACTCACAGAGAAGAGGAGGCCGAGGTTTTGGAAGAAACTGGGATCCTCTGGGCCATCTGTATTTGCAAGTCCCTTCCTGGGGGCAGGGAGGAGAGTGACAGCAGACCTGAGCCTGAGGTTGTTGCTCTAGGCTTGCCTTCCTGGAGCCATTGCGGGAGAGTAGAGAGTGCAGCCCCATACTTCTGCGTTTCCATGGGCTGGCTATGAAGGGACGCTTTGGGTTCCTGAGATCCCCGCCAGGTTCCCATCCATCTGTCCTAGCTAAGAGGGCCTCTAACAACGAAAGTGTAAAGTGGAAGGTAAAGGGACCCTGACACTCCCTCTCGTGGCTCAGAATCATCAACTCATACTCCCTGCTGGACACAGATTGGGAACATCTCTCAGGAGTGATGTTTTGGCTATTTTTCTTATTAACAGCTACTATTTATTGAGCACTTGTTATGTGAGAATTCACTTAGCACAGTGATTGAGACCCAGGAGCCAGACAGCCTGGGTTCAAATCTTAGCGATTCCACATATGAGCTGTCTGACGTTGGGTGGGTCACTTTTCTCGGAGCCTCAGTGTTCTCCTCTGTAAAGTGGGGCCAACACCAGTGCCTATCCAATCGCGGGGTTGTCATGTCATGAGAATGAAATGAGTGACTGTCCACCAAACCCTACAGGGTGTGTATCACTTAGGTGTTGGCTGGTCCTGTGATTCACATGCATCCTCTCACTTCTTCCCCTACTGCCTTTGCAAAATTGGTGTTACTTCCCTCAGTGCAGATGTGGAAATCAGCTCAGAACAACAATGGGATTTGTTTTGGGTCTAAGGTGACCAACTGCCCTAGTTTGCCTTGGACTGAGAGAATTCTTGGATGTGATACTTTCAATTTTACAACTAGGAGAGTCCCAGACCAACTGCAATGAGTTGGTCACTCTACCCAAGTGACATAGAAACTGTATGGCTGAGCCAGGATTCAAACCCAGTTGTATTTGATTCTCACTGCCATGTCCTTAACAACCACTCTAGACCCCTTGGGGACAGGCCCTCCCTCAGCTGCCCACATCTGCTGAGTCCCGGCAGGCTTTAGAGACACTACCCCAGTTCATCCTCACGAAACCTTGACTTAGACTTTCTTATTCAGACTTACCAAAGAGGAAATGGAGACACAAAGAGAGGTAAAAGTAATCTGCTCAGGCTTACCCAGCCAGGAAGTAGCTGAACTGGGACCTGAGCCCAGGCTATTTGGCACTAGTGCCCCACACCCCTGGTCACCCTGTTTCAGCTCCCCTCGTATCTTTTCCCAGTTCCCTCCATGTGAACAGGCCTCATTTCTTTATTCCAGTGGCCTATGGAGTAAGCACTGTTATCCCTGTTTAAAAGTCAGAAAACTGAAGCTCAGAGAGAGCAGGGTACTTAGCTAATGTCACATAGCTTATAAGTGACAAAAGCAGGATGAGATTCCATCAGGATTTCCGTTCTTGAGAACTGGGAGGAGGCCCGGAGCTTTGTCCAGTCCTGTTCAAATTTCTGGGTCCCATGTGCAGAAGGCTGGTTCCTGGCTTGGGTTCAGGCATTTCTTTTAATCTAGCTGTCATTTTCTGATCCTCCCCAGCAGGTAGAGGAGCCACCTGGTGGCAGAGTGTATGTACCTGCCAGCAACACAACTCCCCTCCTCTCACCAGGTGGGGACTGAATGCAGAGCAGGCTGCATTTTCCTGGAAGGGCAGCAAAGTTTCTATTAAAGCCAGGCTTGATTCTTAAACAACTAAATAAAAGAGTTAGGAGGGACAACAAGAAGAGTCTATAAATTCTGAATGGTGTTCAGGACAGTGGCCTTGTCCCTGGGGTCTATGAAACCCGGGCAGCTGTTGGGTCAGGGGTGATTGTTCATGGGACTCTTTATCTGCTTATAGGGTCACCTGCCCATCAGCCTCCTACATGTAAGGTACTTTTTCTTTTGAACTTCCAAATTCTTTTCATAGTTCTTGGCATTTCATGATTGTCCTCAAACCACTCATAGTAATAAATTACTCCCCATTTAACAGCTGGAGAATCTAAGGCACACAGTGGGTTGGTGAATTGCCCAGGCTCACGTAGCGACCCAGGTCCCTTGATTGTGATTTAGGAAGTTCTCACTAATATTTGTACTGATGAAGTACTTAATTAGCTGCCAGGAACTTTTTATTCTAAGCCATTTAACTCATTTAGTAACTACAACAACACTAAGATATAGGACTATTATTGTCGTTATCATTTCTATTTCGTAGTGAGGAAACTAAGGCAGAGAGAGTTTAAATCATTTGCCCAGGACCACACAGCTGGATTTGGACCCACACCCTTAACCATTATGATGATAACAAAATATGAAAGTAGATTGGCCTCTGATGGTGAGGAGGTGCTAATGCTATCCCTAGAGGACCTGGCTGGTTGCCTCATCCCAGGAGACAGCCAGCTTTTCTGGTCTGGGTGCTCTGGGCTCAGGGCAGCTTCAGCATAGCCAGAGAAAGAAGGTCCCAAAGGAGCAGTGAGGGTAGACAGGGCTGTGAAGTTCGGTGGAGAAGTGCCATGGAGAAAACCCGCTCTTGTCCGTAAACCTGGATGTCCGGCCTAGTTCTGCCACCAACTCTCCATGGGACCTGAGTGACCCTTCTGAACCTCCTGCCCCATTGGCTCTGCCCTCTTGTGATTCAGATGGAGATGAGACATCACGTGGCTTTGAGGCCCACCTGGTGGTCGCAATGACAGCAGAAGAAGGACTAAAGAAGCTCCAATACCAGACCTGTCCCTATCCTCACTGTCAGAAGCCCAAAGCAGCAGCAGGTGCCCACACTGCTGGCTAAATAGCTGGGTTATTTAAAGTGCCTGGCACTGCCTGAGATCTCAGGATTCTGCTATTTCAGGCGGGCTCTGGGCTATGGCTACCTCCTGCCCCACTGCCCAGCCTAATGGGGTTTGCTGGGGGGTGAGGGGAAGGGTTGTGGCTTGGTTATTTATAGCTCAAACATTGCTTTCCCATCCAATGAATGGTCAGCCCTGGGGGTGGGTGAAGGGCTCTGATAGGGGCCAAAGGGTGCAACATCTCTTATTCTGGTCAAGGTTTACGAGATCCCCAGATCTATAAAGGAGAACGTGTGCAGAATTCAAAATTCTTCAGGATGCTGCCTGGTGTGGCTCCGTTCAACTCACTTGCAGGTAGCAGATGTTCACTGACTACCTAGAATTGGTTAGCTACTGGGTAACAGAGGCCAAGTAGGCCTGGTCCCTGCCCTCAAGGTACTCCTAGCGTGGCAGGGGAGGCCAACAAGTAAACTGGCAATTACAATGCACCATGATGGTGAGAATTGGAAGTGAGGAACTGGCAGGGCTTCCAGGAGGAGGCAGTTCTCTCCAGCTCACTGCTGGTACCTCTTGCTAAATGGCTGCAGCAGCCTTGGGAAGGCCCCCACCTCCCTGACTCCTCTAGCCCACCATCGCATGGACACACACATGCATGCCTTACTAAAGACTCTCCGTTGCCCTCAGGATGAAATCGTAACTAGTTAGATGGTCTGCAAGGAGCTGGCCCCATCAGCTGTTTTCCCTTGTCTGTGCCCTCTCCCCACCATTGACTAGAATGCCACAGTTCCTAGAGCACATTGTGCCCTTCCCACCTCTGGACCTTCGTGTTCACTAAGCCCCCTGCCTGGAACACCATTTCCCCACCCTCTACCTGGCTGGAGCCTTCTCACCGTTCAGGTGTCAGCTTGAATACTGCTCCTGGGGAAGGCCTGACCACCCTGTCTAAAGTTGTCCCTCTTGCTGCTTTCACTCAGGACCGCCTTTTGTTTTCCATATCCCTTCCCTTACTCTGAATTTCCTTGTTTGTTTATTGCTCCTCTCTTGCAGCCTGTGAGTAATGCGAGGGCAGGAATGGGGCAGAGGTTACATGTGCAGACTCTAGTGCTCATGTGTCTGTGTTAAAGCATCACTGCCATGCTCACCAGCTGCGTGACCCTGGGGAAGTCACTTCACCTCTTTGTGTCCAAGTTTCCCCATGCATAAAATGGGGAAATAATAGTACCTACCCCATAGAGATGTTGTTCCGGTTTAACGAGTTAATGTATGTAAAACACTTAGAACAGTGTCTGGCATATGGCAAGTACTCAATAAATATTAGCTATCATTATTATTTTTATATCCAGTGCTTAGAATAGTTCCCGCCTCAATAAATATTTGATGATTACATGAGACACCAGGGCTGAATCTTCAAGGGAGTAGGTCTGGGTTGATTAAAGACAGAACAGTGGTTCTCAGCCCTGGCACACATTGAAATCACCTGGAGGGCTTTAAAAACCACTGATGCCTGGGGCCCACTCCCAGGAGAGTCTGGTTTAATTGGTCTGGGTGTGGCCTGGGCATTGATGTTTTAAAGCTTTCTTGAGATTCTGATTCCAGGGTTGAGAACCATGGAGATGGGGAAAGGCAGGCGTGCATAGCATCAAGAATATCATGCAGCTGGGAAGGCTTCGCTGGAGGATGTCCTTGCAGATGGAACACTGAGGGTGGGGCCAAGGGCAGGGGAGTCGAATAGTGGCCCAGTATAGCAGGGCCAAGCCAGGAAGGGCCCTACATGCCAGGCTAAGGAGCTTAAGGTTGGTGGGGAAGTCAGTAGGGAGCCTGCAAGGTTCATAGGCCAGGACTGACGTGGTCTGATGTACCTTTAAGGAAACTGGCCTGGATGGATATGGGGAGGATGGATTACTGTGAGTGAAATTGAAGGCAGGGAGATCAGAGGGCCAAAGTCCCTCTGCCCCTGTGAAAGCAGTCCAGGGCCAGGCTCAAACAGTGACGGCAATTTGCTGGTCCTCAGTTGAATTACTTAATCCTCCTTGGCATGTATGAATGGTGAAATATGGTCAGTGCAGGATTTCTCCTTGCTACCCTAACCCCAACCCTAATTGCAACCTGAGCCACTCTAGGCTGATGTAAACCCCACCTTGTCCTGACCCTGGAAAGGCTTTTCTGTCTGGCTTCCGAGACAGACACCTAAATGGCAGCCAGAATTCTCTGTTCTACAGTCTCCTGGCCCCAAGATGGTTGTTTCAACCTGGAGGCCCCTCCCAGGCCTACTTCCTCATCCATCATGCCCTCCCAGCCAGTGATCTAGATATACCAACTCTTCCCCTGGTTCTAGGCCGGCCCACTCTTGAAGCAGCAGACTTCCATCCTCAGGGGTTTCTCTCCCAACAGCATCTTGAGTATTTTATCAGTCTTCCCCTGCATCTGGTTTGTAAGTAGGGGTCTTAACTTCCTGACTTCCAGCTCCTTGGCTACCAAGCTATTTCTCTGTGATTGTTCTATTGTCCTATAGGTGGATGTGGGTCCCAGAGCTGCCTTTGAATGACGGAGCACTTGGTGAAGTGATCCATGTCATTCCCACTGTCCCACACTGTCCACCATCCCTTAGGAGCAGTATAGATTGGTGCTCCAACCTGGCTGCGCTGCTTACTGGCTCTGTGACCATGAGAAAGTATCTGACCTCCCTGTACCTTAGTTTCCTTATCTGTAAAATAGGGGTGAGAATGATGGTCACAGGTTTGGATCAGACATCCAGTTCAGAGGATACAATGAGCTTTAACTTAACAGCATGTTTCTTAGCATTAGGAAAGGATTTGGGACAGGACAGGAAATAAAGGAATATACAGCATTTTTATTTTCGTCTCATGGGGGGGCCCAGCAGCTGCCCATATATACAACATTTTTGCCCCTCACTCACATGGGGCATGTCGGCTGCTGTGGATAAGAGCTGAGATGCATATGAGTCTTCTTGATATAGAGAAGCTGCAGCCTCAATTTCCTGCCATCTGTATATTGTTTTCGAGACCAGGGCCTGCCTGCCACATCACAGTTTCCTGGGCCCCAAAATCAGGGGTTTCACAGGGCAGACACGACAGCCCACATGTTCCTAAATGTAGGGGTCCCCAACCCTTGGTGTCGTGGACCGGTACTGGTCTGTGACCTGTTAGGAATCAGGCCACACAGCAGGAGGTGAGAGTGGCAGGCAAGTGAGCAAAGCTTCATCTGTATTTGCAGTCACTCCCCAGCGCTAGCATCACCACCTCAGCTCCACCTCAAGCATTAGATTCACAGTCTAATCCCTGGTGCCAAAAATGTTGGGGACCACTGCCTTAATGTACTCTGGGAGTACAGCCTGGGTCACTTTCCTAGGGAAGCCTAGGCCAGTTCAGGCTGTCGTCAAGCCTTGACTCTGTTATTTATCTGAACACCATGTTTCTCAAACAAGGAGAGTCAGTAAACTACCATTAACTAACAAAGGCAAAAACTTGATTGATAAGAGTGAGAGAGAGAGAAGGGAAGGGAAGAGAAGGGAAGGGAAGAGGAGAGGAGAGGAGAGGAGAGGAGAGGAGAGGAGAGGAGAGGAGAGGAGAGAGAAACTGCAGACCATCTCGTGGAAGAGTGTATCTCATTTTTACATTTTTGGGGATAAACTGATCAACTGGCAGCAGGCAGGAAATTAGTTCAGGCATTTCTGTTCTTGAGCAGGCTATCTAGGGGCATCAAAAATGGCAATATCAGTTGTTAGGATTTTCCAGAACCTCAGGAGTTCACTTGGGGAGTAAAGTCTTTGTGGGTACTATGTCAGTGCCTGCTCCCCTCCACCTTAGCTAGGCTAGGTCTGCACCTTTCCTACAGAAGGCCTCAGCATGGGGCTGCTGTGGGCTTAAATGGGTCAATGCATGCAGGATTCTCAAAAGAGTGAAGTGGAAGTGTTCGTATGGAAATAACTTAAGAGTAAATGTTTAATAAGTTCTAAGTACAATTATTCCTTCCCTTTTTGAGTTCCATCTCTGTTGGCCTCTCCAGCTGGCATTGCCTGGTATCTTATATCTCTTCTGGAGTTGAGATTCAGAGGAGGAGAGGAGGAAGATGGGGACCCAGAGAGGAAGCCAAGAACCCAGACACTTTGGAATACTTGGTTTTAAGCAATAAAGTGGTCAGGTTGCTCCCCTTGGAGTCTATAGGGCCTGGTCTTGAGGGCGATTTCTTTTTTCTTTTTTTTTGCTAAGGCAGTATCAATCAGAGGCACCTCCCCCATCACCCATAATTTCATCTCTTTGGCTGGGAGCAGGTTGTGTCCACTACTTTGGTTTTTCTCTCAGCCGTGGAGGATAACTAGAAGCCCAGAGAAAGTTTGTTCTATCCTTTCCTCATAGGGACCTGGGGATGAGGACCCTGGTAGCAATAGGCTGTTCCCTTCTTGAGTGGCTCCCTTTTCTCTAGGAAGCCAGGTGAGCTAAGGGACAGGGTCTCAGAGCTGACCTCAGAGCCTGGCTGTCCTAGGGACTTACAGTATGACCTTGATCAAGAGAGTCTCCTTTCTGGCCCTCTTCTGTTTCCTCACCTTTAAAATTGGGAGATAGAAGAACTATAGACATAATATCCTAAGGAAATAGGCCTCCCTCTTTCTACTTTAAATATACTCTTTGTGTTTTTTTTTTTTTTTTTTTTTTTTTTTTTTTTTTTTTTTTTTTTTTAAGACCACTCTTAAAGGGCATCATCCCAACGTTTTCTGGAATATAAATACCAGGGAGTCCAATAGTGGTTTCTTTTGGAGTCCATATCCTCTTCCAGATGGTCTTGGTTGTTTTAGGGCAGAAAAAGCAGTGTTCTCTTCAACTACAGTGGAGAATTTTCTTAGAGATAGGGGAAGGTTAGAAACTCCAGATCAATCTTAAGGCTTTTATTTGGACAGAAGGGTGCCTAAATTACTGTTTCTGAGTTTGTGAATCAAATGGCAGGGCTGGCTGCCTCCATTATTGTACATGGCACCTGGCTCAGCCATACATGTGGAGGAGAAGCTTTATGAAAACTTGTGCTTCTTTGATGGTGAGGACTGCATTGGTGGTTGGGATGGTGGTAGAGAAGGTTGGGTGATTTTGGAGTGGAAGGATGATTGCAATGATAATGCAGATGTGGTCATGGCACAGGGAAGTTTGGGAAGGTAGGTAGGGCATTAGAGATGGTTAAGAAATATTTTTGCTAGGAGCAATGGAAAGGCACTGATGGATTATAATTTAAGGGGAGGGGAACCAGATTTATGTTTTGAAAGCTCATTTTAATTGTATGGTAGAAAACTGCTTGGAGGATGGCAAGAGTGGGTAGTTATAGACCAGTTAGGAGCCATTGGAATAATCCAGGAGAGAGATAATAGTGGCTTGGACTGGGGTAACAGAGGTGGAATTGAGAACAGTAGGCAGATGCTGGAGTTACTTAATTGGTAAAATCAACAAGACCCACAGCGATGATTAGATAATACCTTGATCAGATTGGGAGAGCTGTGAATAAGAAGGAGATATCAAAGATGATCCTTTGGTTTGTGGCTTGGGGAACTAGATGGGTTATTAGATTAGAAACTCAGTGAGGCCAGGAACTTTATTGTGTCTGCCTGTACCCCCAGGCCCTCAAGTAGCAGCTGTCAAAAAATATTGGCTGGATAACTATTGCTGTCAACTCGCAGTCATTAACCTGATGGAAGCCATATATTACAATTTTTGGTTCCCACGTCTGCATCCTCCGCTGGACAGCAAACACTCCTGGAGCTGGCCCACCAATAGTTAATGGCTAAAGGGCTGGACCTCAGGAAACTGAATTTGAATCCCAAGGTCTCACTTGACTGACTGCATGATTTTGGGAAAGTTACTTCCCAAAATCTTACTTCTTCAATATAGTCACCTCTAAAATGGGGATACAAAGAGTATTTACCACACAGGATTGTTATACCAATTAGATGAGTTGGTATAATGAGATAATGTTGTAAAGCACTTAGCTCAGTTTCTGGACCATGGTTGGTAGGTATGATGGTGGTTGTTTAAGAAAATTAATCATCTGTATCTCACATCCAACACCTTGTTGGCCCACAGAGGGTGAGGTGGGAGGGTGAGGAAATGAGTGAAGGCAGGAAAGCTATTTAATACTTTGGAGACAGCGCTGGAGATATTGTGGGGAGATTGATGCTCCATCTACATCCATCTTATCGCTTCCACTCTGGTTTCTAATCTTGTTTCTTGGCAGTCCCAGAGATGAGACTCTTTGCGATGTGGTCCCCGGGGCTCATGGCAGGCCTTTGGTGCCCAGGGGGAAGGCTGAATGTCTTGGGATTCAGCTGCTTTCATATCTACCTTTGCCTGTCTCAATCTCAGCTTAGTCTCAAAGAACTGTGTTTTAAAAATAGCAACAGGTGCTGTTGATCAAGGTGGAAACCCCTAAAAACCACTGCTCCCAAGTGGTCTCTGCCCCATGATGGATGACTTTGGAGTGACAGGGAGCCCCAAGCAGCTGCTGTTTCCTGTTCCTTTCTTCCCCTTGATGAGAAAGTGAGGACTTGGCAAACCTGAGGACCCTGGAGGGTCCCCCAGAGGCCCAGAGGAGGAGGCAGAGAGAGCTCACTGGCCCAGCAGCTGTCCCTGCTGCTGTCCTTGTGCATCTGGGCTGGAGAGGGAGGGAATTATATGTCATAGACAATGAGCAATTGACTGGATGCAGAGAGGCAGATTTCAAGAGGAAGACAGAGAGAGGTGCCATCCACATCTGGGTCATCTGTGGGTACTGTGTAGCTATGTGGGGAGGGGTTTCTACATATGGGGCCCCTCAAGCCATCTGTCAGCTTAAAGTCAACCCTCAGGAAGCTAAGGGTGGGGCTAGAAGCCAGTTGGTGGTTCACAGCACTTGGCCAAAACCTGGACTTAGGCCTTAGGGAGACACCCATTTGACACACACTTCTCTACACGCAGACGTGCATGT
Organism: Eidolon dupreanum; assembly: GCA_028627145.1. NCBI lineage: Eukaryota > Metazoa > Chordata > Mammalia > Chiroptera > Pteropodidae > Eidolon > Eidolon dupreanum. The sequence continues at coordinate 90,425,720 of CM053502.1, read as the reverse complement.
ACTGACCTGCACCCCCTCCATGGTCAGACCCTCCAAATGATCACCTGCATCCCCTTGAGGGGTGCAGCCATGGGCAAGCACTCAGATGGGCCTCTTGGAGATAGTAGTGGTGTGTGCGTGCGTGCGTGTGTGTGTGTGTGTGTGTGTGTGTGTAAGGACCAGGAGGCCCCATTCTCGCTGTTTCTCTAGTGGCTACAGTCCTTCAAGCTTCAAGGGCAGCAGTGGGAGCTTCAAATAAGCCCTGCTTCTGGCTAGACCCACTGGATCCTGGCAAAATTGTCTGCTCTCCAGGTAGACCCCATTTCCTCTTGGGGATGTGAAATTGTAAATCTTGTCCCTTCTCATACCTTTTATCTCCCTTTGCCACTCCCCATCTCTTATTCACCTGGCCAGTTTCTAGTTGTCCCTGCTTATCCAACCCAGGAAGCCCCTCAGCACTTTTCTCGTCTGCAACAAATAGATGTGCCCCCTCAGATATCCTGTACTTCCCTGGTCCCGGCACTATGCCACGTAGTCATGGCTCTTCCTTTTGCCTGTTTCAACCTGACTTGCCCCTAACCTCCCCCTCTGGGAAGCCTTCTGTGATTGCTCTAACCCAGCCTTGCCCACAACTCCCACTTCATTCATCATCTGTATTCCTCATCAGTCTTTCATCACATGTTCATTTTCAGACTATCTTTATCTGTATCACTGTCTTCATGTCCTACCTGGGCTATCAGAGGTCACATTCTGTGCTATTTAACCTCAACTTCTTTATTTGTTATTCATTCATTCATTCATTCATTCATTCTCCAAAAAACTTCTTGAACTCTTGTCTGCTATGAGCCAGGTACTGGACTGGGCTCTGGGGCTACAGAGGGCTTCCTACTTCGCGGCTCCTTGACTCCACGTGGGGTGTATAGCAGCCAGCGCCCAGGGGAGAGTGTGCTGTTACTATGGCCTGCCTACTGCCCACTGTGGGAGCCCCTTCAGGAGGTTGGAGCAGTGCTCATGGAGAAGTTTTAGGAGACATGGCTTCTACTTTCAGGTCAGTTCCAAGCCAGTCAGTCATTAGCCTCCCTCATGGGGTGGGGGTGGGGCTACAGTTCCCCATCTACAAAATGAGGGTTGCTGCAGAAGCTCACTTGAGTCTCTTCCAGCCCTGACCTCTGTGACTCTGTGAAGGAAGGCCTGGGTCCTGGCCAGCTGTCCTGCATCCCACACAAACCTTGTCCTTTCCTTTCTGTTCTCCTGAAGGCAGAACATGTTCTGCTTATGACACAGGATGAAGGATAGCTCCACACTAAGGCAATAGTCTGCTTAAAACATCCCTTAGCACATATGGACAGTTCACTTAGTTGCTAAATCAAATCATAGAGAGAGAGGGAGGCACAAATCAGTTAGAGTATGGCAGGTTTGGGATGGTCTAGGTGATGTACATTAGTGGCTTTCAAACATTTTTGACTGGAACCCACAATAAGAAATAGATTTTACATCACAACCTAGTATGACATGTACAAATACCCACCACATGTAGAATGGAAACAAAAATATTATGAAATAATATCCTTCCTAAGTACAATGCCCTTTTATTCTATTCTATTCGATCCTATCCTACCCTACCCTACCCTACCCTATCCTATCTTTCCTGTCCTGTTCTGTTCTCTTCTAAAAACATGATGGTCATTACCTACTGCATTGATTTCAACACCCACCAATGGGCCATGAACTGCAATTTGATAAACACCTATATAGAGTGATTGGGCAGGTCTGGTGTGATGGGTGTAGGGAGTTATTGTCTGTTCCAATGTGTGTTAGTGAGAGCAGCTTTCTTCTTGGAGCACCTTTAGGCCGGTGGGTCCAGATAGGGAACATTTCACTTAGTGCCTGTCAGCAACTACAGACCCTTTGCTTGTGAGAGTCAGGCCCACCCTCCTCCTGCCATCCCTGATCCTTGTACTTCCCTGGTGCTATCCAGGTATTTCTGAATATGTAAGGGTCCCTGGCCTCACAAGGACTCCGCTGCCCAGAGATAATGTCTCATGCCTCGTAGAAACCTGTCCTGGTCACAGAAGAGCCTGTAAAGCCTGGTGTATGCGATCTTTGATGGGGTGGGTGGTAGTGGTGGCTGGTGCTGCTAGCTGGAGCCTTGTCCCAGACTCAGTCAGAGAGAGACTTCCAGACTGGGTCCCAGTCAGTTCACACACACTTATTTAGCACTTTCTGTGTTCCACCTACAGCACTGCATTCAGGCCACAGGCATGAATAGTTCTTCCCTCAATGAATGTTTACCGAGTTTCCTCTGAGTGCTGGCCTAGGGCTACCCAAGACAATCCAGATGAAGGAGATGCAGTCCTGCTCTCCAGGAGCTGGGGGAAGGCATGTGTGGGCAGACAGTTAAAATTGTCCTTGTTACAGGGAAGGCCAAGTCAGGGCTGTGTCCAGAAATGAAAGAGGTTGGGAGGCTGGCCCTTGTACACAGCTGTTCCTGCACGAGTGGGATTTGGAAGAATGACAGAGAGGGAGAAATGAGGATTTGTGACCAAGACTAGGGGAGCCCAGCCAGGATGGGGAGCTGGGAGTTTGTGGGTGGGAGGGGCAGAGTCGATGCAGTTCAGTTTTGGGAGGGTTCTAGGTGGGGTGGAGTGGGCAGACCAGCAGGACAAGCCCACAGGAAGTGACAGGCTTCAGTCACATCCTGTTTGGCCCTTCAGGACCTCTGATCGATCCCTCACTGATTTGAGAGGCAGGGTAACTTCTCATGGTAAAAGGTGGTTGTTAACAGGAGGGGTCAAATAGCCCCATTGGGCCCTCTTTCCTCCCTCCCCTACTGTCTCAGGCCAGAGTTTGGAAGGCTGGGACAGTCCCAGCCAGACCTGGGATTCCCACAGTGCAGGGATGTTTCCTGTCAGCCTCTCCAGATCCGCTCTAGGCAGGATTTACAGTGGTGGGAATCATAAACTAAATTCGAGTAATGTCTCAAACAGTGACATTAGCAAGTAGACTGAGTGCTGGAGGCACAGTAATGGCTTTACTTAGGAGCCTTGATTTACAATGTCATCAGGAAGCCACGCAGCTCTGCTCTGCAGGAAGCACTTCTAGAGGCTGACCCCTCCCCACCTACTTACTGACTCCCATTCTGCACCCGACAATTGCAGGGGACTTAGAGCAGCACTTCCTCACCCCCACCTACCACCATTCCATCCTGTCCCCACCATAACCAGGACCTTTATCTCTCACCATCCTGACTAGCTGTTCTGCTTTTCTGCTTGGATCTGTACCCCATCATATGTTCCCATGCCCCCATTAATCCTTACTGCCTGCAAAAGTTATTCCTGCAGGTCACCTTCTCATCTGGCTTTCCCTTGTCCTTGACCCTGATGCTGGCACGCCTGTAGGGTGTGCTGCTTGTATCCTCTGCCACAGGTACAGTACAGGGTCATGGTTGCATCTGGCCCTTGGACCCCGAGCTGCCTCTGACTGCTGTAGATCTTGGGCAGGTTACACAACTTCTCCCTGCCTCTTTTCTTCATCTGCAAAATAGAGGTGCTAACAACATTTTCTATCTCATAGTGGGTTTTGTGGGATTAAATGACAGAATGCAAGCAAAGTGCTGGGGAGAGCAGAGTAGGAGTTCTATAGTAATGAGAGTAGAGGCTATTAATAATAACAATGATAATAACTATTATATTATTACTATAACTATTACTACTACTACTACTATTATTATTATTATTATTATTATTATTATTATTATTTAATGGTTCTAACATCAGTCTGCCTCCCCCACCTGGCCCCAGACTCCAGGAAGTTAGGAACCCTTTTCCCCATCAGAAAGAGGGCACCTCTCAGTGCTCTCTCTGCTCCTCCTGGCCTTCCTGGTACCCACTTGCCTTTCATGCTCAGCTCACTGACTGTCTAAACTTCATACTCTCTTCCCATGCTAGTGCAAATCCATCCTTGCAGACCCTGGCTGTGGTGGAAATGGAGAATAGAGAGGCAGATCCTTTGCAAAGGGTGGTGGCCTAGACCTGCAATAATCCAGGGAAAGAAAATCTTGGTGGTTCCTGCACTGGCCACAAACTTGCTGGGCCAGAAGAGCATCAGTGTGCTGTCCACTCTGGAGCAATGTGGTCTGGGAGCTTCCTCTTGTTCCCAGGCCCGGGACCTGCCACTTCTGCCTGTATCCAGGGAGGAAGTGGGCTAAGGAGGCAGATGTTGGAGGATCCCTCTGGGGCATCAAAACAGCCCTCCTGGGGACCCTGACTTACTGAGGCCTGGGTGGGCCAGAAAGCCCCTGTCAGCTGGAACACACCTCTCCTCTCCTTTACCCCCGCCATGCAGAGTCTGGAGGCATAGTACCCTGTGAGTTGCCTCCACTGCTCACTGCTGGGATCTGTGACTTCTTTCAGGCAAGTGGGCTAACAAATCCTTGACCACAATATAGAAACCAGGTAACAGCAAAACCGCTAGGCATTCAGTTAGGAAAGCCTTCTATGCAATGAAATAACATCGTCATCATCACCAATAATAATAATCATTCATGTAGCACTTCCCGTATAAACACTTTGTAAATGGTAACTTACAAAGATCTTATGAAGTAGGTACTGTTCTCATTCTCATTTCACAGATGAAGCACTGAAAGCCTACATAACTTGCCTGAGGTCGCACAGCAGAGCCAGGATCTGCACACTTAATTATGGGTGTGTAGGAGCATCTCTAATGCGATGCTTTGGGTCCCAGCTGTGGCACCTCTGCTGCCCCAGTTTCTTTCCCCAGGAACACGCTCATCTTTATTTGTAGATGTCCTATTCATCCCTGTTCCTGACTTCATGGCTCCGTGGTGCCTCCCTGACCCTCACCCATGAGTCTTGACTCCTGTGGCTCTCTGGGGTGAAGGCCAGTAGTGACGGCCTTGGCTCCGCCATCATGCCACCATCCTTGCTCCTTATCTGAACTTCTGCGCCTTTACTTGCTTGACTTGTCCTGTATTTTTCCTTCTCTTTCTATATCATTTCTGTGAGAGAGCCAGGACATTACTGACAAAGCAGGATGTCAGCACTTTGAGAGCAGGCTTGTGTCTTCTGCTTCCTTGGAGCCCTCAGAAGGTCAGACAAGTACTGGAACCATGGGAGTCTTGCCTCTGAATGAAGGAGGGTCTGATGAATGATGTGGTACCTCTGTCATGAGCTCATAGCCATCCTTTCTCAAACAAAACTGAAGGATGCCTTGAGCTGGATTTATATCTTGGGAGATCTAAGCATTGGTGGCCATGGACTCAGGAATTCTGGGGTGGGCCAAATTTGGGATCATTCAGACAGGGGGATAGGAATCTAAGAAATCACTTATTTAGAAGAGAGCCCTGTGTACTAGTAGGGGTATTTGTGTGTGTGTGTGTGTGTGTGTATGTGTGTGTAAGAGACCAGGTTCTAGTTCCCTCTCCACCACTAGCTGTGTGACCTTGTATCCACCACCTGCACTCTCATCTGCAATAACTTACCATCTTGAAGACGAGAAGCATGGCCTCCTCTCAATGACTGCAATGGTGGAAGGTCCTGTGGAATCACGACGTTGGGGAGAGTGTCCTGTGAGAATGATCACGCTCTAGTTGTCTCTCTGCCTCCCCTCCCCTGGCCCTTTCAGAAGATCATGCAGCCTCCATCCCCTTGTCCCCACTGCTCAGTACCTTTATCACAGTTTTAGATCACATTAATCCTTTTGGGCAGAATGGCTCTTGCCCTAGGGCAAGAAGGGCCTGCCAAGGTGTCAGGGCCCAGACAGGGCCTGAATTCAGACAAGGTTGTTTCCCTGTGAGCAGCAGAACTACTAGACAGGAAAGCTGACCATAAATCTAGTGTCAACATGGGGGAGGGAGCCTAGGAGGGTCTGGGAGAAACCTCTGATGCCCCTGGCTCCTCTGCGGCTCTCCAAAGCCTAAGTTAGAACCACTGGGACAATTTTAGATTCACCAGCTGGTGGGGCCCTTTCTAGGTGACTCTGGTGGGGTGGGGGTGGAGCCTGGGGCGAGCAAGTCTGACAGTGAGGGTCACAGTGCCCAGAGCCTGAACCGAGTTCTTTCTCAATGTCGTTCACATTATCCTGATTTTTATTATGTCTCTTGTTCTTAGGGAGCTCCCAGTCAGAGATGACACAGTTGTAGGCAATAAAAAAAGATGTACCACAGTAAAGCAATCAGCACTAAATAAAAAACTATATGAACGACATGTATGTTAGCAATATGTGTGGGTGGGTGAGTGCTCGGTGGTCGGGATTTGGGGTCAGGGTAAAGAGGGCTGGACCAGCATCATTCCTAACTCTCATCTATTCACTGCAAGAAGGCTTCCTGTGTGAAGGAGGTTTCTGAAGACCTTTGGAGGATGGGAGAGAAACAGGCTGGGGAAAAATGGGTGAGCGCAAGAATGTGGGGCTGAGAATAAAGGATTTCTCTCACAATGCCAGGAGCTACAGACTCCTTCCCTTGTACACTGGAGTAGTGGCTTGCAAGGAGGGGTCTCTGAGTGGCAACTGCAGCTAGCTCTTACCTCCCGGATGGGGCCCAGACAGCCCCATCAGTGGCTGCCACCCTTCTCTTTGTGATCAATATTATGAGAAAGGTTTCCTGCACCCTTCCCTTTTGGTTTCACATGTGGAGAGGAGAAAAGGCGCAGGGCTTCTCTCCTCCAATGCGTGAGCTCATCGCCCGCCCAGCCTCTCCCCCTACCCAATGTGGAGGAGCAGGCAGTGGGCGGGTAGGGGCCAGCAGAGTGCTTTTACTTGTACTGGCTTTTCTAAAGCTGGCAAAGACAATACCTTACATTCCCAGGGAAAAGAGAATGGGGGAAATTACTTAATCAACTGTAAAGAGGATGGAGTTATGTTAGATGTCAGGAAGAACTTTCTACCAGCATGCAAGGAAAAGGCCTTTCTTATAGGTTATAATTAATTATACATTTTTGAAAATGGCTTTGTTAGAAACAGAATGTCGGCCTCACCTCCTGCTTTTGCTGTGGAAGTCGCTGTGCTGTAGGCTGATTTACTGTGGAGTGATTTTTAACCAAGAAACTGGCTAGGGGCAGAGATAAAAGATAGATGGAAGATATGTAGGTGAAAGTCAGGACAAGAGTGGTTTTTCAGAGAGAAGGGAAGGGGGAGGAAGAGAGGGGGAGGGAGGAAGGAAGGAAGAGGGAGGGAGGAAGGGGAGAGAGAGATATTAATAAACAAAAGTGTAAAAAACAAGCAGTATTTGAGACTTTGAGATAATCATCTGAACTCATTGGGCCTCGGTTTGCTTTTCTGTACAAGGGGGCCCCATTTTAGCTTAAACGGTCAGTGGTTCTATGGGGCTATAATTATGTTTTGACAACAAGATCACAAAGCAGAGGTCTGGAAAACTGAGCAGTTGTTGGGTCCTCTTTACCTTGAATTAATGGTTGTTTTTGGGAAATAGTCAAGGAGAAGAATAAAAATGCCTATTTCCTTGAGACCTTTCTGCTTCCTGTTAATTTGTCCATTCCAGCTACTTCCTGCCTTTTTGTCTCTCTACCTGTCCATGTATGTTTCTGCACCCATTCACACTCTCCCCTGCCCCATTCATCCACCTACCTGTCCATCTATCCTACCCCTCCATTCGTCTTGAATTTTAGCTTACTCCTGGGTAGAACCAAGGTAGAGAAGATAGCATTTTGAAAGGCTTCAGGAGAAAAGATTCTCAGGAGGGTCTGAGGCAAGTCCACTGGGCAGAGGCCTCCAGAAAAGAGGCAATCATGATAGACTGAATCCCTGGTCAGCTTATGTGCTCCTACCCAGACCTCCGGGCAGTCTGTTCCTGGGCAAATTCTCCCTTTCACTTTGGTATATCACACAGACCACTCCTCTCTCTTTTACAAAGCTCGACCCCACTAAGGAAGCCTTGATTCCCAGGCAGCAAGAATGGAGGGGTCAGTCAGTGGAGGGACTCACTCAGGTGGGTGGCTGGGGGTTGAGGAGAGTTGAGGGTGATTCCTTCTCTGAAGACCTTGAAAGGTCAGCTGAGAAAGAAAAGGCTTGCCTGAAGCCACAGGAGAGACGAGGGCTAATCTGGGTCCCTGAACAACAGTATCCAGGGCCAATGGCCCTCTGTAGCCCAGAGAACTAACTAACATGTTGAATAGCTGAGTATATTAATGGATGATTAAGTATGGGGTTTTACTGATTAAGATAAATGAGAATAGGATAAGAGCACTCTACTATAGAATTATTCTGGTCAAGAAAACCCCTAGTACATGATAGGAACTGGATCTATTTATTTTTTTAAAGATACTTATGGACAAAGATTGGAAGGATTATGCAAATATTAAAAATAGTTGCTGGGCTAGTGTGATTAGAATATGAGTGTTTTTTTTTCTTTTCCTTTTCTAAAAATCTTTTAATGATGTTGCTTATATAATGAAAAAGATTTTTAAGTGAGAAAGGAAAGAAAAAATAGATTTTGAGACTTTAGCGGCCTATGTTTTATATTATCTTCTTTTACAGGGTGTGGTACTTCTCTGCGATTTTACTTTTTCAAGACCCACATGATTTTGTCTACTCAGCTACCCTGTAAGAAGTTCCCATTTCCATGATGAGGGCCAGACATAAGACAGTATTTTAATATAGAGAGCTTTGCTTCTCAAAGTGTGGTCCCTGGACCAGCAGCATTGGCATCACCTGAGAACTAGTTAGAAATGAAACTTTTGGCCCCTACCCCAACCTACTAAATTTGAATTAGCATTTTAACAAGATCTCCAGGTAATTTGTGTGTGCATTAAGATTTGAGAGCTGCTGTTCCAGAAGAGTGGTTCTCAAGCTCGAGCATGCATCAGCATCACCTGGAGGGCTTAGTAAAATGAGGATTACTGGACCCACTTCAGAGTTCCGATTCAATAGGTCTGAGGTGGGACCCCAAATAATTTGCATTTTTAATGGGTTCTCAGGTGGTGCTGAGTTGCAGGTGAAGACCACACCTGGAGAACCACTGTTTTCCAGGATGGAACAAAAAGATGTAGCCTCCAATGTGGGAGCATTGTGGGAATTGGTGTGCCCTTCACCTGTGTAAATGCATTGTTGCATCTGTGTGACTTGGATGGGTCTTGTCCTTTCTTTTGGCTTCAGTTTTCTCATCAGTAAAGTAAGCAAATTGGACTTGATGGACTAGAATCATCCTTCCTTCCACCTCTGATCTTTCTTACTATTTGATTCTATCACATTTGTATGTCAGCTCTGATCAGAGTAATGTGTGTGTGTGTGTGTGTGTGTGTGTGTGTGTGTGTGTGTGTGTTCACCATTCTACTGTTCTTACCCAGAATGCTCTGTCAGTTCTTCAGTCAGCCTACATTGCTAGGTTCACTGCTTGGTATGATCTTTGCAACATGGCCTCTAGCATTCTGTCCTAGAATCCATCCTCAATAGCCACTTAAACCCACATGTTTAATGGTTGTTCCCATTTGTTTATTAATTAGACACACATTTACCAGTCACCATCTGTGCTTCTGCCAGTGGGTTAGGTGCTATGATGAAATTCAAAGAAATGATTTAAGCTTAATCAACACGTGCACATTGTATCTTTTTAAATAAAATGATAGAAAATCCAGTTGAAACTGGGTTAAATGATCTATGGCATTTACTGGTTCATGCATTTGAAAAGCTGGGCTGTAATGTGGACTTCAGGAATAGCTCGAGCGGGCCTTATGCTTCGTTCCTCATTGACTTTCTGTGTCCTGATCTCTGTGTGCTGGCTTTGTCCTCCCCTGCTGACTTCCTTCCTGGCCTCATATCTGTATACTGCGCTTCCTTAAAGAATGTAGATTTCTGGAGGGCAGAGGAACTAGTCTTTTGGCTTGGGTCATGAACCGTTACTGACTTGCTAGTGTTATGCACATGTTCCACCCTAGAGCTGGAGATTGAATCAGCTACTCCAGACCCATAGGAGGTCCTAAGTGGCATTTGAGAGCTTTTATAATGGATCCTTGGAAGACAACAGCAAATGTCCACCACAGTCCACCTCTTTGCCTGAAACACATACTATTGTATTGCATGCACACTTTCAGGAACACTCCACCTACACACAATACACTCACCTAAATGCCCAGAGTGAGGCATTGTGAAATTTCACCCAGCTGCTATTTACAGCTCCCTGTCCAGCATTTCCTGGTGCTGTGAGTCCTCTTTATCCTATCTAGATAAGATTCCTGATGTTTCAGGCTCTGACTTGTTAAATAGTAAGCTATCGATGCCTCAACATTCCCAGTATGTACTATTGGAGAGAGGATACGAGAATTGCAAAAATAGAAAAAAAAAAATCAAGCAAACAAAAATGTACCTCTTTTTATTGGAAAACAATAAAATTAGAAAGCCACATGTGGTCACTGATCTGTGGTCCATAGCATCTTCTGGCAGTGCGTTCCTTCCTTGGTTAGCTAGTCTGGGGTGGGATGCTTTCCCTTGTCTGCTGTCCTCTCTGGACCCCTCTGAGATGGACATTGCAGAGTACCTCTCTTCTATGCTATTTTGGCAGTTGTGTTCTATTGGATGAGACTAGGAGTATGGGCATTGTGTTAGGGGTTGGGCAATCAAAGGCTGTTGTCAGCCAGATTTGACAATGCAGGTCTCTCTAAAGACCTTAGATTTCCCGTCTGTTTAATTCCCAGTCAATACCATGTGCCAATAACAGCAGCCAAATAATATTGCTGAGTCAGTTTGAAGTCCAAGATTGTTTCCTAGCAACAGATCTCCTCCTCTGCTCATTCCCTAGCCCTTGATTTTATCACTTCTGTTTCCATAGTATGTCTCCTGGGGGGTTTTGTTTTGGGATAGAAAGGCACCACCAATCTACCCTCTGCTCAATGGCTACATCTCAACTGCATCCTTACAACTGAAGGGATTGTCCTCATGCCAGGAGGGGAGTTTATTTTGAGATATTTGTGTGTGGTCTGGGGATTCAGACTTCCTGATGACACCAATCTTATGTTTTACTATGGTTCCTACCACCTATCTTTGCTCACACACAACAGCATTGCTTTTTTGTGTCTACCAGACTCCAGATTATCATAATGTCAGGAAATTTGGATTATAGGCTGCCAGTGGCACCAATACCTCTCTTCTCAAAGCCATGTTTTCTTTTTTCTCTGCTCTCATGGGCCACCTTGAACAAAATGATGTCATTTAGGACCTTACTTTTTATTGAAGGCCACAAGAAGTAGTCAGTGTATTCCAACATCCTAAATTTTTCTTACCTGCCATAATCTGTGGAGCAGGAGGCAGCAGTTTAACCACTCTCCTTGCTATTGCATATCAAGTGTCGCCAACTTTCCTGAATGAGGAGCCACAGTCCTTCTACCTGAAACTTGCCCAGATGACATCGTTGAGCCAATTAGGAAAAGCCTCCCCTTTCTCAAGTCATTTTATTTTCATTTGCTAGAAAATTGTTTGTAAAGATACAAGTTTCTTTGTATCTTTCTTTGTATTTAATGACTATTAATGTCTATGCCCCAGGGTTGGGTAGGGTACCATCCATGGTGGCCCTGCATAGCAACATCTCTGTTATTTGTCAGCATACCTCTTTGGCTTGGTGTATATGCCCTGCCCTACATTGTAGGGTCAATTATTTCAACATCCCACTTCTGTTACCAAAGTCTAAATCCACTAGATGCAATTGATTACAAATAGACAAAAATCCAGTTTGATCTCACTTCTAAAAATGAATGTTATTGGCTTGTGTAACAAGAAAGTGGTATAGATTTCAGGCATGGGTTCACTGGAGTTTGGCTCCATTTCTCTCATCTCTGTAGGGAAATAGCTTTATCCTCAGGCTGGCCTTTATCCTCAGGTAGCAAGATGGCTGTGACAGGTACAGGCTGCATGTCCAATGATCAGGCCATCTAGAAGGAGAGAGAACACATTTTCCCAACAGTCTTGGAGAAATTCTGAGTCACACTCTGATTGGACTTGCTTGGGTCATATGCTTCTCTTATAAACATTCACTGTGGCCTCTGGAATTAAATGTACTAATTGAAGTTGAGGTGGGAGGTAGGGATCAACTTCTGAGAACTTTGTAGCTCCCCAAATCAAAATCAAAAGCTTTTGGGAAAAGAGCCATACATGCTTCTGGTATAAATATAATGCTAATAATGCTGATGGTGATCACTTATTATCTTGTGATATGCATTGGATCAAATAACCTACAAGTTAGGTACTATTTTTACCCCTAATTTTACTCCTGTGTAAAAATAGATGAGAAAACTGATGTTCTTAAATCAGTCACATGACTGGTAAGTATTAGAACAAGATTTGACCCCAAATCTGCCAGATTTCAATTCCTTCTGGCTTCATCTAGTTAAAGGTCAGTGTCCCATCAGAAAACAGATGGAACGTTCATAGGTTATTTAAAGATGAACTATTTACCAAGGTGTAAACATGGCATCAGGAAGCCACAAGGATAATGCAATACCAATTCCCCTTGTAACACTGGGAGGGCTGTTACTGCCCCTAAATTTGAAGGGATGGAAGGGTTAATTCCTGAAACCCAGGGTGCGTGTGAGCAGTATCAAGAAGGCTGCCCACAGGTCATCTTTGCTTGAAGGTCAGAGCCACACTCACAGGAAAGGAGCAAAGGGTGGGGATAAATAGCTTAAACTCACTCTGTCTGCCCCCTCTCATCTCCTTTTGGTCTTCCCTATTGGCCTATCCCAAGCAGAAGGCAGAGAGCATGGTGACCATTGATGTGGGACACATAGATCAGTTCCTAGGCGGTGATGAGGTGGAGAAGGCTGAACAGTGGATCTGGATGGGAAACAAAAGGTGCCCAGCACAAGGCACTAAGACATAGTAAGCTAAACAATGTATTAGATAGAAGAAGTATTCTGGGGCAGGAGAGTCACCATGGTTTTGGGCCACTGACTGACATCAATCAGGATTTGCTTTATTGCCATTTTTTTACAACAGAAATGCACTCCAAGTTAGCTGCAGTTTATTGAATACCTACTTTACCAAGTACTTTATATACGTTATTTTAAATCCTCTCAGTAACTCTATGAAGAAGATACTGTCATGGGCCTCATTTGACAAATGAGGAAACCGGAGGCTCAGTGTTGTAGAAGGTAAAAGCCAGGGCTATGGAGGTTGACTGCTTGAGTTCAAATCCTGAGTCTACCACTTACTCTTTGACTCTGCCTATCTATGCCTCAGTTGCTTCATCCAAAAATGGGATGACAGTAATAACTGTCGCACATATGGAAAAAAACTTGGAATGGTGACTGAAACAGAGTAAACGCTAATGAATATCAGCTCTTACTACCCACCCACTAAGTGGCTCGAGTTGCATGACTTGGAAACTGCCGAGCTGGGATTTGAATTTAGTCTCCAAAGCCAGGGAATGCCACCTTATCATTTGGTCTATATCACAAGAGTTGGCCAAGCCAATAAAGGCGTGTCATCAGAGACTCCCCCTAGCTTCCCGCCAGCATTGGCCAGGAGGTGGTTTATGGACTTGGGCTCAGTTACTCACCTCTGTCTCTAGTAAATCAGAATCTAACAGTCAGGGGGTTACAGAGGCTGTAGGGATACTCAGGGTCAGTACTAGCAGGTCATTAGGGTTAATCACTCCACCTTCTTCTCAAGGAAGGATGAGTTACAGAGCACAAGGTTTGGCACGAACCCTTTGAAACATGCCAGACTGTTAAGACCAAGTAGACACCTGAGAACTGTATCCTCAGCTGCGTTTAAGGACTTGTCTTTCTGTACTATCCCTCCTGTGCTGCCTGCCAGCAAAACCAGCATCACCCACTGACCATAGGCTGTTGTGAACTCCCTTTACCTCTCTTATCTCAGTCCTCTCTCTCTGGACAAGATGTGATCCTATAAAACAACCATCGATCTCTCTGGAACCCCCACCCTTCAAGGTCCTGAGTACAAAGCAGAATCCACAGAAGCCGCCCAGCTCCAACCTGTTCGTTGATTGCCTGCACTGAACTATTTTCATTCGATAAGTAGTTACCGAATGCTTTCCTGAATAGGCACAATTCTTAGACCTGAAGATATGACACTGAAAGAAAGAAAAGAGAAATAATTAAATATAGTCTCTGCCCTCACAGAGCTCACATTTTAAAATCCCTCTCTACTCGTAGGCCAAAAGATGTTTACGGTCTTTTGGAATTGTGCTGGAATTACCATTTCAACTCAAGATACCCAGTTCCTGGCCTCACTTCCTTCCCTCCTTGCCCTCTGCTCCTCCCTGTCCATTCCATTCTTTTCTCATGTTTTACCTTTTACCTTCTCTCTCCCCACATCCCTCTCCCACTCTCACCCCATTCTCTATCTTCTTCCTCCCTGACTCTCCTCACCACCTTCCTGACCACCACCTCCTCCACTTCCTTGGACCATTCCTGTGTGTCTCTTTTTCTCTTTGCTTTTCCTGTCCCCACGGCCACTGCCTCCACCTCCACGCCACTGCCAACACAGACAGTAACCCACTTAACATGCTCCGGGGGTGGCCCCAGTACAGGAATGTGGGAGATGAAGGAATACAAATCATCCAATCAATTCGTTTTCAATGAAGGTACCTGTGTTCTTTCCCTTATTTGCCAACAACACACTGTTGCAGCCTGGTGAGCCTGTGGCTGCCTGGCTCTGCATAATAGAGCAAGTGGTATTGCAGGTGATCTTACAGGGACCACAGCACTCCCATGCCCTGCCCTGCCTAGTGACCCCACCTTCATCTGGGCTCTCAAACCCCCATGGTCTCCATCACTGCACAGTTCTCCAGGCTTCTGGCTCTCTGGTTAGTTTTCAAAAAGAGAAAATAGTAACACCATTTGTTAAGCACTTGTTCCACGGTAGGTTCAGGGCTGAGCAATTTACACTAATTAGTTTGTTTGATCCCACAATAATCCCACAAGATAGGCGCTTTTATTATGCCCGATTTACAATGCAGGCTCAGAGATGAGAGGTGAGTTACCTTGCTAGAAAATGGGAGAGTAGGATTTGAATTTGGGACACTGTACTTCTAACCACTATCCCATACTGCCCCTATTGGCAGAACTTGTTCGGTTAATATATCCCAACCTGTCACAGCTGCAAAAGGCCATGTCACCCATTTGCTCTGTCCCCCTCATTATAAAGATGCAGGCTTGGGGTCCAAAGAGGGAAAGCAGCTTGGATGTGGTCAGCCATGGGGCCAGCACTGAGGTGGACTCGCTTTCTTTGGCTAGTACCACTTCTTCCACACCATGAAAATGCGAGTTATCTGAGGTTCTGCTGGGATTCGGGAGATAGGCCCTCCCTTTAAACTGGCTTGTTTTTTGAAGAGGAGGAAAGAGGACAAGTGGTTGTTGCTCACCCTCTGGTGTGAGCTAGGACCACCTTTCTTCTCATCTGCCTCAGGAGGGCAATGGAGCAAATGACTTCACAGTGCTCTGCAGCTCAGACATTCTGAAGCTGGGGTTTGAGAGGCCGAGGTCTGGGCTCTCAGACCTTTGGGGGCAAGGGCGTGTGGCCATGTGGCCATGCAGGGAAACACAGGATTATACATGGCTGTTTACTCAAATCCACATAGAAATGCTCAGCCGCAGAAATGCCAGACCTAGGGGTTTTATTGCAGCTTCAAGTTGATGCTTAAACTTTGCGCTAAATAAAAAAACAACAACAATAATAACAACAACAACAAAACAGAATAGGTCTAAACAAGTCAGCCTCAGGTAGGACTTTCAAGTCTGGTATTAGCAGGGGTGGATGAGATACTCTATAGACTTCCTGCTTGCAGGAAAGGAGGCTTTGAGCTCAGACCCAGGCTTGTGTGCTCGCTCTTGCTCTCACTGTCTCTCTCTCTCTCTCTCTCTCTCTCTCTCTCTCTCCCTCTCTTCCCCTTTCTCTTTTCTTTTTCCCAGCTGGCCATATCGGATGAACACTTCTAGATTTGCCCTCATGTGAGAGTCCTGGATGTCCAGCATGAGGGCAGGGATGGTGGTGGTGGGCGAGGGTCATCTATGTCTATCCCTGGAAGGAAGCTGGGGGCCAGCCAAGTGCTTCTCCAGGATGTGACTAGGACAGGGTCGGCATGCCAGGCCCAAGTCCCTTTGTGGTTTATGGGCTGAGAATTTAGAACCTGGCTGCAGGTATTTGCTACACCAAGCACAAAGACAGGAGACACTCAAAGGCAGCCTGGCATTGCATGAGGGCAAGACATGGGGAGAAGGAGAAGAGGCCAAAACCCAGTTCGAGTCCCTTTTCAGCATGCCTCTAGGATGCCTGGCTCTTTACTGATACAATAGATGCCTAAGCAGGGGAAACCCCCAACGCCTACAGCTGCTTCCTGCTCAGGACCTGACCCATAATTATAATCCCTTTCCTTTGATTTTCTCTGTGAAAACAGCAACATTCCAGCTAGGCGTCAAGCTGAAAAAAATGCACCGGGTAGAGCTTAAGAGATTTATAAACACGGTGAAAAATCACAAGCTTGTTTTCCCAGAGCTCATGTCCCTAGGTGAGTGGAGGGAGGTGAGGAGAGAGGACAGTGGAGCTCAGATGGTGGGAGTCAAAAGTAGGAGTGGGAGGATACAGATGTGCAAACACCTGGGAGTGCATGGACCAGAAGCTGAATGGAAGCCAAGAATATGACTCAGCTGCCAAATACCTAGCTAATTGTCTCTGGCGGCAATGAAAGAAGTATATACACATAGGTGTGTATGTATAATACAGAGGTACCCCAGGCTTCATTCAGAAAGGATTTATGGGAATGATATAAAAAGAGAAGCCAGAATGAGAGAGAGGTTTTCTGTCTGGACTCTGTACTGATAGATAGAGACTACTGGAGGGGAGACATATATGGTCTTTTCAATGTGCCTAATAATGTCTGAAGGTCTGCCATTTGAGATTGAGAAAATCCCAGATTTTGGAGATGGCAGGGGCTTTAGAGGTCATCAGGCCCAATCACTTACTTTGAGAATGGTTTGCCGCCCATCTTGCAGATGTGTCATCTAAGTGGCAGAATGAGGGACTAGAAACTAGCACTGGTTCACTTTACAGTCCCACCTCTGTCTATCAGCAGCTTTGGCATTAGATGCCTTTGGGGGGAAATGTGGATATATGGCTTTGGGGAACAACAGCTCCTGCTGTGTTCACAGAAACCTAGGGGATTCCTCCTAAGTAGAGAGAGCAGCTAAGGGAGCCCATCCCTCTGGAGATGGGCTCAAAGTAGATGCCCAAGGGACTCACATTCTGGCTTGATCTAAGAAGCCAAGGGTACCAGCGCTGGCTTCACCTGTGGAAAGAAGCAAGGTACAGTCAGAGTTGGGTACAGGGTTGGATTCAGAGGAGAAGATGAGAAGATCTTTCAGCATCTTACTTCCTTCCACTCAGCCCAGTTCAGAGGTCAAGTTGTACAGGGGCCCTGCTGGTAGCTTGGGTGGTGGTCGTGGTCATTCTTCTGGTTGGACAGTGAGGAAACCGCTGCTGCCCCAGGGCTGCTGGCTGAGTCTGAGGCCCAATGTCCAGTGGCTTAGTGCTCTGCAGATGTTGCCAGAACTCTTCAAAAGTCTAGCATGTCTGCTGTTTCTCTGCAGTGCCTCCTGCCTACTCATCTGCCTGCTGCCCCCAGGTCATCCTCCTCCTGGCTAGCACTACCTGGGCTGCATCCATAATGACCCCTGCTGCCACAGCACCAATTTTCCTAATTGGAAAATTCTCAGCCTGCATCTCATGGAAAGGCAATCACCTAGGGGCCCAGGAAGCTCATTGCGGAGTGTGGGAATTTCTCCTGGATTGGATCTCTCTCTCATGTTAGAATTGATGAGGGCATGCCTGCAGCAAGCATCCAGGCCAAAGCAACAGCCCACTTGGAAATGGAGTGTGTGCGTGTGTGTGTGTGTGCGCGCGCGTGTGTGTGTACATGTGTGTGTGTATACATGTACATGCATGTGTTTGATTGACTAAGTCTCTGGACTCAGTCATTCAAAGTCTGTGTGGCAGAGTCCCTGCAGGTGGTTGGATGGGTGGAGAGGCATACTGGGTGTGGTGTGTACCTGCATGTAGCACTGCCTTGTACATGTGCATGGATGAGTGTGCATGTGTGGGCATCCTCAACTGCGTGTCTGCTTCTCTGTAGGTATTCACATGCCTCTCTGGGTTCTATGTACAGGGTGAGCTTCTGGTTGCCTGATACCCAGCATGCTGCTGTGGTGTCCGATGGGTGCACATGTTTGGGTAACATAATGAGAATCTCTCTGTGGTTCTGAAGTTAATTGTCAGATACGTGTCTATGGAGGAGGAGGTGTTGGAGGACCAGGGAGCTGTGGCTGCCCTGGCCGAGGCCCTTGTTTCAGCAGAGCTATGTTTCCCAGTATCCTCTGCAAGTGAGAACATCTCTACTCATGGTAGTTGAGACCTGTCACCTATGTCTGTGGTCTACATGTTGGGGACCTTGCCAGTGAGCTCTGTGTCTCCCTGGGTTCTGCCCCGCACCCTGTGAGCTTTCTCTCTATGCTTTTTTACTCTCTCAGAGGAGGCTTCTGGGGATTTTCCCATGCCATTAGCCTCTCAGTGGTGTCGGCCTCCATCATTATCCCTACCCTTACCACATTCCATCCTGGATCTAAGGAGTACCCCTTTCTCTGAGCTCTATCATTTCTTGACACCCTAGTGGAACTGGGACCTATGGTGAACAAAGACCTCAGAGAAATCCCTGCTTTTCCTCAGGGGACACATTCTGCTGGGCTCAGCTATATGCTTGCTCCTTCAAGGCAGGGCCTGGCATAGACAGGTCCTGTTGGGGAACATGAGGTGAATGAGCGAATGGACAGGTGTGCCAGACACACCCACACAGAGGGTTAGAGAGGTGTCACCTGGCACAGTTTGTTGCGGGGGAGAATATTTTGGGTTCCAGTCTGTGTACCAGCATTACTCGGGAGCGTTCAGGCTAGGCAGAACCATCTCAAGTTTAAGTGGCCACTCATCACAGGGAGTCTGGAGCCTGCTGGTGGCTGGCCAGGGCAGGGGCCAGAATCTAATGGATATACCACTGATGTGGGATGCTGGTGGCAGAGTTAAGGCTCCCCCCTTGTCTGAGCACACCATCCTGCTGCTGCAGCATTGGCCCAGAGCTCAGAAGCACCCATCCTCCTTTCCTGGGGAAGAATCTCATTTTCTTCTGATCCCAGTGATCTCCTACAGCCTCAGACAGGCCCCTTTTGGTCCCAAGAGGAAGCTGGGGAAGGACTTTAATTGGCAGATTGCCCTCTTCCATCCAGAGAGATTTACCTTCCTGGGCTCCGCAGACCCTTGCTGTGCTCCTGGGCCTCTCGGGGTAGAGGTGTATGTGTACCCCAGGACACATCCTCTTTCCACCACCCTGGTGCGCTGCACTCCAAACCAGGAGGGAAAGAAACTTAATGTTCTACAGCAGGCACGGCCACGGCCTGCATTCCCCTTTCATAATGAAAGTACTGCTGTGTTTTCTGCTCAGCATTACCAAGGCAGAGGTAGCTGGCAGCGCCTCTGGGTGACATCTTCCTTCCCCATACTGCTAGTCACAGCAGAGCCATGAAGAAAACTACACAATCCTAAACCTCTGTGGCTGTTTCCTCCTCCCCAGCCAAGGCACCTGCAGTGGGGAGATGCTTGAGGCCTCTGTGCTGACGGGGAGGGAGTAGGCAGAGCTTGTGGGTCTGGTGCTGGGGGACCAATGGAAAGAGGCCCAATTTCTACTTCCAGTGGGAGCTCAGATCCAATCTGCTCATTATACAGATAAAACATCTGAAACCAGGGATGCATGGACTCGCTCAGGGTCCCCCGGCAGCTCATAATTGTCAACACTTACATAGCACTGATTAAGTGTTAGGAACTGTTCTGAACGTTTTATTTGTAGAAACACTGTCAGGTTTGAGATGGTATTTTCCTTGCACACCCAAAGAGGAACCTGAGCTACAGAGTATTTAAGAGGCTCTCTCCCAAACTCTCACAGCTAGGCAGTAGAAGAACTGGCATTGAGATCCAAGTCAAACTCAGCATCTGTCTCTCCATTGCTGGACTCTACGGTCTGTGGCTATACTGGGACCATGACCCTGACTCCAGGTTTAGTGCTCTTTCTGCATTGGAGATTTGCCAGATTTCAGGTGTTACAGCATCTGTCCTCTTCTGGTATCTCCCAACATCCCAGAGAAGTGATGAAGAAGGGAGAGGAGGAGTGAGGATTAGTCCTTCCTTGTCACAGATGGGGAGACTGAGTCAGAGATTGATGCACTCATGGTGAATAGGGCAGGGACCATTGTCAAAATAAGCCCCTGGTCCCCCACACCCACCTAAAGCCTCTGTACCCTAGACAGACAATTAGAGCTCCATATATTCTTCGCTCAAGACACAAAGACACACTAAGCAATTACCCTGGGCTCTCCATCACCAAGGGGACCATGAATCCTGTGCTGATGAAGGTGGGTTCGGTCTGTGCCATGGATATCTGTGCCTGTGGGATAGTCCCTCCCCTGTAGAACCCTGAATGGAAGCAGGGATTCTGTTTTGTCCTCTGTTTTGTATCCACAGCTCCTAAATGCACCTGGTCCATAGTGGGTGCTCAAAAGTATTTACTGACTAAATGAATGAATTGAAACTGGAAACTCCCCAAGACTGCTGAGAGTGTCTCTTTTCTTCATGATGAAAACTCCCTGTCTTTATTCCTCAGTTCTCCATACAGTTAGTATTGGCTGACGCTGAACCCTTGTCAGTGGCTGTCAGGGAAGGGACGTCAAGATGATTAAAGTTGGGGAAATGGTACTTCTGGGACATGGTTGGCAGGATGGGGGTCAGTGGCCCTCGAATTGGGTAGTCAACCTCAGAGCTCTGTTTAGGAAGGCTCGAGCTATCTGTGGCTAACAGCTGTTCTTCAGCTTTTGCCCTCTGAGGTCTGGCCCTGAGGGGCAGGTGATGGGGAGGAGGGATATCTCACTGAACAGGAGGGGTGGTGGTTTGGGGCTGGGGAGAGGTAGGAGGTAGGGTGAGTGTGGGGCTGTCAGCTGTGCTGTATCCTTAGAAGTGGAGGGGCCTGGAGAGAGCCCTGGATTCAACCACAGGGGGCATGCACAGTAGAAGAGCAGGCTGTGGTACATGGTTCGAATGCAAAATTTAAGAGGATGCTGTAGGTAATTGAGATAAATGAATCATTTAATACAATATTTGTAAAAAAAAATTGATAGAGAAATTTATGATGAGCAAAACAAGACAGGATCTGATACTATGCTTGCATGACTACCTTGCTCCCCTCCTGCTAGTCCCAGTCCTGAGCCTGACACAGAACAGATAGGTCTCTGAGACTGGGGGGCCAGGTTGGGGGGCAGTCATGAAGGGATGCCCTGGGTCAGAGATAGGTGGGGGGTGAGATGTGTCCAATAGAGATCTGTAATTTGGGGGAGGAGGGTGGTTGGGGTTTGCAGTGACTGGGGTGCTATGATGAGAGGTGGTGAACAGTGAGGAAAATATAATCACCAATTTGCCTGTTGCTGGAAAGGAGGTAAAAGAGGACTGTGGATATGAGGGTTTTTCTCCTTAAACCAGCCAATCTCTCTACCTAATTGCACCCATTGTGTTTATGATAATTCACATTGGAGTGCAGGAATCCTGATCTGGGTTGGCAGCTTTTTCCTGGGGATGAGCTGTCAGAGGGAAGATGGTGGGTAGCTGGGGGCCATGCAGAAGGGGAGTACTGAGCAGAGGCCTGGGTTGAGGGGAAGCCTGTTGGACCTAGGGCTTCCCATCAACCCACCTAGGCCCTACTCCATTTTCTTCCTTCCCTCTCCCCTTGATGGCAGCTCCCCTTGATGGCACTTCCTGCCCCTCCCCAAAATATTGAATGCCCAGGGCTCAAATAACTATTTCTCCTGTTACCCTTTCTCATAAAAGCAAAGAAAGAACCGGAAGAGACAGCCTGTCCTGTTAGCACTCAAAAGCACAAAGTAGAGAGACTGGTGGGTGTTGGGGACTGGAAGTTTCCTCCCTCCATAAACCACCAGCCTGAGCAAGGTGAAGCTAGAGCCACAGGGAAGATGATGGAGCACAGAGGGGTCTCCATAAGTCTGCCAAGCTCCTGTCAATCTCTGAGGGCAGGGGGAACCTAGGGCATCATATTTGCAGCTGGAAGGTTGAAGGAGTTAGGATGGGTAATATGCCCCAGTTTTTTCCCCACAACCTCTGATGTCGATCCATCTCTAACAAAGAGGGAGTCTCCCTTTGTTCCCCATTCTCTGCCAAGGCTTTGGGTACTAAAGAGCAGCATAATGCAGGTCTCTGTTCCCAATGGAAGAGCATGCGTTCAAGTGGGGAGATGAGTCGCCCCCATAGACCACAGACAGGAACCAGCTCCATCAGGTGTGGCTTAGTATGGGGAGAAGTAAAGACAGTGGAGTCAAAGGGGAGCTGGAGTGGTCAGGGACACTTCCTGGAGGAGGAGGCACTTGAGACGGGTCTTACTTTTAGCTCTGATAGCAGCCTCCCTCAGTTCCATGGCACTTGCTCCTTGGTAATTTCCTTGTTTGGATTTACATTCTTAGGGCCCTTTCTGGCTACATTGGATGTAACATGGTGGAGACATGCCTAGAACATGGTTGTGGCCCCAGGAGTGAGGGAATATGCACCTAGGGAGCATTTCTACTGGAAGGACATTCATTTCACAAATATTCTTGAGGACTATGTTCAGGTTCCTGCCCTCATGGGCTTTACACATCTAGAGTGATGAGCTTCTGCTATGTGCTTCAGATTATGCTAGAAGGTACTCTAGCACAAGCAGCCTTAAAGGTAGTGAGCTTCCAGCCCCTGGAAGCAATTAAGCACAGAATGATTATCAGATCCTCTAGGTCTGAATTCCAGCTCTGCCAGTTCTAGCTTCATAACATTTGGTGATTACTTAAACTCTCTGTGCCTGATTCATCACTTAGGAATTAGAATGTATTGTAAAAATACCTATCGCCTAGTGTTGTAAGATTTAGGAGAGTTTGTACATGTTAAACCATGAAAACGATGCCTAGTACCTGACAAGTACTCAATAAATGGTGTCCTTATAATAATAGTTGCTTATATCGTTATCACCTGGGAGGTTCTCTTTGAGGTCAGGAGAGGAGATTCAAAGCCTCCTGGCTCTATCAGATATGAGTCACTGGCTTCTTAGCTGCCCACATCTGGCAGGGCTTCTCCCAGGCTCCTGCCCCCTGAGGGGCCAGGCATGCAGCCTAGATAGAACCCCTCCAGGCCAGCTCTGCTGCTGCTCTGTGGGACAGCTCTTGAATTTTCCCAGCTATTGCCGACCTGCTAGTGCTTCCCAGCCTAGAAGGGCTCCTCTCCATCTTACCTGTTTCTTGCTTTGTATCCCCTGTAGACCCAGGCCCTGCAGTCTCGTCACTAGGGTTCTTTTTTATTTTCCTAACTCAGTGGAGCTGAGCAAAAACCATTTATTCATTAGTCATCATTCTGTTTAGTTCTGAATGCATTGAAGGTCACATCCTGATCATGGGGAATAGTTAATGCGTATGTAATACAAGTTCTAGGTAGCTCTCTGGGGAAGGCAGTGACTTTGACTCTTTTCCCAGACTAGAAACTCCCTAAGAGTAGAAGTTATTACTCCCCCCTCCACACACTGAGTCCCTGATGACAGGGCTGTGTCTCCGCCTCAGACTAGGAGATCTTCAAGTACTAACCCCCTCAGCAGAAGACCAGTGAACCTTTACAGGCCTCTTGCCTGTGTTGCCCCTGCCTGAAGAGATGCCTTCTGTGACTGGTCACGTGCACCTGGCAGCTGAACTCAAACTCTTTTCTTTCCATCTTCTCACCTGACTCCTTCCTCTGGGGCCTGCACAGTATCTTTCTAACATCCCAACTCCCCAACTCGGGCCAGACCCATCTGCTTCTATATCGCTGAGCCAGCTGCAAAACCAGGTCACCCTCCCTCTCCTTGTCTTTCTTGTCCCCTTTCCCTAATCGAATTATTTTTCCACTGCATTGTGCACGTCAGACAAAGCTTGGACAGACGTGGGATCTCTGCACTCACTGAAAACAGCGAATACAGTGATGAGATGGGAATAATAAGAGTCTTGGTGCATAATCAGCAAAGTGTTGGATCTTCGCTCCTTTATGCCCCACTTCCTTTCTGCCGGCACTGCCACCAATGCTGGCTGCAGGGATCAGCACTAAATAACAGTTCTCAGAGTGAGTGTGCAGGGGAGCAGGAAGGCACCTTGCTCATACTCTGGCTGGAGGTGGGGGGCACAGGTCTGGGTGGTTCATAGAGTCACATCAAAGCCCATGTGTGATGGGCCATAGAGGGAATGTCTTCTGACCCCAGGCAGTTTCTGTCCATCCCCTGGACACCAAAGCATTGGCAGGGACAGTCCAGACACTGCTCCTTTCTCCTCTTTGGAACTTTGGGTCCAGGTCACAGCCTGGATTCCAGGCTGCCCTATGCTCTCCCAAGCATTCAGGACGCAGCTGCCCGCCTACTTCCTTTGGGTGAACAGTGATAATAGTCACGATAATGATAATGATGCTAATCACCCAGCCTAGTTGTAAATGCTCAGAATGGGCCCCAAAGGGCATTCCCTTCCATCATCTCATTTGCCTGACAGATAGGGTGGCTGAGACTTAGAGACATCAAGAGGTTTGTTTATGATCACACAGCAAGACAGTTGGCACCAAGGCCTCTTTGCCCTTGACTTTCGGGACTGATTTGGAGACCCCAGTCCTGACCAGAGCCTGCCTGAGGTCGGTGGACTAGATGATGATTAGCAGCCTGGGCTATGGAATCAGGTCCCAATCCCAGCCCTGCCATTCTCTGTGTGGGCTTTGGGTGAGTTACTTCATCACCCGGAGCCTAAGGCACTTCTTCTGTGAAATGGGAGAGTGGTACTCCTTCCCCAGGGGTTTTAGAAGATGGGTGCCTGACACTTAGTAAGTCTTCAGTAAGTGGCATCTGTCTTAATCTTGTTTGAGAGCTCCATTGCCCCTTCTTCTTCCTCCTCAGACCAACCCAGCAAGGTGGCCCAAAGCCTCTGTCCAGAATCTCAAGGAGAGTGACCACAGAGGGCAGGCGAAGAATGAGCCCAGATGTTAAAAGTAGCAACTGCCAATGCGTGTGTGGCTTCTGCTCTGTGCTACGCATTGTCCTAAGCTCTTTACAGGCATTTTCTCGATAAATTCTTACAACATGTTTATGGGAATAATCACAATCAATTATGAGTCTTGTGTATTTTCCCCGCAACATGGTTCTTGTGATTTAGCCACCTGATTTTTCTGCAGGGTCAGTGTTTGTTTGCCAAGTATCCTCTATCGGGATATCATGTCCCCACATCCAGGGGTTGTGTCTGCCCTTTATTTTTTGTTTAAAGAAGGAACATTTTACCCTTTGCTCTTAGGGTATTTGGTGCAGTCTGGCTGACCTGACATGAACTTTTCTTTGGTACAGGTGAGGGGTGGGAGTGGAGCTTTGATTTTTACTATCAATAGTCAGTAATTGACAGAAAAGATTACTTGAGGGTTCCTTAAGGAAAAGAAAATTGATGTGTGCGTGTGTGCATGTGTGTTTTGAGCGAGAGAGGAGTAAAGTAGAAAACATCCCACTCATATACTTTTTAGAGCAGGGAACAGATAAAAAATTCAGTTGGTACACAGAGTAATAGAAAATGTATTTTTGTTCTGTATTTTGTCCAGTTAAGGGAAAGAGAAAGAAAGGACAAAGAGATGGAGAAAAGGAGAGAAAGAAGAGACGGTGGGGAGAGCATGAGTGAGACAGAGAGAGAGAACAAAACAAAACAGAGACCCCAAAACTGGTCACTAACACATCCCAAGAAGCCCTGAGAAGCATCATCATCCTGTGGGAGTTTAAGACTCTGCCCCTTAAGACCTGAAGCAAAAACAGACTCATGTATACAGAGAACAAACTGGTGATTGCCAGATGGGAGGGGGAGTTGGGGGGGGCTGGGTGAAAAAGGTGAAAGGATTAGGAAGCATGAATGGGTAGTTACAAAATAGTCACAGGGATTTGAAGCGCACCATGGGAAATATAGTCAACAGTATTGTGGTGGCCATGTGTGGTGCCAGGTGAGTGATGGGCTTCTGAGATTGTGTGGATCTCTGAGGGTTAAAAATAAAAGACTGCCGCTAAAGACCTTTGACCATTCTGTTGCAGTTTTACAACCTCAGGCAGCCTATCACCTCTTGGTACTTGACCCACAGTCCTGGTGAATTAAGCGGAGGGCTTGATTAAGCCTGAAAGCTGGAGGCCTTTGCTATTGTCTTGCTGTGATTCTTCTTGTGTTGTGCTCAGCGCGCACCTGCCGGGGGCTCAAGGTACAGGATTGACAGGGTTCCGCCCTTAATGAGCTCCAGCCCAGTTGGAGAGGCAGACATGTAAATAAAGATTATAATAAAAGTCAGGCACTATAATTACTATAATAAAAGTTCAGATAAAGTGTACAGGGGAAGGATTAATTAATTCTGACTGGGAAATCCAGAACTGCTTTGTAGGGAATAATTGATGAGGCATCTTGGAGGAGGTGCGGGGTTTCTGTAGGCAGCGTGGGCAGGGGGCAAAGGTAGTGGGATGGATTTTTTATCAGACAACTTGGATTTAAGCTCTAACTATGCCACTTGCTAGTGGTTTGCACCTTTGGGCAGGTGACTCAAACTCTCTGTGCCTATTTCTTCACCTATGGAATGAAAATAACAGTACATATCTCTTGTCTCGGAGATAAAGCCTATGACAATGTCTTGTAAAATATAAACCGTTGAACAACCACAAAGAAATCACATTAGGGAGCATGGTTGTCATAGGGGTGGCTGTGACCCCCGGGTATATTATCATAATGTAAGAATACAAGTAGGTGGCTACACAGAGCTGAAGACTTGGCAGCATTTGCCCATAGCAGGTCCAGCTTTCCTTATCCTCAGGTTTACAAGGGCCTAGGAGGCTGTATGAGCAGAGCGAGGATCCTCTTTGGCCCTTCGAGAAGCCAAAACTGGCTTTTCGGTGGAAGGTGGGGATATTTATGCACCTGTGTTTACTTGGACATTTTGAGAGGTGTGTGTCAGCTTCTGTCCTGCAGAAACTGCGCACAAACTATAAATTGTCATATTAGGATAATTGTGCCTTGCCCTGGCAGTGGCCTGTCCATCCCTCCCAGCCACTTAGGAATGAATATAAGGTGGCCTTAATCTATTCTTGAGTAAACATGGTTAGCTGCCATGAATGGGAGGTCCATCCCAGCCATCTCTGGAATCTGATGACCCAAATTGGATTAGACTGCTGCTTGCCTCAAACTGTTCCTATTAGGGGAAAGACTTTCAGACAAAGGGGAGATCACCTTCCAAATGCCTGGCACATTGTGGGCACACAGCAATACTTGGGCAATTTGATGGATGTGCCATGTGTACCCATCTCTGGTGTGGGTTCACTAGGGGAGCTTCAGGGATGGTACTAGAAAGATAGGCGAGGCCAGAACTCGAACCGGAACATTATCACACATGTGTTGAATGTGGATATGTGCCAGGAGCTGTGTGCGAGATTTGTGGAGACACAGGCACCTGCCCACAAGGTATTCATAAATTTCCAGCATGGCGACTTTACTTTAGGCACTATGACTGCAGGGTTCTTGAGCAGAAAGAGGCTCCCATAGGTGTGTGTTAGGGCATCATCCTGCTGAGTCATGGAGGCTAGAACAGAGAAGGTGGCCAGTACAGGCTCCTAAGGAAGGACTGGAATGGGTGACAGCCCAGACAGGAGATAAGGAAGATAGAATTAAGGCAATGACAATGGGGCTGGAGAGGAGGTAGGGTTTAAAAACCTATTATATAAGTAGAATGAGCAAGACCCAGAGCCCATGGGAAGCAGTCTCATAAACAAAAAACTGGCATACAGATAAAACAGCTGTAAATGCTCCTTGGAGAGGAGGGAGCAGGAGGGAGGAGTGAAAAACAGCTCCAAGGGCAACTGGAATCCTACACTGCTGAAAGGTGGCTATTGGTACAGACACTCAGAAAACCATGGGGCAGAATTGACTACAGCTGTCTATGTGTATCCTCTGTGACATGCTACTTCCTCCTAGATGTATACGCAGCAGAAATGCACACATATGTCCCCAAAAGATGTGTCCTTGGGTATTCATGGTTGCGCCCAATATTCACAATATCCCCAACTGGACACTACCCAAATGCTCACCAGCAGTGAAGAGGAGAGAGGACTCAAGGAACACTGCACAGCGAAGCATGGCCAGTCTAAAATTCCATTGCACTCGATGTGAGAATCTCATAAACATATGAAAAAAGCCAGACATGAAAGAACATAGATCGCAGGATTCGCTTATATATATATTATACAGATGATGTATCTGTGGTGATAGAAGGCTAAGTAGTAGTTACTCATGTTGGGGAGGGGCTGAAAGGGGGCATGAGGGGCTTCTAGGAGGGCTGGTTTTGTCCCATTTCTTGATCCGAGTGCAAGTTCCACATGCATGTTTATTTTGTGCAAATTCATTGAGCTTATGATATGTGAAATTTTCTATATGCATTTTATATTTCAAAAAACAAGTTTTAAAAAATATTTTTCTCCCCACCAAAAAAAAGGGGCTGAGGTTTGGACCAACCAGGCCAGGAGTGCTGACAGTAACCAAGGCCAAGAACATAAAGGGAGCACAAGGCTTCAGTGAAGCAGAAGAGAATTTGGTTTGGACTAGGCTGAGTTTAGGGTACCTGTGGGCAGCCAGGAGGAATCTCAGGCCAGGCTGGTAGAGGAGAGGGAGGGCTGTCAGTCTGGCCAGCAGGTGAAGAAGAGGGGCAGACAGTGAGGAGAGCATCGGCAGAGGGGGGTTCTGGGGAACATCAGAGTTCAGGGGCAACCATAGGGGTGATCCTCAAAAGCAACTGGGACTGGGTGGTCTGAGGGAAAGGATAAAACCCAGGAGGGAGGGTTTCATAGAGGGCTTGGTCAATAAAGTCGTAGTTGCAGGGAGGCCAAGCATTGTCATTTTGACTACCGCCATCACAGCTGTCATCAGTTTCCTCCACCCCCACTACCTTCCTCCAAGACTTTTTCTCTCCTAATTGGCTACCTATTCAGTTACCCGCCCCCTCCTCAATGTCACTGCCCACCCCACTCTCTACCTGGCATTAACCTGGGTCCTTTTTCATTTCTGGAACTGGTTCTTAGCCAGGGCACCCCATCCTATGCCCATGTAATTGATTGATCCAACCCAAATAAATGTAGAACTTTCCATCCATTCCAGTTAGACTCTACCTCCTTGTTTTAAGCCACAGAGGAAGGTTGAGAAAGGTGTGGCTTCCCTGTTCAGGCTTGTATATTTATGTTCAGGTGGTCCAGAGTCCAAGGTCTGGATGGAGCAGACAGCTGGTATCCTAAACAGAGGCCCTGTCTCTGCTTCAGTTCCTCTGTATTGGCTACCTCAGGCCTGTTGTTTCTTGTGCTTACAGCATGCACGTTGCATGTCACCTGATGCATTTATCCACGGTGGCCACATGTAACTTCTAACCAGAGGTAAAGGGAAAGATTTGCGAACAGATGAAAACCTGTGCTTCCATTTGGGTATCTACCATATGAAATTAGGCAGTTCAAAAAAGTGACAAGAATCTTTCAAATGAGAGTAATAATAATAGCTATCATTTATCAAAACTTACCATGTGCCAGGCACTAGTCTGAGCATGCACAAATGTGATCTGATTGGATTGTTACAACTACCTGGGGGATGGTGGGATGTGCAATTATTACTTCCACTTTAAGGTTAGGGAAATCGAGGTACAGAGGTTCACTGTCTTTCCCAAATTTACTCAGCCATTAAGTGACAGAGCTAAGATTTGAACCCAGACAGCTTAAACTCTCTGCCAACTTTCATGAAACATTACTTGTGATTGAACATGGGTAATGGTGGCAGAAAACTATGCATAATCTAAATCTGTAGACAATTCTCAGGCCCTTCATTTTGGGTTGAATATGTACTACTTGATGGCTGGGAGCAGATTTATTTCCTTTCTATATTCCATTTGGTTTAAGCAAATATTAAGATGAGTTACATTTCCCTCAAGCCCACATTGACTGACTGCAGGAAACAATGTGGAGAGCGTGGTAGGCAGCTTGGCGCACAAATTTAGATGGGCAATAAATACCACTTTCTTTATTTCTGTTGCCGTAAAATTGACCCTGAGCCCCAAATCACACATCTTACTGACCAGGGGTGGGAATTTCAGTTTCTGTCGTGATTGGGACCTTCCACTACCCACTCAGCCTAGGGCTATGCAAAGATCCTGGGGTCCTCTGACGTGCTTGACCTCCCACCTCTTCCCAGAGTCTTCAGAGATGCTCTGCTCTTCCTGCCCCTCTTCAGAACAGATAATTTCCTCACTGAGTTTAGGCATTTTTTTTTTTTTTTTTGTAAAAAAGACAAAAGGGGCAGTGACATCAAGCATCTTTTATTTTCCATCCTGAGAACATCTCTGAGGCCTGGAAAAAAGGAAAAGGAGATTAGGAAAATCAACACAAACTGGTACGTATATATCCGTGGGGAGGTCCCTGCCTGGTGGAGGAGCTGAAGCCATCCCCGCAGTGCCATCTCCCGAGGTGCAGATGAACTGAGCCCATCCCTCATCCATGAACTGAGGGATGGTGAGAATGGGAGTAGGGATATGACTGGTGGGGGTGACCATTCTAGGAGGCTTCCTGGAGAATCCACAGGGATCTATGATGAGGATCAGTCCAGAAGGCTCTGCCCTTTGGAAGAGACAAAGAAAGAGCATTAGCCTAAGCCCAGGGCTCGCAGCCTCTGGAGTGAGCCATGCCTCCTAGCTCTGTGGGTCTACCTTGGCTCCCCTGGGATGGCAGCAACAGGACAGATAGAAGGCATCTGTTCTGTTTCCCCCACAGAGAGATTTCTAGAGAGAGTATGAAAGAAAGAAGCATGGGTTCTCAGGATCTGAGCAAAGAAAGCTTGGATACATGTGGGCCCTCAAAGATGATTCCTAGGGGAGAGAAACCCCAAATCTTTAATGGTAGTATATAAGGCAGTGAGGGTGATAGATAAGGAAGTTATTTGGGGGTAGTCCCTCTCAGCCCCTTTTAGGTCATCCAGCTTAGGCAATAATCCATCCTGCCTAAAGATAAACCTGGTATCTGACAGACCCAGATTCAAACCTGGCTATACCCTCTCCTGGACATGTGATGCTGTGAACGATGCTTCACCTCCCTGGGTCTCAATCTGCCAAAGCCCTGGTGTAGAATCACCATCAATGGTTGTTAGCCTCTTCGCAGAGGCTGTCCCACAGTGGTGCTCAGAATAGCACCCCCCACACAGCTGATGGAAAACCATTGCTGTTATTAAGCCAAAAGCATCTTGAGGACTGGGACTTTTGATCCACCCTCTCTTCCCAGCTTCATGCTCGGTGTCCGTGATTGTTTGAAGATGGTGACTTTTAGCCAACCCTTGGAGGGGGGTAAATTTCCATACAGGTATGGAGAGGGGAGAAATCCAGAAGAGACTGTGTCAGCTGCAGTCTTGGGGGCAAAGTTCCAGGGCCAAAGAAAGGCAAGATTATATAGGAATTAACAGCCGGGGACCCTTAGTGGAAGCAAGGCAGTGTAAAAGAGCTGGAGGAGCAGGTGGGCTTCCTGGAGGAGGTGAAATGAGTCCACTGGCATAGGGAAAAATGAGAAGAAGGTGTGGCAAAAGGAATGTGGCACCAAAAGAGCCAAGGGGCAAAGGGTGGGCGTGGAGGGTGTGTAAATCTGTTTCCTCTGCTCATAAAGTTCTGCAGACTCATATTTCTGTCAGTTTCACATTAACATTTACATAACAAGTAGATTGAGAGATTGCATTATTTACATATATATGGAAGCTGGCTGGAACTGGGGATCCTCTTGCCTGTACATGACGTTTTATTGATTAATAAATTAGACACTTACAGATCAAGCACAAATCAAATCCATCTATTTTAGACACCCATCAGGTGCAAATGAATGTAAATTGGTGGCTTCATTTGCATATGGATAGCAAACCATTTAGTTGTCATTTGTCATATGCACCCTTGAGAGGCTGTAATTTGCCTAGTGTAGCCAGCCTGCTGCTGGGCCACCCCTGTGCTTTGGGTAATTTCTGAGACTGCAGAGGGGAGTGCAGCTCCAGGCAAGGTGGGCTTGGGATGCTTCTATTGAATGCTCCTGTCTTCAGCTCCCCCTCTCCCATCACCAACATGCTCCCAGAGGAGGGAGAAAGGCTGGGGCCAGGTGGGCACTGGGCCACTGCCTTCTCACAGAATCAGAGTCCAGGTGGCCAGAACTGGAGGAAATCTTGAAATCCATTTGCACTGGCCCCTGCATTTTATAGATGATGAGCTGAAGTTCAGAGAGGGGAAGTGACTTGCCTAAGGTCACACAGCAAGGTGGGCACAGTGCCAGAACTTGAACCCAGTTATCCTTACCCCAGGTGCAGTACTTTTTCTGTGATGCCATTATGGTTCTTTCTAACAGGAAAGAAAGGAGCATGGTCTAGAGCACCTGGAACCCTGGGCCCTGACTCCATTTCCTAGAGGATGGCATGGGAGTGTGGGGTTCGGGATGAGGATCTGCTGCTATCAGATGCACTTATTTTACAGGTCTCTGATGTCCTGATTTTAGACCTCCTGGAGGGCTCCTCACTCATGGGAGTATCTCCCCCACCTTCCTTCTGACTCCCCAAACTCCTTTAAGGACCTAAGGGCTTTTTATTACATAAAAAGAGACAGAGTTTAAAGGCTGACTAGGGTGAGAGGAAAGAGTGAACAGGAAAGCCTTGGTCCCCTGCCTGGGTCCAGCGGCCAAGTTTCATCGACTTCACCATCTAAGAGAGAAGAGGGCTACGAGTGTGTGCGTGTGTAATTGGGGTGGGAGGTGTGACTCAGGGCAGAGGGGTGGCTGACCCACAAGATAGTTACCACTGGTGCACTGGCGGAGTTACAGAGGCCTGGAGCAGGCATCCAGCCGACCTTGTATGGGACATCTGTTGGAGGCAGGGGAAATGCTGAGTTGACCCCAAAGGAATTTTTCTTTGTCTTTAAATCTGCATGTGTGTTTGGGAGGTTAGTATATCAAGGTTTGTAGGTGATTTTATCTTTAAATATTTCTTTCTTTTGTGTGCTAAGAGAACAGGTGAATAGGGGACATTATACCCCAGGTTTCCTATACCCCTATTGTTCACTATTATGAGGGAAACGGTTTGTGATTTTCTTGGAACTGTGGGAAACAACATGCAGCTTGGACTGCTCTTCCTAGCTCCTCTTCCTGCCATCCATCGCCTTTATCATACATACCCAGCTGGGTAGCAGTTTGAGCCCCAGGTTGTGTCTAACCAGCCCCATGCAACTCTCCTTTTCCATGCTGTGGTAGAGAAAGTCCTAGGAGCTCATGCAAGGGCAAGGGGTTTGCATCCTGCCCTGCTATGGGAGGGCCTTGGTGCAGTCATGTGATGGCCTGTGGCTTTGAGTGCCTTAAGTAAGTAACCTAACCCCTCTCCAGCAAGCTTAATGTGCTCACTGAAGCAGGGTTGATGATAAAACAGCTCCTGGGCTGGTACACAGTAGATGCTCAGTGGACTAGAGGATTATTCACAGTGACTCTGATAGAAGAAAGTCTTGTTATGCTGGCTTCCAAGGGCTACTGAGAATAAAACACCTGAAGATGCGTCAGTGTCTTAAAGCACCAAAAACAGGGGGTGGAGTGCGTAGGTCAATTTAATGACTCAACATGATTATCCTTCCATACATGGAACAGTGGGGCTGAGTCCCCTGGCTTAGGGCATGGGCTGAGTGCTTGTAAAGCCCACTTTTGGTGTGTTCATTGGGTGATGCCATCGAGGGGCTGCCTGAGGGGGCGGAACTAGAGGTCAGAGGTGTTAATGGACATTCAGAGGGAAGCTGAGGAGGGGTTCAAAGGCATCAAATATCTTATATTTATTGAGCCTCTACTATGTGCCTGGCACTTTCACAGGCATTTACATTTGTTCACCCTGGCCTTACAAAGGCCCCTTTAGCCTCTGAAGCAATAAGGGCCACTGTACAAAAGCAGTTAAGGGATGTGTACATGCTCACACCTGTGGAGGCTCGCTTTGTCCACGTGCACTTTGACACACTTGATTTCTCTGATGTCCCTCTGCTGACAGCTTTGTTAGCCTAATACCACACCTGCTCGACCCTGAACACCCCCCTTCTAGATCACTATGCACAAATCCAGTGGGGTTCCCGCACTGGACGCTCAGCCCCAGCTTCTAGTCTATCACTCACCTGCAAAGAGAAGCAAATATGAGGCAAGACTCAGGGAAAGCATCATAGTCTCATCACGATTCTCTTTCCTTTAAACATTGTAGATTTCCATGTAGACATGTCTGCCTTTCTAAGCCAGTGGTGTTCGAACTGTGGTGCCCACAGGATTCTTGGACCCCACCCAGAGGAACTCTGAGTTAGTGAGGGCCAGGGACACAGGGATTCTGATGCAGGTAGACAAACAGTGATCTTCACACAGTCCCCTTGCTTCAGCTCCACCCCAACTACCAGCAATGAAGTGGGTCCCCGTGGCTTCAGCTGGAGAGAAGGGGAGGGAAGGAGGGCATCTATGCAGCCAGGAACCACTTTATTTTACCTCTCCGTTCCCCATATATCACTTCCCTGGCTTCGCATGAGATTCAGGGCAAGCCCATGTCTCAAGTGATGGGCTGGGGCCCTTGGCTTTCTTTTCTGACAAAAGTGGCTGGACTCAGCCTTTTGACTCCGTTGATCCCTTCCAAGCACCAGATTCCCTTGGTTGTTGTCCAGATGCCCACATGACCTTCCTGGATGCCCTCTAGGCCTAGTCTGACTTGTACCCATGTGTGTTCCTCTTCTCAGATAGGGCAGTTGGCCCACAGTTGCCTTTTCATTTTTCCCTGTTTCAGTGTGGCTTGCCCCAGCTGCCTGCAGCCCCTTCCCACCAGGATCTCCCAGCATGCCTTGCAGCTGGTGGTACCACCCACGTCTCACTCTGCTTTGAGGACCCATCTGCTCTGGAGGCTGCTTGATTTTCCTGTGTCTCAATTGGCTGAGCAGCATCACAGGACCTCATAAAGGTACCTTCCTTCTGTCTTATGACTGTAGCCTTCATCCCGGAGACACTCCCCTGCCAGCCCATTTCATAGATGGAAAACCTAGGCTGTGGGAGAATGGAACATCCTTTGTTTCAACCCCACATCTAGTTCAGTCTACTAGTGGGGCCATGTTTGGAAAGGAGTAGAGCTTTGCTAGTAGCCCTCCTGTGAGCTATGTTCCAGCTTCCCTCACCCCAGGAGGCCCCACCCCTCTTCATTGATGTTTTTGCTCTGTTCCATCCCGGGATCTGGGAACTTGAAGAGTGGAGACCGTCAAGGTGAAGCTCCGGCATGATTCATGATTCAGCACAGCTGAACCTCCCTGTCCAGACATTTCCCCAGCCCCTTCCCTGCAGCGATAGTCCCTAGCCTCAAAGTCCCTCAAGGGCAGAGCCCCAGAGCATCTTGTTGCTGTTTTGTGAATCCTGAGTGATAATTATATGTATAAAATTTGACAGCTTAAACTGTTCAGGATTAATCGGCACCAACACACAGAAATGCGCCTTGCCTGTAATTAGCTATTCCCTGGCAAATGCATTTTGCAAAATAGCACTTGATTTTAATAACAGGCTGTTAGTATTAGAACATTGTGCCCATTTTATTTCAAATTGTCAAAGAAGCCCCTCTCTCTGCCTGCTCTAGCCTCACTGGCTGGCAGGTGCCTTGGGCTCTGAGAGCCTGGTTGGGGACCCTGGCGCCCTCTAGGAAGGTTTCTTAGTGATGTCCTCCCTTCTGGCTTTTCTAAGCATCTCCTACCCCCACTCCCATTCCCTCAGGGTCCACTAAGATCTCAGCTGCTGGCAGTTCAGAGAAGAGAATCCCGACCCTTCTCACCAGGATTCTTCCCCCCTCCTCTTCTCCTCTCCCCTTTCCTCCACATCCGCACTTGCACTCTGGCTGCCTCCTCTTCTCTTTCTCCTTTCCCTCTGGCTCCACATTTGTTTATGACTCAAGTTCTCCCTCTCTCCAACAATAGTGGCTCCCCATTTTTGAAGCCTCACATGCTGTCTCCTACCTGCCTTCGTCCACTCCTCACTGCCTCTCTAATTACTTCTTCCTCCTGTTTCTGTTTCCATGCTTATGGCAGACCAGTTTTCTAACTACTCATTTGCCTTGACCAGAACTGGAAACGATGTCCCTCACCCCTGTTGGCTGAAGCTGTCCTCTGAAGATGCTCAGAGGGAGTAGGGACACACGGCTGGCAAACTACCCTACCACATGCACAGCTGAGCTGCCATGGATGCCTGGCTAGGCAGGTCAGGGATGGGCAGAGGTGACAGAGCTGAGGTGTGGCAGCTGCTTGCCTCCCCCTCCCCCTGCTGCTACTCCAGAGGTTCCTCTCCTATTTGGCACCTCTGTGTCAGCAGAAAACCATATGCTTGTCTTCCTCTGAGGGCTTGGACAGGTGTGGCCATTAGAGGGACCTTGCTGGTGGGGATGGGGGGAGGGGAAAGGACAGGAAGGCTGAAGTGCCTCTGGGTGGGTCAGACAGATGGCTGGGGGAAGGGGTGGGACTTAAGTTTGAAAGAAAGGGGACCTCTGAAATGCGAGCATAATCCCAGGTTGTCTCTTCTTCCCCCCACCCTCCACACCCAGAACTAACCCTACTTCGATTTTCCTACATCCTCCCACCCAGCTGCCCAAGCTGGAGACCAGAGCATGGTCCTTGACTCTTCTGCTCTGCCTCCCCTTTTTAATCCGTATCCCAAGGCTGCCCCTTCTTCCTCCGGGCTCCTTTCTCCACCCCATTCATTGCTGCTCTAGGTCAGAACTGCAGCAAGCAGTATCTCTTCTTGGCTGGTCTTCCTGCCTTCTGCTAACCGATCCTTCTCGTGGCTGCCAGAGCACTCTGTTTAAAACCAAAGCCAGGTCTCATTGCCGCATTACTTAAAATCCTTTGAGGGGGCCTCTGTCACCTCAGCATAAAGCCCAGACTCTTCCACCTGGCCTGCCTGCCTTTACAGCCTCATCTCCCCACTCTGTCTCACATAACCTTTATACTCCAGATAGGCCAGACTGTTCCCAGGACCATCATACCTCTGTGTGTACTATACCCTCTACCTGGAATGCCCTTCCCTGTCTCTTTCCCTGAAAAATTCCAGTGCCCAGAACAGTGCTTGGCACATGTACATGCTCAATTAGTATTTGTTGAACGAATGATAGATTTTACTCATCATCAAGCTCCAGTTCCAATGTCTCCTCTTCCGGGAAGCCTTTCTTACTTGTGTTAGACTTACCTACCTCTTCTGTGTATTATTAGGACGCCTTTTATGTTTCACTTTTCTCACCTTGACAGGAAAGGAAAACAGCCCCATTGTATTTGTCAGCTATTGCTGAGTAACAAACCACACTCCAACCCAGTGGCTGAAGCAGCAGTGCTAAGCTGGGCCTGATGGGAGAGGCTCAGCTTCAATAGCCCTGCTCCCATGTCTCTCATCCTATTCCTGAGACCAGTCAGCCAGCCCAGGAATGTTCTTGTCATCAATGGCAGAAGCACAAGACGGCAAGAGGAGCCCTGTGAGGCCTCTTAAATCCTAGGCTTAGAACTGACATATCATTTCATCTATTCTATTGGCCAAAGAAAGTCATGTGAAGAGA
Source organism: Eidolon dupreanum (assembly GCA_028627145.1). NCBI lineage: Eukaryota > Metazoa > Chordata > Mammalia > Chiroptera > Pteropodidae > Eidolon > Eidolon dupreanum. Next base: position 90,388,017 of record CM053502.1, on the reverse strand, counting down.
TCCAAAGTCAAGGGATGGGGTAGTATATTTTCACCTTTATGGGAGATCCTTATTTCAAAGTCTTATGACAAAGAGCGTGAATGTGGTGGTGGGGGAGGGGCGCGGCAAATTTGGGCCTGTACTGGTGTTTGAATCCTGGTGCCCTGGCTTATCAGTATAGACCAGTTATTTCAACTCTTTGTACCTGAGTTGCCTTATTTTTCAAGAAGTGTTATGAGAATTAGAATAATTCATTCATTCACTCAATGCACGTTTATTGAGCACCTGCTATATGTCAGACACTGTTCTATGTACCGAAAATACAGCAGTGAACAAAACTGAAAATATGTGTAGAATGCTAAGTTCAGTGTCTGGCCCAAATGGTGAGCCCTCTTCCCGCTCCTTGACCTGCAGAAGTGGTAGCAGTTCCCTGATTAGCACCCATCAGAGGTCCCTATGGTCAGGTCCTGCTTGGATCTTCACATGCATCTCTCCACTGCTCCCCTGGGACTGCTCAGGGCAGCCACCCTGAAGGTGCTGGACTCTCTGCTACCGCTGTGCCCTCCTGTTTCATCAGCTCTGCCCAGAATACCTTCACCTCTCTTTGTCTGACTAATATCTGCTCTGCTCCCCTGGCCTCAGTTCAGACATCCCTTCTCTCAGGAAATACTCACTACACTGTATATAATATAGTAAATTTCCAGGGCTGAGGCTATGTACTGTTCATCTTCAGGTCCTCAGAGCCTGGAATACACCAGGTGCTCAGTGTAAGTATTGACTGAAGAAGAGGGTTAACAGATGAATGAGTATACCTGAATTATCCTACCTGTGCAGGCTTGAGGAAGGGTCATGTGGGGCCATTAATGAATGGACATTAGGAAATGATGCCAGCTGCCTTTCATTGAGCTGGCCCAAGACTGGGCCTAGAGTGTAGTAGGATCAAGACCCTGCCTTATTAGACATCTATGGCCAGCAGATAATCTAGGGATGCAGAGCAATAGGAGGTCAGTGTGAAGGCCTAGAATCACAATGCCCAGACTCAGGTCCAGGCCCTACCTGGACGTGAATCTGGGCAAGCTTTGTAGTTTGATTTCCTTTGCCTCTGTTTCCCCCTCTGAAAAGTGGGAAACACCCTTTGCTTCATAAGGGCGTTGAAAGAATTCATTGAGCAAATATTTATTGATCACTATGTGCCAGGAGCTGGAGAAAGAGTAGAAAACAAAATCAAATCAGTGTGGGATCAAATAAGAGGCTACGTGAAAATGCTTAGCGCAAGGCTGATTTCATAGCACACATTCAATGTGTTCACAATTGTTCCTGTTGTCATCTAGTCCAATCTTGCCACTTGACAGATGAAGAAACTGAGGCCCAGAGAGAGCTAGGCATTCACCCAAGGTCACACAGCAAATTAAGGGTGGGACTAGGACTAGAAACCAGGTTACCTGATGCCCAAGCAGGGCTCTTTATATTTCACTATCCACTTCTACTTGGAAAAGGGTCAGCTGGGAGATAAGGAGTCAGAGAAAAGGGGATGGTGGGCAGGAGGAACACAAGCCCGATCTGCCTTTACTTCCCTCTCACTTCACGTGGACCTTGATTGAGTGATTCAATTTCTGTTGTCATTGCCCAATTGTCTGCACTAATGGAGGAGAGATAATCGCAAAGTGTGGCTAATCCCATAAACCGTTCTTCCCACTTCTGCCTCCACACACTGTGCTGTCACATGTGTGCTGCTGGTGGGTGGGTGTTTGAGGGGAGGCTGCTAATTGACCCCTTAATTAGAATTTACGCAGAGTGATGTTGAAATGAGGCTGCCTCCTGCGAGTGCGCACATGCAGGTGGTGAGAGGCATCTAGGTGCAGGATTCTAGTTGGGATAAAGGTGCCTGAGATGAGCAGGGGAATGGATGATCCACATGGAGCATGGGCTGTGAAGGTAGAAGAAAGTTTAAGAACATTCTCTGCCCTTGTCCAGGGTCTGTAACAGAGAACAGGGTGCGGCACCCTGCCTGGAGTGGAACTCTAATGGAATGGCATGATTTTTGTTTTAAGGATCTGAAATTGGATCAGTGGGAAAGTATGCATTTTAGGAGGGGTTTGTCTCCCCATCTGAGCTTTCTGTGCCATGCATGACCTGCATTCTTCATCTAAGAACAAAGCCTTCATTAACCCTCTATCATGAGATCGGGCCAATGTGGTTTTCACTCCCTGGTATCAACCTTCGACTTGATACTGAGGTCTCATGGGATCATGTGTCAGTTCGGTTGAATGGATTTAGGCTGAGATTTGGGGCACCTGGCAACCTGGGGAATCTTGAGGCAGAGGAAGAAAAAAGTGGGGTCAGTTCTCTCATCATAATACCTGGGTGACCAAGTCCTTTTGTCACAGGCAGGGCTGTCCTTTCCAGCAAGTGCTAATTTCTAGAGCTAGAACAGCAGCACCACTTGAGCAGGGACTTTTTTTTATTTTGGTGTCAGGGGGTTGGGGGTGGTGGGTGCTTATTCACAGGTATATTTCGAGCACCCGGTACACAGCAACTGCACAATAAACAAGTTGTTGTGGGAGGAGTGAAGAACTCATCACAGATGAGAATGAGCTGTTCCTTCCAAGGGTCCTTTCCCTGCCCTTTCTCAGATAAAGACTTCCAGAGAGGTGGAGGTCCCAAGGTGACAGCAAGCAAGGCTCAAATTGGGGACATACTCATCCCAAGATGCTCGGAGGTCTCATTTCCTCTCCCTGCCACCCCATAATCTTCCAGGAGCCTAGAGGCTTAAGTGGGAACAGCCCCTGACCAGAAGAAGGGTACATGAGAGACACCTATAGGTGAGAGAGACCAGGGAGACCTGGACTGGCATGTGTCAGCAAGAAGGTAGGCAGATGCTAGGGGGAGAAGCCCTTTGGTGAGTAATTTCCTAATTAGGAAACAGGTGGCATGGACCAGTGATTTCTACAAATTAAATAAGGTGACCCCTTCTCGCCCTCCCACAGTGGCGTGTGTGCTGAGCTTCCCCAGCAGCTGTCTCTATGCAGCTGAAATTTGCATTCTTTTTCATGCCCAGCGTCTTCCTTCCTGTTTCTCTGCGGATATTTTGGTCCTTGTGAAGTCTGCTTGGTAACCCTTCCAGGCCTGCCTTGGTATAGATGATATGAACGAGGGCTAAGATTTATTCAGCATCCATGGGGACCTCCATAGCCCTCAGAAGAACTGGATGGGCAGGGTCATGTGCCTTCTCTAATGCCTGAGAAAACCAGACTCAGACTATGCTAAGTCATTATTCCCAGGTTCCCCAGCCAGGAAGTATCCATACCTGCTTTCTTAGTTTGGGTTCCCCCAGAAGCAGATCCTGACACAAAGATTTGAGTGTAAGCAGTTTATTTGGGAGGTCGGCTCAGGATACACCGATAGGTGGTGAGGGCGAGAGGGTGGTAAGACAGGGCAGTGCATGCAGCCAATAAAGGCTGACTTTTCTAGTCACTTACCCCTGGTGTGAACTGTAGCTTAATCCCACTGGGGGACCCTGGGACCCAGCAAAGACTTCAGCCTTGCAATTGCACCACCTGAGGGGTGAGTGGGCTGGAGTACTTATATCCTACTCCAGCAGGCATTGTTGAGGACCACTGTCACTGGGGATGGGAGTTGTTAATTCCCTGGTACCTCGGGCCTCCCATGTGAGCAGGCAAAGTAGCTTTGGTGCAGAGAAATACTCGGCTACAAAGATGCAGGTGCTGGCAGCTGGGAGTAGGGCACTGTCATGGAAAGGGCCGGGCAGCATTACCATCTGCTGCATGGGGCTTTGAACCTCAGTCAGTGTGCCTCTCAAGCTCATACTTTTTGCACAAAATCTCACTGAATCACACATTCCACTCCCTTTTGTTCTGGGGCTGCTGTTTGGAGGGACCAGATCAGCACACAGTTTCCAATCTGGAGGTCTTCTCGACATGCAGGCGAGTAAGGAGACACTAGCCACAATGTGCATCTCCCTGGGTCCCCTTCCCCCTTTTCACTCAGAGTGTGTTCCAAAGAAGCATGCTCCTTTTAGCATGTGTCAGAGTGAGGCCAAATTAGGAAGGTAAGGCTGAAGTAAAAATAAACTACTTAAGCGTGCCAAAAATAAATGGCTTTTGGATTATCTGCTGTTTTGGATTATGCTGTCCCTATGGTCAGTGACCGTGACTGCTGTGTTCACCTGCTGCAGGCTGAGCAGGGTGGGGGCTGTCCAAGTGGGGCTGCTGCTGCCAGGTTCTAACAATGGGACCTGTAGCCAGGGACTGGATGAGGGCAGGGGCTGCAGAAGGAAGAGAGACATGCTCTAAGAAATGAGAACTATTTGGCAGCATTTTCCCCAGTCTGCTACTTCTCCAGTAAGACCATAAGTACTTTGAAGATGTGGGGAGAGAGAAATAAAAAAGAGTCATGTGGCTATGTTAGTTCGAAAATGCTGGAATTGACAAAGTCAAAAGTTTATTTACTGCAGATCTTTTCGGATTCTTTACTATGCAAAACAGCACTGTGATTTTCCAAAAAAGGCATATGACATATACCTATATAGTATGTACGTATTTATATAAATGTGTGTGTGTGTGTGTGTGTGTTTTGTTTGCTTGTTTTTGCCAAAACTATTTGAATCATGGGCCCCTTTCTTTCATGTAGAGTTCTTAGGATTTGTGTGAGTGCCCTGTGGAACACTCTTTGGGAATGCCATTTGGCATTTTTCCAGAGTTTTTTCATACTCAATTTTCATGAAATCCTATTAAAAACAGAAAACAGGACTGCATCTCTGCTCTTCAGATTCTTCAGGGTTCCACAAGCCTGTTGGATGAGGCTCAGGGTTTTCTAGCCTGGCTACTGCCCATTTCTCTCATATCCTCTCTGGCTAAACCCCCTACTCCCGGTAGCAAAACAGGGTGGCCCTCCAGGCCTCTGCACATAGTACCTGCTCTGTCAGAAGGGCCTTCCCTCCAACCCTTTTCTGTTCGGTGAAATCCTGTTCATGTTTCAAGACTCAGTCCACAAATCAGTTTTGGTAAGTTTTCCTTGGTCTTATCACCATCTTAAGGAGGCTTTCCTGACCATCTTTAAAATTGTAACTCCTGCCCCCAGAGCTTCCTGTTCTCCTCCCCTGCTTTATTTCCCTTTTTGGAACTCATTACTTTTGCAGAGACCATATCATTACTTTATTTGTATTGTTTGTCATTTGTGGTCTGTTTTCCAACGTTCAGAATGTTAGTTGCACAAGGCCAAGGATCATCGTTATTGTTCTCAGTCCACAGGGCCTAGTACATAGTAGGCGCTCAAGAATATTTGATAAGTGATAGAATATGGTAAGTACTTCCTCAGATGTTCTACCTGAATCCCTTGAATGAACAATTATTAGTCAATACTTTGGCTTGCAAACAAATCATTGCTGTAGTGTCCTGCCTTTCCAGCATACTGGCTTTTCCAGGGCACCTGTGCTGGGCCCCACCTTTGCATACTAGCAGTTAATAAGTCCCTGTCACTAAGGACATGCTAAACGAATGACTGCTACAAACATCAGTCTTGATTTTTTATAAACAGAAAAGCCAGCTGTCCTCCTGGCTGAAGTGGGAGACTTGAATCTTGCAGGCGTTTGACCCAGTGCAACCCAGGGACCTCTCTTTTCATTTCTCATCTTCCGGTTGCCTGTTGTTCCACCACGTGGGGATGCTGGTTACAATCAATTTCTTCCTCTGCAGAAAGTGGTAGTGATTTTTTTTCTCCCCATGGGCTCTGCATAAAGGCAGGGCCCTGGTGTCCTCTCAGAGGGTCTTTCTTGTACCATTGTGGCTCAGACAGTGGGTCCAGGTAGCCGTGGGGCCCTGATGAGGTCTCAGAAAGGATCCAGGGCCTACTCTGTTCATTTTCAATGTGGCTGAGTCCATATCCATTGAGGGGTAGTACAGTCAAATAGGGCTAGACCAGGCTCAGAACCAGGATATATCCAAGATATTGAAGGAGATACTACAATATTTCATGGAATATCAGACTCTTTTGATTAGAAGACAGACTCTCATTTTTTATATCCCTGAGAAAGAAAAGTCACTGCTGAATAAACTTTGACATGGCATTGATTGTAAGACACGTTCCAATCTCAGAGATGTTAAAATAAACATCTTAAGATTGTTGGAATGTGGCATTGCTATCCACGGTGAGAGGTGGCAGTCAAAGGTTAAGTACCCACCTGGGCACATGAGGAGGGAGACTGGAAGTCTTGGGTTTTACAGGACAACACAGAGATTTGTTCTACTCTCCCCACTAGTAAAGTACATGAGAGATCAGGTCTGATGGGGGACTGGAGACTATGGTTAGTATGCACAGGAAACTGTGCTGTAATGATCTGAGTCCTAAGAGCTCAAAAGTCTCTTCCCTTAGGAGTTCTTTGCCCTCCAAAATGACACTAAATGCCCTTCACCCACCCACTTCACACATCTCTGTGTATAGCCACACTCCTTGTCCCTCCCTTGCCCTTCTTTTCCCTTCATTCCTCCTCCCTTCTCTGTGTCTCCACCTGTCCTTCCTTCTTGTCAGTGACATTTATAATTATTTGTAAGCTACATCCCTTTGCATTTCTCCTTTATAGAAAACCTTGCCTCTGGCTGGAAAGGATTATCATATTAACACCTTTGTATATCCTTTCTTCTCCCTCATCCCCTTTCTCCTCTGCCTGGAGCTGGCCATGTCATCATCACCCCTCACCTGGTTCTCAGTTTTCCTCTCAGTGGCTTCTCCCTGTCCAGTTTGCCCCCATGCTTCCTGAAATACTTGTCATGCCTTCTCTCAAAAACCATAGTTCCTTCATGCTGCCCTGGCATCTCACAGACAGAAGGACAGTACAGACAGAACAAGAACTCCAGAATCAAATGGCTTGGGGTCGAATCTCCTCTTTGATTACTAGTTGTGTGTCTTGGGGCAAGTTACTAACCATCCCACTGACTCCACCTCCTGTGGATAACAATGCTACATTCCATCAATTCTAAGATCAATTCAAAGTTTAATCAGCATAGATATTTCTTTCTTGAGGATAGCTAAACTAGTAGTCCATCTTCTAATCTAAAGAGTGTTAGATTTAATGAAATGTTATAGTATTTACTTCAGTGGTTATGAAGATTACAATGAGCTAATACATGCAAAATTCTTAGCATAGGCCTTGGCACATAGGAGGCGCCCCATAATATTGTTATTATTGGCACAAGAGCAAACTCCATCTGACCTTTCCACTTTTCTCAATGTCTCTTTTCATTGTCTTCACTAATGGGCATGATGACTCGCTTTCTGTGCCCTCCCATATCAGGCCCCTTTTGACTTTCTTCCCCTGCTTTCTCACTGCTCCCCTTCCCCTGGAATGCCACCCCACCTGTTTACCCATGTGAGCTCTATCCTTCTTTCTTGCAAAAGTAGAATCCTGGCCACACTCTGGCTTGCCTCTGCGATCTGTCATTAGCCCCACCCCATCCATTGTTGATCTGAGTGTTTGTACAGCTTTCCTCTGTTTCTGCTGTGTAAATCTCACCTTTTCAATGCTCCTTTGGAGCTAAGTGCTGTGTCATTGTCACACACTTGTTCCCTTAACTCTACCTTCCACCAGGCCACCAAAGTGGCCACCCAATCTGAAAGAGCATCACTGCTCTTGATCCTGCTTTCATTTCCTCCAGAACATTGCCCAGCCTGGTATTCATGGTATGGTCTGTTGGCTTATTATTGGCTTCCATGCTGGAATGCAAACTCCCTGGAGCAGTGGCCTGATTGCCTCACTCATCACTGTATCCCAACACCGAGCCCAAGGCCTAGCATGATGTCAGTGCTCAGTAAATGTTTGTGGGATTAACATGCACGTTTGCTCACCAATTGCTTTGTTGACCAACTGAGGGTGAAGGTTTGGATTGGGGCTGGTGGTAACTCAACTTCTTGTAGAATGAGGATCACAAACACAAAAGAGACAGGAACTTTAAACAACCAGGGGAGGAATCATTGGGGATGTCCAGCCTTGCCTGGCTTGATGCCATTTTTATTTGATCTTCATGAGAATCCCTTTATGGTAGATGAGGAAACTGGGGCCTGAGAAGTAAAGGTATGTGGCTTTCAAACTTCCTTGACCATATCCTACAGTAATGCAAGCAATTCACATCAGAAACCCAGCGTACCCTTGCCTACACACACATGTGCATTCACCTCTTACTCAGTGCAGCACGCTTTGTTTTCTGTGTCATTTTAGTCCATCCTCTGCTTTTTCATTATTTTTTAATGCCAGACATGACCCACTACATTGAGTTTGTGACCCACAAATGGGAAACATGATGCTATGTCCCAAAGCTAGTGAGTGTGGAAGGTGACTATCAACTCAGGCTTGTTGTATTCTTTCCAGTGAGCAATCTCCAGTGAGAGGACATTGACAGAAACTCACGTGTGTTAAGAGAGCAGGATTATTCTTAGACAGCAAGTGGGAGGTTCTAGCAGAGCTTGGGAAGCAAGTTTTGTGGGTGTGTCATCCCTGGCTCATTGTTCAGTAAGAGAGTCTGCTTTACCTGTGGAAGGTGCTTTAAAAAGTTTGTTGAGTGAATGTGTGAGGTAGTGAGTGAACGGATGAAAAACTCCCTTCCACACATACCTCCATGAAGACCCCATAAGTGGAGGAAGAATATGCCACAGTGGTTGCTATGGTCCTTAGAAGGAAGGGATTTCATAGTCCTGGGATGGAAAGAGCCCCGAAGATCATGTTGCCCGACGCCGTCATTGCGTGGATATGGGAACCTGAGGTCTGCAGTTGGAGACGTGTCATGCTGTGATCACTAGCAGAGCTGGAGCTGGGAGATGCCATGTGCTGGCTCCCAGGTCAATACTGAGATGGTGTGATGAATGGGGAGTCGAAGCTTTGGGATCTGGAACACAGTGCTTCTGCCATTACTAACACTATTAGTTATAGCAGCATCTTTGAGCATTTACTGGGCCCTAACTTCATGCCCAGCGTGGCCTTAAATGTCTTACATGTGTATTAGGTTGTTTACTCTTCATGTGAAACCCTATAAGGTAGGTGCCCTTGTTAACCCCATTTTCCAGAGAAGAAACTGAGGCACAGAGAAATAAAGCAACTTGCTCAAAATAACCCACTCATCATGGTAGAGCAGGGATTTGAATCTAAATGGCTCCAAAGCCCCTGCTGCTGGAGGCTTGATGGTGGGGAGCAGAGCCTCTGCAGGCACAAGGAAAATACCTGGGTCCTCTTGGTCCTCTTAACACACGTGAGTTTCTGTCAATGTCCTCCATCCGCACTGCAGATCAGGCCCCTCAGGAAACCTTTACGCCTCCTTCATCGGATAGCAGAAGAGGGAGAGAAACCATGGCTGATGATGTGGCTAAAAGTGGGAGCCTGTGGGGTGGGAGATGGGCAGAGAGGGGGCTCTCGAGTGGGCCAGGGCAGGATGGCCAGGCAGGAGGCCGAAGCCTGACTCTGCCACTTTCCCAAGGCATGTCCTTGGGCAAGCAAAAAAAAAAAAAAAGAGAGCATTTAAAATTTATAGAGTGGTGCTGGGTACCAGCACTGCACATGGATTATCAGAACCAAATCTAGGAGAAAGTAGGGGCTCAGAGGGTGGGTAACTAGCCCAAGGTGACAGCCAGGTAAGGGACAGAGCCAGGTTTGGGTGCCATCTCGACCCGACTCCCAGCCTCTGCTCTCACTCACATGCTATACTGGAGATTAAGGGCTCACTCCAGGCCTCGTTTTCCCTGCCTTTCCAACGGGGAGAGAGGCTCCCACCTCGAGGACAGTTATGAGAGTCATCGGGCATCTGGCTCCTAAAAGGTTCCCAACATTTGCTAGCCATTATTCATCTTACTGCTATCATGACATCAGAAAATCAGAATGCATGGCTCAATTGTGGCTTGAGATTTAATGAGATTCAGATAGAATCTGAAACCTTTTAGTACCTGAGCTTTTTGTGTGTTGCTCATTAAGAATCCACTACAGCATGACTGAAAAGAGAAGTCAAAATAAAACAAGATGCCACTAGCAGTTCTTAGCACTTGAATGTGTCAGGCACTGGGCTAGGCACTTTCTTATATTCTCATTTCCTCTTCAAAACAAGTAAATGAGAAGCATCATTCTACTCAGTTTTAAGATGGGAAAACTAAGGTTCAGAGGGTCTCAAGAAACTGTCCAGGCTTAAGAGATGCCTTTTGGCATTGAGGCCAAGAGCAGGGGTTTCCAGCACCCCCCACCATCAGTCGTCTGTGTTGCTTACCTTCACTGAGCCTCAGATCCTGAAGAAGAAGCCTGTCTCTGCAAGTCATCGTGAAGATTAAACGAGATGCTATGTGTTCAGGGTTTAGGGCGTGTCTGACACAGAGCAAGCACACAGTAAATGGTAGTAATCAAAATCCCATCTGTGTTTCGTTAGGGTACAGAAGACAAGCGCAGAAATTCTCTTTAGATCCAGAGCTAAACCAAGGCAATATTAGTCAGACGAGGAGAGTGGTTGGACGCATCAGCGAGTGTTTACTAAGAGCCTATCAAGTGCGGGATGAGTCCAGGCTCTTTCTGTCAAGCAGTGGAGCCTCATGGAGCCACGCAGCCATCGAACCCCAGCTCCTGACTCCAAATCCAGGAATCAGGATGTCCCCACACCCACAGGGAATGGACACAGATCCATTACCATTAAGACACCATCACCTGGCTTATCAATGCCATGCTTTCTAAATTAATAGTGGTACTTGATCTGCTTTGTGCTTTATAACTTGAAAACAATGTTCCCCCTTAAAGTAAAAAGTATAACAAATTCTGTGGCCTTTTCCTCTCAGCTTTACATCTCTACCAGGCAAATTAGGGACAGTTAGTCCTACCTGGCATCTGAGAAAGTTGAGGCTCAGAGAATGTAAGTGGGTCGCCCAAATTCTCAAGACTGGTTGCTGGAAGTATGGGGGCTGGAACTCTGATCTCCTCATCAAGGAATTCTCACTGCCCCATTCTGGGGTCCCTCTCAAAGGGAAGCATGGGTGAACCCAGCTTTGGAGACAGTGGCATCTTGGAAGAGGCATCTTTCATTAGGGCTTGGACAACACAGCCCAAAATTTGGGGCCAAACTGTCTGATTTTCAGGGGATATAGGAACAGGCTTGGGGACCCACCATCATGCTGCACCTTCCCAGAGACTAGACACATCTTACTCACAATCCCAAACACCAGCCGAATAAAATATCTGTTAAGTCTGAAAAACAGTTTTAGGCTCTACTCTTGTCCTAGCTTCAGAATTTCATAATATACAGGATGCAGGTTTGGCTCTAGTGCACAATGTTTCCAAGAGTATGCTTTTTGTTTGTTTGTTTCAATAGTCCTATTCATGCTTCAGAAAGCTAGCAGATTTATTCTGGTCAGAACTCTGCCTTCAGTTCAAGTTCCTGTGCACATCTCTGAAAGAAAAGAAGACTAAAGTGTATCTGGGTGGTTTTTATTCTAGTTGGCAATTGTCTGGGTAAAACCATGTTGAACTGCCAGATTTCGTGCAGACAGCTTATCCTCAGAGAGCAGGGGCTGGGTGTTTACACCCATTCCCTTGCTGATGACTTAGGTGACCTTAAGTCAGACATTTTGCCTTCCTCCCATATCTGTGTGGCGAAGGTGCTGGAATGAGGTGTTCTCCAAGTTTCTCTCTGGCCCTGGTGTTGTATAAATGGATACAGTTCAAACCTGGCCCCTCCACAGATCTGGACCCCTCCTTGCGGGCGCCTCAGAGCTCAGGTCCAGCCTACAAGATCCTGTATTTTGAAACGGGAAATAGCTTGGGGCCATTTGCTTTAGTGGTCAGTTGGTCACACCCTTTACTGTTTGGGTCACATGGGCCCAAGATCTCTGTCACATATCTATGCATCTTGGGGCTCTAGCTGACCAGCTGGCAGAGACAGCCATACTGAGGAGGCCCATCCTGGGGAGTCCCAGCTGGGTCCCCTAGTCACTGTTAAGAGGCACAAAATTAAGGGTAGGGAAAATAAGTCAACCCTGTGCAAGGTGATATCCCACAGCCAGCCCCACTGAGTGCTATCCTAGAGGCCACCAATGAATCTAAAACAGGGCCCCGTCAATCAGGGCCCCAAGGGTCCTAGATTTTCTTCCTTCTTTCTGCCCAGGCAAGGGCTTTTGTGTGACAACTTCCTGATTTCACATTTTAATTTTCAAAAAGCAAATAAATTCTCTCCAGCCCTAGCTGCAATTGACTTCAGAGTTGTGACTTTGTCATGCAAATGGTTATTTGCGGACTTTTAGAAAGCTGCATCATGGAGCGAAATTACATACTTACAGACTTTCGAAGCCGTGGATTATGGTCCCAACAGATCCTGATGATTCTCTGGGTGCTATTAGAGTATAACGTGAAAACGCATATTTAGAGGATGATTAAAAAGCAAATGAGCATGCACGGTGAAATTCCTTGTGGAAAGTGGTGATTAGACTCATTGCAAAACTATTTTCTCACGTCAGAGATCTCACCGATCAGCTCCCATCTTCTTCCCCTACAGAGCCCCTGAAGGCCTTGCCCACAGGTCATAAACAATCATAGACACAGGACTGAAGAAGAAGAGGCCCACCAGGACTGCCTCCTAGCAGAGGGATCCTGCTGGCTGCTTTGCTGCAGCCCCCAGAGGATCTAGGACTGTCCTCTCCAAAGATCCGGGTGCACCCCCCAACACAGGCCACCATCATGTCATGTACCACACACATGTCACATCATGTCAACTGGAAGTATTTGAGTATGAATTGGCTTTAGCACTAAGGGAGGGGCTCCCACACACTGGTGGGGGGGTCAGTTTATAGAGTAGGCGCTTTAGTTTTGGGTAGGGTTTGAGGCCGTTTACAGACTCAATTCTGCCACTCAAGTATTGCCAGTGTGCCTTTGGTCATTGTAACTTACAAACATGTGAAATGAAGATACTAATATCAAATGTAATCCTGTGTATAAAAGAGCTTTGAAAATTGTAAAGGGCTGAAGAGCAAGGCTTGTCATAAGTCTCTCTATGTCTGTTTCTGGGTCTTGGTGAAAGGAGGTGCTTTCTGGCTGGGCTCCAGGTTCAGCCTCTGCAAAGTGATTGTCCATCAACATTTCCACCCTGTTTCTTTTTCACTTTCACTGTCCGTAGCTCCATGGATTTCTGTGAGAAAGAGGCTCAAAATATGCTTCTTACTTAATTCCTATTCCCACTCTCATAATGGATGGTAACCATCCTGACTTCCTCACAAGCCCTTTTTTATTATTACAGTGGTCCTTTATTGTGACCACAGAATTGGTTAGAGACGTACTTTATGGGGCACTTAGTATGTGCCAGGCGCTGTGATAAGCACTTACTATGTCTTATGTCTCATTTAATATTTATGATGGCCCTATGATTATCTCAATTTACAGATGAAGAAACTAAAGTCCAGAGAAGTTAAACAACTTGCCAGAGGTCACACAGCTACCAAGTAACTAAATCCAGGACCTACCTAAAAATTCCAGCTTTTTAACTTTTAAAGTTATAGGCCCTTTCACATGGGTCAGATGCAACAGCCAGCTTTGAAGTATGGTTTTTTATAGGTCTGTCCCGCCATGTACATCCAGTCTTTTCTTGGGAAGGTTCTTAACCCAGCCCCAAGCACATTCATCTTTGGTCCTGAACTACTTCTTCCCTCCCTTAATTCCACATTCCCTCCAATGACTACCCTATCTTTCTCTACCATTGTCTCCATCTCTTAACTCCTTGACCAATCTGAATTTCCTTTTACTATACCTTCCAACGTAATGGCTCTTTCTAGGGTCACCAGTGCCCTCCATATGTCCACATCCAAGAGGTATTTTAAAGTCCTCTTCCTCTCTGACTTCTCAGAAGCCTTGACTCTACTGCCTCCTCCATCCTTCCTGACACCTTCTTTTCTCACCTCCAGTGACATGCCCTCTCCCTAGGTGATCTCATTCATGTTCAGCTTTTGTCTCTTATTCACACGTGAATCATCTACCAACATGTATCTCCTACCAAGACACCTCTATTGAGCTCCATACATGTATGTTCAACTGTCTGCTCAACATCTCCTCTTGCATGTTTTAAAAATACCTCAAACTCCACATGTCCACAGCGGAACTCGTGGCCTTCTCCAACAATGCTGGTCTTCTTCTAGTATTCTCTCCTAGCCAGTGGTGTCACCATCCATTCAGCTGCACCAATAAGAAGCCAAGGGTCAGTGTTGGCAGTTCCCTCCACTGCTGCTCTGCAGTCAATCCATCACTACGACAGGTCGATTTCACCTCCTAATTAGGTATGAAATTCATGCACTTCTCTCCTGCTTCTCCCCAGCAGCTCCCCGACTGGTCTTGCAGCCCCATCTAGTCCTGCTCAATCCATTTCCCACACCACAATTCTAATCACTTCACACAGGCTTCCACCCTCATCTCTCGGAAAACACTTTGCCGGCTGTCAGTTGCTTTGGGGATCATTTCCCAAATCTGTAACATGGCTCTCGAAACCACGTCTACCCTTCAGCTTTGTCGCACATTCACTTCCCCATCTTTGCTCTCTGAGCTCTAGCCACACAGCCTCATGTGCTCTCAGTCTTCAGAGCACACCATACTCCCTCCCTCCATAGTCTTGGAACATGCTGTTCTCTACTGTCCAGAGCATTCTCTCGCTGCTTGCATGCCCACCTCCTAATCTTGGCTCCTTTGTTACTTTCTCTGATAGAACCCTGGACCTTGCCTTCAGATGCCAGCCTTGGTTTGCAAGCCCTGCTCGTTAGTGTACTGTTGACTATTCCTGTCTTCCTCACTGAACTCTTAGCTCCAGGGAGCAGGCACCACATCTGTCCCGGTAACTAGCATGGAGCTTATAGGCCTTCACTCATTCACAGATATTTACCGAGTACCTATCATGTTCTAGTCACTGACTGGGGTCTGGGATAGATGAGAGTGAAGAGAACAGACTCTCACTCATGTTCCAAGAATGCTCTCAGGCATGAGTAAATGTTCCCTTTTTGTGTCTTACCTTCCCATTCCCTCTCCCCCATCTCTCCAGAAAGTACATGAGTTGGGGAGCCAGTGCCTGGCTGTGAGCCTCCAGCTGGAAGGACAGGAAGGGGTGAGCAGCCAGCCTCCTCCCATGGACATGGGCAAGTATTTTCCAAGGACTTATAACTGTAGCCCTTTATTTTCTGACTCATCCTGGCAGCTGTTCCTACCTAGAGGGTTTCTATTCTGCCTCTGAAAACCTCCCTGCTCAGCTCCTCCTTGGAGCCCTCAGGAATGACTTATTCCCCAGGGTTCCTGTGCTAGCTTGCCCCTTGCTGTCTCAATGCTCCGTGGTGTCTTCTAATACAGAATGGTTTCCTGGGACTCACTGAAGCTCTCTGGGCTCTAGCTTCCTCATCAAAAAAATGGGGATGATGATACTCGCTTTATAGAGTTGCCATGGGAACTAAATGAAGTCATGTACATGAGGATGCTCTGAGCCCTTAGGGCCCCATAAAAATAAAAGTGTTCTTATTTTTACAGCATTATCACTTAACACTGTAGGGCTGCACATGAAGCGTCCCGTCTCCCGAGGTGGTCATACCCTTCCTGGAGGTTTGCTGGGCTCTGCATGAGGTCAGGCATGTAGAGTCAGGATGTGCTTAGTGAGGGAACTGATGATAAAACACCCGTAAAAAAGGCTAAAGTTCAGATACCCAGTGGGTGTCCCTCTTTGTTTCTCCCTCGTTTCTCTGACTCCACTTGCCTGGGCCCAGCTCCCTGATTCCAACAGGATCTCTGCCCTCACCTTACCACACTCACAAGTCTGCCCAGCCTCATTTTTCCATGGTTCTGTCCAAGGGGACCCCAAGCCAGAGTCCTGGAGCAGAGAGAGGCACATTGGTACAGGGATGAGGTCACACCCTGGAATACCTTGGCTTAGAGTGTTCCAAGTTAAAATTTTAATTTGATTATTTAAAAACAAATGCTTATTGTAGAAAATTTAGAAAATTCATGTACATATAAGAAATTACACATAATCCCATTGTCCTAGATAACCTCTGTTAACATTTTGTGCTTCCTTCCAGTCTTTTTAAATGAAAATATTATATATAATAGTAAAAATATTTAGATTATATATCTATATATATAGATAGATATAGAGACTAACTTTGTTTATTTCACTTAATTTTATAGTGTTTGTTTCCCATGATAGTAAACTTCTTTAAAAACATTATTTTAATAATTACACCTGTGTTATCATTCACTTCTTTTCTAATCAACAGAGTAATTTTTGCTCAAAGCAGAAAATGCAAAAAAGAAATAAGAAACAAACACAGAAATGTACAAAGCTAAAAAAAATGCCAGCCATAATTCACGTCATTGAGGAGAAGGCAGCTGACATTTTGGTGCATGTCTTTACCAACCTTCTCTTTTTAAACCTACAGATACTATTTTTGTTCGTATTTGATTTGGCCGTCCATACTTTTGAGGCCTGCTGTTTTTCTTAGATACTTGTAGTGAATATTCTCTAGTAATTGGTGGATATTCTTGTACTTGTCCTTGTTTTCAACAGCTGCAGCCCAGTATACTGTCTGGATTACTCACCTGATAGCTGATGGGTGGACCTCTAGGGTCCTTCCATTTTTTGCCATTATAAATAGCACCGTGGTGAACATCCTTGTATGAAAAACTTTGTATAGAGCCATGATTATTTCCCGGTTCATTGCTGCCTTCATTCCTTTCTGAAATATTTAAGAAAAGGACTATTTACAATGGTGTGGGCAGAGTTGACAGAATCAACAGAATGTGAGGCCCCCAAAGACTAGCAATGCTGCGAAGCCATTAGCTACCCAACATCCAGCCTGAAGTGATAAAGAGAAAAAACACGAGTGAGATGCTGAGACCAGAGGGAGTGTGAACTGAAATATTTAACCTCACTCTCCTCTTGCCCTTTGACCTGCTGCTACCTCTATTTGGCCAAACCCAACCAGAAACAAAAAGGCAAAGGTAGCAGTCCACAGAGGGCAGCCTCCTGGAATGCAGAGCTCGGTGAGAAAGGCCAGAGAGAAGATTTGGAGGGGCGAGTAGCATAGTCAAGACAGTGGTGGCCTCTGGCCTTCCTGAGGTCACCTGTAGGGCTAGGAGGGCTCTCCCTTCTGTTTATCCCACAGTCAGAGACCTGGATGCCATGTGTCTGGAGAGCCTTGCCAGAGAAAAGGACAGGAGGCTGACAGAAGCCAACATCTGAGGGCTTACCAGGGCTTCCTCTAAGTGAAATATATGCAATAGTCTAAGATGTAATTTGTAGACTTTTGTTCAATCCTCACAGCAGCCCTATAAAGTAGGTGCTATCATTTTTTCCCATTTTACAGATGAGGAAACTGAGGCACAGAGAGATTTAAGAAACCTTGTTCTCATAGCTAGTAGAGGCAGAGTTGGGATCCAAAACTGGGTCAGTGGCTCCAAGTCCACCACCCTGGACCAATGCACTATGGGGTCAGTGCGTCCCTCATCTCATGTGAGCATCAGCAGAAGACCCAGCATCCCAGCTTCCTCTCTGCCCACTCTTTCTGCTGCCACTCTCTGTAGCAGGGAAAAAAGATTAACCACACATGCCCCACACACTGAATGGAAGCCCTGCAAAGCCCTAAATCCACTCCACTTGTATTTTCTCTCTATTCCTTGAAAAATAAAAACTGCTGAACGCCTGCTCTTTTCCCCGAATCTGCGTAGCAGAAATCTTCTCCTGGGTTCTGACCCTGGAAGTCAGCTTTCTGCCCAAAGCACATTTTTATAGCCAAGTTATTTCTGATTCTTTAAAAGCAAAAGCAAAGGCAAAAAAAAAAAAAAAAATGTCTGCAAGGAGCAGGCTCTGTTATAATGTAATGTCTCAGCAAAAATCCCTGGCTGCTGGGCCCGTGCTTGGCTTCTGTCCTGACCGCAGGAGGCTGGGAGATGTCTCGAGCAGCATGGGGGGGAACTCAAGGCCGCAGGCAGCCCCTGGCACTTTAATTATTCTGGGGACACGATAGAGTGGAGTGAAGATGATGTGATGTTGTAAAGAGAGGAAGGCATAGTCAGGGAGAGGAATGGACAATTTACGGGTCTGACCATGAGCTTGAAAGGGCCTCACTCTTCATTCTAAGAGAGCTGCTTCCTGGGGTATCATAAAAATGCTGTGATTTTGGATTTGTATGTAAAATCACCAAGAGCCATGTGTGTTTGTGCATGTGTGCATGTATGGTACGTGTGAAGTTGTTGGGTCTATTTGTGAGTGTGCCTTAATGGGTGTATCATGAGGGCAGGAACCATGTTAGTCCTCCTCACTTGTACATCTCCAGCACCCAGCATGCTTCTTGGAATGAAGCACGTGCTCAATAAATATTTGTCTAGAGTCTCTGTGAGCACCTGCACATGTGTGAGTATTCTGCGTGCGGAGTCACAGGGGCCATGTCTGTGCACTTCTGTGGATAGCACACCAGAATATCAGCTCCCAAGGGCAGGGATCTTAGCCAGCTTCATTCACTGACGTGCCCCAGGCACCTATTGCCATGTTTATGTGCCACTGCTTGCCCATGTGGGGTCGCAGAGCTGGCCTGAGTGTGAGCATGAGCATATGCACAGTGTTAGAGAGAGGTCATGTATGAGGATGTGTGCCTTTGGATATTGTGGTGCCTGGGAATATTGGGGTTGGAAGTTTCTGCATTTGAGAGTAGGTATACATGATTATTTGTTAAGATGTGGGAAAAGACGTACATGCAGACAGAGACATGGTCAGTGTCAAACGTGAGAAAATATCTAGAAATATCTTCATAAATATGTCAGGATCCTCTCCCATAGGCTCTGGCCTCTCTGCCCATGACCCTGGTATGTCTAAATTGGGGTTTTAATTGTAGAACCTTCAGCCACAAATGCACCTTAGATTCAATTATTAGAAAGAACATAAGGGTAGGAGACTGAACTTTTTGTCAAAGACACTCATTACCTATTTCTCTAGCTGTGACAGACCCTTTCAGCTGTATCCCATCTCCCATGTACCATTTCAGTGCCATTTCCCCCCTCTCCCACCCCTGCTCCGACTCAGTCTCTCCAGGCTTCCCTGTTAGTGACAGAGCTTTTAGTGCGGACACAGGTCTGTGGACACACTGTCATCTAGGCAATGTCCCTTCTGGACAGTCTGAACCTTGTCCCCCTTGCTTTGCTTCTCCAGTCTCCACCCTGCCCTCCCATGCCTCTGGTCCTTTGGCTCCCTAGCTGGCACTCCAGTAAGTGATTCTCTCCTTCCTCAAGGTCAACTTTGTCTCAGGACTACTCCCCAACAGTAAGGATGATAAATGGCTGTTGTGGCCTGAGACTGGGGAAGTGACATTTCTCTAGCCTTCTAAGAATCCCTTGTGTGCCCACTGTTGTCCCAATCTTGTTTTTCTTTTTTATAATCTTTCCTTCCTGGGGAGTCCACGGCCCTCTCTGCAAAGGCCATGTATCAATCCTGGAGAAGACAGGAAGGCGGAGGGGGCTGGTGGGTGGTGGTGGGCTATATGTTATGAAAAATCTAGGACATCTGCCTGCAGGCCGCCCCCAGGCACATGTGGAAACTGAGGCATTGCCAGGCACTCAGCTTCCTCTTCTCTCCCCATCCTTGTCCTGTTGTAAGTGCATTTTTTTCTGTTTCCCATAGACATGATGTCACTGTGCATTCTCTGTAGCACAAGGGACTTATTAGCTGCTAATGTGGCATTCCCCAGAACAAGAGAAAATAGAATGCTTAGACAACGTCTGCTGGTAAATAAAGACAAGAGACAGGTTGGGGAGAGGTGTTGGGGCAGGGTAGAAGAGAAACTCAGAGAACAGAGACTGAGGGCCAGTAGAAAAGACCAAAAGAGTTGTTGGGAGAAACAGGGATCGAGGAGGCCAACAGGATGCTCAGGATGCCTGGAGCAGATTCTAGAAGAGAAGAGTGTTGGGGACTCTCAGTGGGTGAGGATGGGACTGACCTGTTAGTGAGGGTTAGGGTTAGGGACATCCAGAGGAACAGCCAGGGGGCTCTAAGGCTGGGATAAGGGGCAGAGGCAAAGGTGAAAATAAAAGGCAAACAGAATTCTGAGCCAGACGAGCTGATAGGGATGGCATCAGAGGGTTCTCACTTGGGGTGCTATAAACTCCCCTCCTCTCTATTGCAGACCCCCTCCTGCAGAGTTAGGTAGGGGACAGACACCTTTGCTTGATGTTTTACAGTTTGCAAATCTCTCTCACATCTATTAACCTTATAGCAGCCCTCAGAGACAAGTCAAGTAATAGAACTCTTACATTATAGAGAAAGGGAAAGCACGGACTGATTAACTGGCTTTGAAAGACCAATCAGCAAGGAATTGAAGATCTAGAACTACTAGTCAAGTCTACTGAATAAGCACCTACCATGTGCCAGGTGCTTTTTAGTTGCTGAGATTAGAGTCAGATGGAATCCCTGCCTTCAAGGATCTTATATTCCAGTTGAAAGAAGCAGAGAATCACACACAAACCATCAGTAAGTACCTAGGAAGAAGATAAAATAGGTTACTATAAAGGTGGTGGCAGGACAGTGGGCTTGGGGATGGGGCCCTTTGACCAGGTTGGTCAGAGTAGGCCTCTCTGAGGAGGTGACGCATGAAATGAGATCTGAATGATGATGGGTAGGCATATGAAGACTGAAGCAGAGTCTGAGGAGAAGGAATGATAAGCACAGAGACCCCAAGACTGGAATAGGATGCATACAAGGTGTCTACAGCTTCCTGACCAAGGGCAGGGCTGAGGGAAGATGAGGCTGGAGGACTGGGCGGGGCCTGAGTCATGCAGCACCTGCAGTTGCAGTGAGGACCACAGTGCAGCAGGAGCCTCCGAAAGGTTTTGAACCAGCTGACTGACCTGACCTGATTCCGGTTTAGATGGGTCCCTCCAGCTGCTCTGTGAAGGACAGACTGGAGCCAGGCAGCATTATAGGAAGGAGACAAATGAGATAAATGTGTCATCCAGGTGAGAGATGATGGTGGCTTGGGCCAGGCAATAGCAGTGGAGGTGGTGAGAAGGGATTGGATTCGGAATACATTTTGGAGGTAGAGCCAATAAGACATAGTGATGGATGGGATATTTGATGTAAGGAAATGAGAGGAATAGGTAGAAGCTGGGCAGGTAGACAGTGGGGCATTTTGGAGATGGGAAACGCTCCAAGGGGGAGGGGCAGATTCGGACTGGAAAGAGGGAATTTATTGTCCTGCTCAAGTGGATCCATCCAAGTAGAGCTAGCTAATTGGTAATGAGATGTGCAATTCTGGCAGAGCTCAGTGGAAAGGTCTGGGCTGGAGGTAAAATTTCAAGAATAGTGACAAGAAGAGTGGTGGAGAGATAGAAGGAAGCAGTCATACTCTTCTATTCATTAAGTAGGAGGATACAACTGGATATGATCATATGGGAGGACAGTGTACTACTGGAGAGAGGAGGGTGAAGGGCGGAGCCAGGGGCAGTATGCCATTAGAGGTCTGAGAGCTGGCAAAGGAAGCTGAGCAGGAGTAACATGTGATGTTGGGGGTAAAGCAAGGGGGTGCGGTGAGACCGGAAGAGTATTGCCAAGAAGGAGAAAGGGCTAACTGTGTCAAATGCCATGGCGAGATCAAGTAAGGAGAAAACAGAGAATTGGCTACTGGCTTTGAGATGCCAGGAGCTCATTGGTGACCTTCACCAAAGCCTTTGCCATTAGGAGCAGTGGTGGTGTCAGTAGAGAGAGTACAAATTAGCCGATCTTTTGCTGGGAGTGAGACAAGGAATTAGAGAGCCTGGAAGGCAATGTGGAGGTCAAGGGATTTTTTTTCTTTGAATATGGGAACCAGTAAGACATGCTTGTCAATGGGAATGGTCCAAAGAGAGAGACAGTGGTGATCCAGAGGACAGAGGGAATTGTTGCAGGAGAAAGAATTTGAGAAGATGAGACCAGATGGGATCCTGTTCACAAGTGGAGGGCTTGGTCCTGGAAATCAACAGGATTTTTTTTCCCCATCTTAACAGAAAAGGCAGAAAATGTGAGGACAGATGTAAGTAGGTGGGTGAACTAAGAGTAGGAAGAAGAGATGGGTTTCTGATTTTGTTGATTCCTCTATGGAGTATGCATCAAAGCTGTCACCTGGTGAGGGAGGCCAAGTAGAGAAAACGATAATTTGAGAAATAAGGAAAAATTTTGAAATCACTTTCTCAAAGAGCTGGAAAGTGGTTTGCTAAGAAAGTACAAAAACATTACCTAGAAGCTTCCAAAGGTATGCTTAGTTGTAAATTTGAACCAGCCAGCATAGTGGTGTGTTATTCTGCAGAGGGTCTTAGCAGTCAGCTGATGAGGTGCAGGCACCAAGTAAGAAAATAATTCGGTTTAACCAGGGTTGGTGTTTTTCCAGATGATTATGAAGAAGGGAGAGAGGGCCAAGAACATCAAGAATTCTAGGAAGACGATGGTTTTGAGGCTGGTCCAGGAAATCTGGGCTGAGTAATAAAGTAAAATAAGAACAGTATCTGTCAAGAGTGAACAAGGAGAATGGTTTGGGGAGGGTCTCAGTAGGTGAGAGAATTGTTAGCATAGGAGTGCTAGAGTATTATAGGGGATGGAAGACAGACAAGGGGATCCTTAAAGTCAAGAATTCAGAGGTGAAGTAGTTATTGGTGATGATGAGGACTGGGGTATGACTATGTGCATGGAAACTTGAGATAAAGGGCATGAAAACATCTCTGGTGATAAGGGGGGTGGGGGGGTCAGTGAACTGAGAGGTCTGGGTGTTGACTGAATCATCTGCAGAGATACTAAAGATGTTGAGAATGGTGGCAGGAAGAGTGATGGAGAGAGAAAGAGAGAGACTATGAACCAAGTACTGAAGTCATCAATTGATGACTAATTTTTAATCCTTGGAATTTCAAAATCATCCAGTTTTAAAACAATTTGTAAGACTCTCAACTCTTGTTTACAGGAAGTATTTTGAGGCAACTTGAACAAACAGCAGAAGGTGAAAGCATATCTACTGTTGGAAATGGTGTCAAGGGAAACCGAGCCTCTTACTCTCACCTCTGCCCTGAGGGGCTTTTGAGAGGGTTCAATAGCACCTTTTATGCGGCATGATTTGAAAACCGCTGACTTAATCCAATGCCCCTTATTTTACATATGAGGAATAGGAGTGCCACTCCTCCAAGGTCATCCTGATTGTCAGAACATAGGCAAGGACACAACCAGGGGTTCCTGTCTCCCATTGAACCTGGGCTTCACTGCTACTCCAAACCTTCTTTCCCATTCTTTGCTGGTTTCTCTTTAGGTTCCTAACACTCTTTGTTATAAACACATAACTGTCCACAGCATTAGTGGGAAGCTTCTCTCCAGCCTACCCTTGGGGAGTTCAATTTCATTCTTTCCAGCCTCTTCCAGAACAACAGGACAACACTGTCCTGTCATTACAGAAGGCTAGGCTCAGGTGAAAGCCATGCTGGGATGACTGAGGGACTCACCCAGCTGTAGAATTTGCCCTTGGAGTCTAGAGATTGACTGCAACCTGGAACTTGGCTATGACCATGCTCCTAGAGCCTTGGCTGGACATGGGGAAGGCAGGATAAATCTACTGGCTGAAAACCAGTGCCCAGAAGTGAGGTCGGCACCCAGCTAAGTGAACTGTCCAAGTAAGACATACATGGGGCCGAGAGGCAGAAGATAGCTATAAGGAAGTGGGACAGAAATCCCATCCCAAGAGATGGTAAGGAAGGTGCTGGGGAGGACTGTGTATGGGGGAGCATGTCCAGTCCAGCAGGTTAAACCCAATAATGGAGGACATGGAGGCAGAGAGCAATGCTCAAAGCCAACTGGGCATCTCTTCATGATTTTAAGTCATCTGCTTACGCACAATGGAACCCCACCTAGCTTGGGATATGAAAAATAGTGTCTGTGCCCCTGGGAAGGGACTGGTAAGTGTTTAACAGGTGCCAGACAAATGAGTCACAGTTCAAATCAGGGTTCCAAGTATAGTGGAGTTCCTGGCAGGGAATTGGAGTACCATGCAGGGAAACTGAGGCAGAGGACCAGGATGCACTGACAGGGACAGAGAACATCTATAGAGGGACACATCCTGATCCCTGGCTTTAGTTTGAGCCCCAGTACACAGAGGACTCCAGCATGTACCCTCTGTCCTGAAGCACTTGTCCCCCCTACTCTCAGGTCAGCAAGGATCAGCTCACTCACATGTCCCCCCAGGAGAGGCTTTCCCCAGCCTGCCTATCTAAAAGCTCCTGTGCCTGATTTCACATTTGCCTCCAAATCTTTGACCTGCTTTATGTTTCCTTGAAGCACTTTTAACAACCTGACATTGCAGAATATGTGTGTTTACTTGTTATTTCCACCTTCCACCCTAGTGCTAGACTAGAAGCACCCCCAAGACAGGGAATTTGCTTTGCCTGTGTGTCCAGATCCTGAGATGAGGGGCCAGCTTGGCAGTGAGTTGGGAGGGTGCCCTGTGGCCCCTGTCCTCTCTTGCTTCTCCATCCCCAAGGGCACGGTTGGATTGCAGGCATTCTTGCTCTGACTGCTTCAGGTTCTAGAGCTGGGTCTGGGTCTGTTGAGGGGCCATCCTCCCCAGGCTCATTCAGCCCCTCCTGCCTCGGGGTCCTGTTCCTACTTCCCCGGGCCCCCCGCAGCAGTGGAGGGGCCCTGGACTGCCATGCTGCAGCACTGGCACTGTAATGCTGTGATGTTCACTCCCACCCCCCACCCCGAGAACCAGGCCACTGCAGGCCTATGGGTGGGTGAGTAACCCTGGCCCCTGGAAACTCCAGGCCTTTTGTATTGAGGCCGATAAGCCTCAGTAAGTGGCTCTAAAGATAATCAATTGTTTTTATTCTAAGTGAAACAACCGGCTCCAAGGAACCTCTATTTAAAAACCACACACATAGGCTAGATTCATCTTTTGTTAAATTGTTGCACACACTGATTTGATTTGACCTGGCAGTTTCAATGTGCTTCCAGCTCAGTGCCAGACAGGGGGCTGGGAAGGGAGCTGGTCTGGGGGGCAATGGAGCGGGGGTAGTTGTAGGATTATAGGGGCACCTGAGCAGGAAGGATAGGAAGATCTGGGGCAGACAAGGGTGGGGGGAACCTCACCTTCCAGCTTTATCTACTTTGGAGACTCAGATAAGGGCTCCCATCCTGCATGGAAAATCCTGCCCTAGCCCCTCTCCTCCTCTACTGATCTAAATTAGGGCCTGGCTAGAAGGGACCATAGATGGTAAGATCCAAACCCTTGATTTTCCAGAGAAGAAAACAGCTTCAGAGAGGATGATCTGCTTACCCAAAGGCACACAGCAAACTGGCAGAGTAGAGCCAGGGCCTGGGGCACCAGAGGCCTACCTGGTCCTCTTTCTAAATGCGTCTAGGGAGGGAATCTTGCCTCTTCCACAATGGCAGGGCACATCATTCTCCTACCTGCCCTCCAGACACACTCTGAGATGGACACCCAGTGAACATTGTTGTATGAGTGAAGAGAGGGGTCCATGGGGTCCCAAGGAGAGGTGATTTTGTGAGGAGAGAATGGAGCCGCTTAAGCAAATAGGACCCCAGGGAACAGATAAGCATCAAACTTTGAAAACGTAAGGCATATCACACACCTCCTCTGCTCCAGATCATGCGGTGGCTCCCCAGTTCACTCAAAGTAAAAGCCAAAGTCCTTCCAACGAGCGCAGGCCCTACATGATTCCATCCTGATTGATGCCACTCCTCTCCCGTCTCACCACCCTAAGGCCACATTGGTCTCCTTGCTGTCCCTCCTGCATGCCGTGTATGCTAACTCATTTTATAGGTGAGAGCCATAGACTCTGAAGGAATCAAGGACATGAGGTGTCACCCAATGCTGAGTTGAGTGGAAGCCAGGGAAGCTGGGAGGTCAGGCAGGATGCCAGGATAGGCAGATAATGGAGGGCTTGGGAGGCAAGGCATGTCCTACCCTAGGTAGGTGGACAGCAGAGGGAGCCTAATGCCTGTTCTCTGAGCTTGGGAGCAAGTCTCCAGCAGTGGGGTCCTCGGATGCCCCTGTCTTGGCAGGCCTAGGAACGAGGAGTAGCTGCTGAGGGACCCCACACATTAACCATGGTGTGCTCTAGAAGGAGGGCAGAGAATTGGCAGTGTAGAGAGGGATCTGCAGAGCCAAGGAGGGTCACAGTAGCAAAGATTCTCATGTGACAAGTCTTGAGAGTGACCTGAGATTCAGTCCCAGTGAGGGGCACTTCTACAGAAGAGCTGCAGGGGACCTGTGTGGGGCACGGTGGCTCCAGGGGTGTCTGTGATTGAACCCTGAGACTCGAGTTATGGTCCAGTCAGCCTTTCCTCTCTCCATCAGGTAGCTGCAGCCTCCCTGCCCCTCCTCCATCACTTCACACCAGTGGCGGCCTGAGGCATGGACACGGCCATAAATAATAGTAATAACAAGAGAGTCTGTTCCAAGCGAGATGATTTTATGAAATTACATTTCTGAAAAGGTTAATTCTTCCATCTCCCCACTTGTACTCCAATCTGGAGAGACAAATGTGAATTAATTGGTCCCATTTCCTTCCTGGCCTCCATGGAACCCTGACAGGATGTTTGTTTCGCCAGGCCTGACTTCTCCTGCAGGCTTGCCAGAAGCAGCAGACTGGGCCCTTCTCCCTCTTGAAGCAGACTGACCTCCCTGCTCCAGGCTTGCAGCAAGATGTGGCCCCCCTCTGTGCTGCCCACTCCATTCCAGACCAGGAGGGTGGCACCAAGTCCAGTGGGTACATTCACAGCTCACCCGGGAAATCCTGGCAGATGGAGGGGCAGATGGGACTGGAGAGGGGGACTGAGAGATTATAGGACATGGACTTGGAGGTCAGCATACAGAGGAACAGATGTGGGTGACATGGTACAAATGGGGAGTCTGGGGTACCTATAGAGTAGGCAAGATGGGTGAGTCAGAAAGGGAAAGTGAATGGAAACAGATGGACAGACAGAAGCCAGTGGGTAGGCCCTTTTTCTGGTTTCTACTTTCCACCTTTTAATTGTTATTTTCCCCTAAATCAGGCTAAGGATATGGGGGTAAGACAGATCCTGAGGGAAGGCATATATCTCAGTAGGAGGCAAGGAGAATATGGAAGGAGCTTCCTTGGAGCTCTTAGTGTAATCTGCATCCCATTCCCCACATCTCCTCATCACCCTCCCAAGGCAGCCCTCACCTGTCTCCCCAGCCCGTCTCCTGGGCCCTCCTCACCTGTCTTTGATGCCCAGCCTCCTCCTCTGGGTACAGCCTTTCTCTACCAGGCGAGGACGAGGTGGCATCAATAGGTCTGCCTTGTGTCCCTGGCTCTGCCTCTCTCAGCTATGCCACCTCAGAAAGGCACTGCCCCATTCTGGGCTCATTTCCTCATCTGCGAAGAGATTAGACGAGTTTATTCCAGGCCCCCTTATAGCTCTGAAGTGTGGAGAATTTTTGAGCGGAGCTTAGAGGAAATGTGTGCTCTGTTGTTTTGTTTTGTGAGGGTTTTATTTTGATGGGAGGTCATCAGTGATTTTCAAGTACAATAAAGTGGACCAGCAGGACACAGAGAGGATAGTGATGTGGAGGCAGGCTGCATGGGGTTGTGTTGTGAGGTTGTGTTGGGTGTGTTGTGAGGTTGTGTGGTATATACGTGCGGAGGGGAGGGGCATATGCATGGTAAATTTCTGTAGAAAGAATAAAGTTTACATCAGGCCGTGTGCTTCATGCTGTAAGGACTGTTTACTCCGACACCTTAAGAACAGAACAAAATTGGACATAATCAATTCAACTCTCTGCCAGCCAGCAGGTGCTATTAGTTTGGCTGAGTCAATTCGTCTCTATGGGTTTGCTCCTAACATTTCATACTTCCTAGAGTGATCCCTAATCCTAGTTGACCCCTAACCTACCACCCAGAAGTCTTGGGGTATACAGAAGTGGACCTACCCTCAGGAAGCAGAGTATGAAGACTCCTTCTTACCAAGAGTGATTCATTCACCTTCGGACCAGACCAGAGGGCTTGTGCAGTAACTGAAATTATCCCTAATCTGTATGGGTACTGGGAGGAAGCATTAATTCTACCTGAGGGTAACAAAGATCAGGGAGGGCTTCCTGAAGGAAGAGATATTGAAACATAGATTACATTCTATAGGACAGAGGAGGCTGGGCAGGTGGCTCAGTCAAGGGATAGAGTGACAGATAGGTGTCCAGGGTATGTGGGGACAGGTGGAGGGTGGTCTGTTATATGGCTGTGACTCAGTCGGGTCTGAAATGAGATGAAGAAGGGCTTTTCACAGGGGTGAGGCTTGGAAGAGACACAGGTTTGTTCAGTGGAGGAGAGGACAGCTTGGCACAGAAGGTGCTGGTGCCAGGAAGGAGTGGGACAGAGGGAATGGAAAACAGGGTGTGGATGGTGAAGGGACAGATGGGTGGCCAGCAGAGTGGGCACCTGCTACCTGGTGGTCCAGGAAAAGGAAGATCTGAGCTGAAGAAAAGATGTGAGTTTTGGACCGGGCCAAGCCACCTATTCCTTGGCATTAGTTCCCTTTCGACAGGCGTTCTCCCTGTTTATTCCTGTTCAAAGAGTGGGGAAGACCTATTTGCCTCCCAAGAGTCTATTTACTCTGCTTTCTCATTTTCCAATCCAGTGACTTTACAGTTTTTTTCTGTTTGTTTGGCTTCATCTTCCTATAACAATAAGAGGAACCATCCCTTCTTCTCGAGCCCACCCTCTCTCTCCCCACCCCCACCCTGTCCAAACCCTGCTGGTGAAGAATGGAGGCCACTGCTGTGACTGGGGGTCCTGGGGCCTGTTATGCTGAACGCTTGGTTTGTGCACTAGCCAGGCAGCTCTGGGCGCCACACTGTCCACTCCAGGCCATTTAAGGCTGGGTTGGAGCCCACATGAGAGCTATAGTTATGAGGCAAGTGGGTGCAGAGGGTAGGTGGCTAAAACTGCTCACCTTCTCCCTGCCTTAGAGCCCAGGGGCCACAGAGAAGTGGAATCTGGGTGAGAGGGAGAGAGGCCCTGAGGTAGAGAGAAGCAGACAGCAGAGGAAGGGAGGGTGGAGTTCCCAGTACAGCATAGATGGCAGGCCTGCGGATTTCTTTGGTTTGCTCCTATCATGTATCTTTCCACGCTTTGGAAGGTGATCCCTAAACCTATCCATTCCCTAATCCCACCACCCTTGAATTTGCTGATGGAACCCACTGATTATCTATTTCATGGTTCCTTGGGCTTCCAACTATCCCTTTTCATCCTCATCTTAACAAAAGTGAGAGGTCATGTACCTTTCACAGCTGTCTGCTTACCTGCCCTCCCTTCCATTGCCATTCTAGGGACACATTCATTATGCAGAGACAGAAGGGCAGACTCCAGGGAGTTGCCACTTCCTGAGACAAGGAGATAAAGGAGACTATAGGAGCAGCAGGCTTTAGTGGGGACAAGAGCTTCTTTATGGCCCCGTTGCATCTGGGATACCTGTTAGACATCCCAGTGGAGACATCCTGAGAGGAGCCCAAGGTGAAGCCAAGGCTGGGCACCTGGACAGAACTTATGGGCATAGGGTGGTATTTCCCCAAAGGAAAGGGCATAGATAAGGAAAAGAAAGAGCCAAGAATGTCCTTGAACACATCATCATTTTGCTCAACAAACCAGAAAAAAAAAAAAAAAAACAAAGCAAAAAAAAAAAAACCAAAAAACAACAAAAAAAACAAACTGGATAAGATAGGCCAGAGAGGAAGGGTAGACCAAAACAAAAGTGACATCTAATGTTCCCAGTGTCTTCCTAATGTGACTGGTTCCTGGTGGTGTTTGGACCACTTCACGTATTAGGCTCATGTCCTCAGGGAAAGAAAGAGACAGAATACAGATGGAATCAGAATCTCAGCTCCAGCCCTTCCCAGCTAATGTGGCCTTGAGCAACTTACTTTGCCCCTCTGAACAACATTTCCTCATTCCGTGTGCAGAAAATTCAATAAAACTGATGAAACACCTGGCACCTAGTAGCCACTCCATAAATGTCAGTTCTCCCCCCCCCCCTTACTCTTCCTAAAATAAAACCACCATGGCATGTATCATCTCAGAAGGAAGTCCTGTAGAGTTTGAGATATTCGTCTTTAAATACACTATCTTACACTTGCCCACACTGAATCTCATCTGTCACTTTTCTGCCCACTCACACACACCCTTGTGGGATTCTGTAGTGCATCCCTATTGGCTTGACATTTCATTTCCCCCAAAAAACTTAGTGCCATTTGCAGATTTCCAGCTCTCCCTGTATACTCCCTCTTCCAGATGATTTATTAAAATTTCAAATGAGGCAGCCCCCTCCTAACCACAGGGCGCTTCTGTTGGCTGTTCTCCACCCAGAGAGTGCTCGGCAAGTCTTCCGACCTCCTGCCCATTTCTAACCCAGGAACAGTGCCTCTGAGGCACCCTCCCATGATTCCAGAGGCCCTCTGTAAGCCTGAATGAACCCACCACAGGGCCTCCCTACCTGCTGAATTACCCAAGGAATCTTGTGTTTTGGGGCTCAGGGTCTTACCCTTTTCAGAGATGCATTCAGCTCTCCTTGCAGGATCAGCAAGTGAAACTCATTAGTCCATGGGTCCCAAGTTTCTTCTAAGATTACTCTCATGGGAGTTGCAGTCCTACTGGGTTCTGCCTACCCTCTGTGGAGTGGACACTATCTCCCCCTGACCCCATCATTTCAGTCGACACCAGCTTCCACTTCCTCCACCTGCATCTTTGACTTG
Organism: Eidolon dupreanum; assembly: GCA_028627145.1. Classification (NCBI taxonomy): domain Eukaryota; kingdom Metazoa; phylum Chordata; class Mammalia; order Chiroptera; family Pteropodidae; genus Eidolon; species Eidolon dupreanum. The sequence continues at coordinate 90,357,276 of CM053502.1, read as the reverse complement.
AAGACTTTCTCTGGCCACTGGAGCATGCTCTACTCTGGTGACGTACACAGGTGAGAAGTCCTGGGGAATTTCATCACTGGAGCAGCCCTCAGACAGTGGCTGATGGGCACTCGTATCCCAGTGCCCTCACCTCTCAGCAGGAAGATCTCTATGTGGGTCCTACACAGTCACCCAGAGGTTCCTGTGGGATTGAGCTCCAGTTGTCCATCACTGTAACTTCTGTAATAACACACCTTTTATTGGCTGCCTTTTCTTCTCCATCTCACATCTCCTGTGCCTCTCTCAGTGTTTTCAGGGACCACCTCCCAAATAAACTATGTGTTCTCCAATCCTTGTCTCAGAGTCTCCTTCTGGGGGAACTTAAACCAAGACATTCGAGCCGGTCAGCCCATGAGAACCAAGTGTCCTCTCTCAGCTCTGGTCAGCAGCCGGGGCTGGTCCAAGACTTTGCAGGGTGCTGGGCCAGAGACTTCTCCTCTGGTGCAGGTCATTTCTGAGCATTGCTATCAATGGTAGAGTTTATCTCACCACTAGCTGCATTGTTTGCTGATTTATCTCTATCCAGGGGAGTGGGGCCCAGCTGTAGACAGCAAACATATTGAGTAAATTTCTAATGAACTGATTATTCGGCTTAGCATTTTAACTGCAGCATTAAGCATCCTCTCACTCTCATAAACATGTGAAACTATTAAAGAGATTATGGCTTCCAGGCCAGCCACTGTGTCAGTGGGAAAAGTTAATCTCAAGATTTAATCAAAGCCAAAACTGCAAAATGTGGTCAGGAGGAGGCTTTTTGTCTCCATGATGCCCAGGAGATAGGAGGGAATTCATGGATTCCTCTGACTTGGGAGTGACCTTGAGATGTATCTGGTCCACTCTCCTATGGCTGGGTGCACACAGACTCTCTTGGCTAGATGGTTGAAAGCTTTTCTAGACAAGAGCTGGCTGAGAAATACCCCTCTTGTAGTTAGAAGAATAAACACAGAGGATGTAGGTTGATGACCTTTCCTGCACAAGGTTGAAGTGCAATGTGGGGAGCAAATGCAGGGTTTTACCTATTCTTGGCCTCTTTTGTTAGTGATTCACTGTGACCCTCAGATCCTCACCTGAGGTCTTTTATAGTAGCCAAGGTTATGTGTGGAGTCTCACTGTGTCTTCTCTGAGCTGTTTCTTTTCTCCTGATCTCTGTCAGCTTCTGTGTGACCAGGCTGAGGAGTGAGTGTGGATGACAGGTGCACACACCTGGACAGCCCTCACCTGGGTATGCTTGCCAATGGTGAGGGCTAATGGATTCTGCAAGGAATTTATTTCTCCAGGGCAGGGACCAGATGCTGTATTTCATGGCTCGAAGCCCGTGGTGTTAGTTTGAACGTGCTCATGAGCAGGTCTGTATGACTGGCAAGCAGCAGCTGAGAACAATTGTCTGTGTCTAGTTCCTAAGGAAGAGATCCCAGAAGAAGGCCTAGGAAGGGCCATATGTGACCCCAAAGAGCCCCAGACCCTTGGCTCTCAAAGTCTGATTTTAGGAGGTGGTCCTGGGTCATTTAAGCCCTCACTGTTCCCATGTTATGTCCAGACAGCTAGAAATGCAGCATTTCTGGCCCCACCCGAACCTCCTGAATCAGGATCTGCTTTTTTCTCAAGTTCCCCAGATAGTTGGTGTGTATGTCACTAGCCTAACCGTCTAGAGAAACTGCTAGGAGAGACACTCTGGGACTCAGAAGGTGGGGGCGGGATAAAGCAAGGAGAGGGGAGGCCTCTCTCCTCAGTTCGGGCCTGCAGTCAAATAGAAGAGAATTAGAGAATGGCCAGGAAGTGGAGAAAAACATTGAGGAGCAGTAACTGGGTAGAGGCCTCCAGAAATGAGAGCTCTCAGCCATCTCTGTCCCCTGACCTGTCACTACACTCTATCCCTGTCGGAGACTGCTCTCTGCCTGATAGGAAATCCTTGCTCCCAGATGAGATTGTCCCCCTGACAGTGGCAGTTGGTGTAGCCTCGCAGATGAGAAGAGGTGGCCAATCCCCAGGCCTCCAGAGTTGGCATGTGGACAGGAAGCCTCTCACTTAACCTCTTGGTAATGGTTTTTCCAAAGGAGATTGAGAATTCTGTTCACTGTGCACACTGAGATGGCCCCACTCCTGGCAGGGAAAGTGGAGGAAGATGACCATCCTCTCTGAGCCAGCATGCTGAGCGGCTCGGGAAGAGGACGGTCGGGGAGGCTCTGTGGGTGACATTGAACTTGTACCAATGGTGCTTTCAAGGTTCAGCTATTCCTCAGGGATATTTGGGATATAATGGCAGAACTCATCTCAAGGCTAACTGAGACCTGAGAAGAAGAAGGGAAGGAAGACCCTGCTCGTACCTCTAAGCTACCAGGTGTCCTCTTCCTTCTCCCCATTCTGGCCCCCATGGAACTTCTCTTCCTCTTTTCCTGCTACTCTGGGCCTTAGTTTCTCTGGATATAAAATGAGCATGGCAGTAGTAAGCACCTCATAGGAGTTATGTCACAAGTAAATGAGCTGATTTGTGGAGAACGTCTCAAATCGAGTCCGGCACATTGTAAGTGCTCAATAAGCGGTGTCCATTGCCATTATTGCTCTTGTGCTCTCATTGGCTTCCCACCAGAGGTCAAGGCTGTCCATTCTGGAGACTAAGTATCACCCATCCCCACCTTCCCCAAGAAGCCCCGTGATCCCAGGAAGAATGGGTGAACTCCAGGTGGAGGTCATAAGGGCACTGCTGGCTCTAATGTTGCATTACTAGAAAAGCCTGGAAGGGAGGGGTGGAGAGGAGACAGGGCAGGGAGGGCAGTGGAGAAGATGGCAGGAGAAGGGGGATGGAAGCAATGGGAAACAGAGAGAGGGGAAGGAACACAACTCTAGCAGCTCTTGTATATCTGGTATTTACACACATTTCTCATTTATACTTCACAGTAACCCTCAAGGTAAGTCTTAGTCACCCACTTTGCAGACAAGGAGAGTGAGGCTCTGAGAGATGAAATAACTTGCCCAGGGTGAGGCTGATCAGTTTTCACAGATTCCTTTGCAAGCATCCTGGAAGCCTTCTGGGCTTTGGTGGAAGAAGAGAGGCCTTAAAGGACAGAGGAAAGGCCAGGGGAGCAGATGGGACAGAGGGTGCAGCAGGACAGGGAGCCAGCTGTGGAGTGGGCATGGCCCCTTCGGTTAGTTCAGTCATTTCTGGGTATCCCTGGCAGGCTTGTTCCACCTGGGAGCTCATTACTGTCACTTACCTCCCTGTGTGCCAGTTTCCTCTGAAGTTCTTCTCCACCCCAGCCTCAGAAGTCTCCCACTCTGCCCATAGCATCTGAGCCTGCCTGGTCAGGAGGAATGGGAGGCTGGGCCTGGGAATCTGTGGGGAGTGGGGGCAAACCCTGAGATGGGCCGGGTAGAGAAGTGGAGAGGAGGAGGGAGCACTGGGGGACGCTGTCAAGGCCGCTGAAGGGAGCTGAGCACCAACTTCAGAGGGCTGGCAGGTGTCGTCATGGCAACCATAGACCTGTGACATCTTTGAAAAAGCAAAAGGACAAGTTTGGAGATTTTATTTGCTGTCTTTACACCCTTTACCAGGAGGTGATGTGAGGACCTTGGGGGGCGTTGTAGAAGGCTGGGCAGGTGGGCGGGTGGGTGTCAGAGGCAGAAGCCCCAGAGGAGAGGATGTGGTTTAACCCCTGAGGAAGGTGATGGAGGCTCCTCCTTGTAGGTCTCAGGACCTCCAGGCTTGGCATCCTCTCCTGATGCCGGTCTACATACCCTCTGACTTCTAGAACTTGTTTTGAGAACTGGAGAACCTCCATGGTACTTGTCGTTAGGTCTGGTTCTATGTAGGACCTACCAAATGACCAGCAGAGAAACCCTGTTCAGACCTGGGCCCACCAGGATAAGGATTTCAGAGGCCAAGGAGATTTTTCATGTCCCATCCTACCCACCCCTGCCTGAAAGTAGCCCTTTATCTACATGGCATTTGACAAGCATCTAGGAGGCACATGGAATAAAAGTTCGGACCTCAGAGTCACACTGACTGACTTTACAACCCTAACATCCCTTCTAGCTGCTTGGGAAAGCTGGTCAGCAAGTCCACGCCTCGATTTCCTCACTATGAAGTGGGGACAACAGTAATAATGACCTCTCTGGGTTGTTAGAATAAGTAAATGAGTTAGTGTAAGTAAAACAATTAGAACAGTAAAGGCTTGGTCTTACCTGGCACTATAAGATTTCTGTATCACTTTTGGGCTGTGCAACTGAGGCTTTGGATGGCTGGATTGTGGGAATGAATTCTTAGCCACCCCATCTTCTGCCCCTGCGCATAGGGACCTCTCAGATCTAGACACTGCCACCCTAATCTCTCCCAGAGGGCCTCCAACACATGCCAAAAGTGTCTGGAAGGGAGGGGAGGAGAGCCTTCTCTCCTTAGGTCTGCCTTTCCAGGCTACCTGAGACCTGGATGCACATATTGATTCCCTGGGCCTCAGTTTTTCCAAGGCACTTTCTATCCATGGCATTTCTAGGCTTCTGAGCAAGAAAAACAAGTAAATCCAAAGCAAACTGATTTTGATCCTCAGGGGAGGATCTATCTGCATTGATGAGAGTGTGAACCAGAGACTGCTTTTCAAAAAGTAGTTCCCTTCCTGCCAAAGCCAAGTCCTCAGAAGCCCTGACTTCCCCCAGACACTTACGTGTCAGGGACCCATCAGCAACTGGTGACTCAGATTAGCATGGTGGCTGCAAATAACATGTGAGTATCTAGAAAAGTCCTCTGTGGATGTTTCCCCAGAATTTATTTTTTAACCTTCCCTCCATATTTTAGGATCCATCTTAGTTACTATGAATTCCAGAGTAATTAGGTTTTGCAGTAAGTGCCCAGTCAGCAGTCTGATATTCCTTTAAATCACAGGTAATGCCTACCACTTAGCAAGTGCTTCTGTCCCACTAGGGCCAGTCTGAGACTTTATTGTATATACAATCTGTAGTTCCCAATCCCAATGTTGTAGGGTAACTCTTATCTTTATTTCCAGGGGAGGAATGTGAGGCCCAGAGAGGGTAAGGGACTCACTGAAAGCCACGCAGTGAGCTGGTCAAAGAGTCAGGCTTCAAAGCTAAGGTCATCTAGGGGTGGCTCCATAGTGTAGTGGTTAACAGGTCTGCTTTACACTCAGAAGGTCCTGGGTTCAAGCCCCAGGTGGAGCCGTAGACCATACCCCGGGTGCACCAGGCCCTCCAGATGCTCCAGTACCCACAAGGCCCTCCAGATGCTCCAGGCCCCAGGTGCATGCACCTCAGCATGTGGGAGGAGATGCCCTGCCTTCAGAAATCCAGTTCTTAAGGGGAAAATAGCAACATCCATAGGTCAGGGGTGGAAGTGGTGGATGGGGGGGAGCAGAATTAAAGGGGCGGGAAAGCTAAGGTCATCCAGCTCTAAGACTGTCCCTGACTTAGAAGGCAGCCTAGACAGTGAGTGAGAGCTTGAACTCCTGGCCAGACAAGCGGGACCAAATCCCAGCTTTCCCAGTATTTAGCTGTGTGAGATCACCTTTTGGGCCTCTGTTTCTACATATGAAAAGCAACAATAAAAATACTAACCCAGTGCTATGTACTAACCTTTCCAATATATGCAAAGCTCCTAAAACATAGCCTGGTACACAGCAAGCACCAAATCAGTGTTTACTTTTTTTCTTTCTACTAGGCCATGAGGCTTCCATATGTGGGCCTAGAGAAGGTGAGTAAAAACATGTCTCTACCCAAACATCAATTCTTAAGAGTCTTTGAAATTTTTCTACAAGCAGGCCTTTAAAAAACAATCACAGGTTCTAAGTAAAAACAATTGTCCTAAACTTGTTTCACAGCAGCACAGATTCCTAGGGGCTAGCAGAGGCCCCCCTCCCCGCACTCCTCCCCCCATCTCCAATGGTTGAGAGAAGAGGAATGCGGAGCCAGATGAGGTACTGTTAAAATTCAGGCTCCACCCTTTATCAAAGCATGACCTTGGCACAGTCCTCAACCGTTCTGAAGCCCAGGTGGGCTCTGTGGTGAGGGCAAAGAGCCAGCGGCCCCACCCCCAAACCAGTCCCATCATTATTCCCACGTTGGGTTTCAGCTTCCTTATCTGTAAATCAAGGGTTGTGCTCCACATGGTTTTAGTAACATGGACTCAAGTTTATGGCCCCCTGACCCAAAGTCCCACCACCCAGAGCACCCCTCAGGATCCTGGTAGCAGCACCAGATGCTCACAGCCAGAAGACAGGAGCTGACTCCTAGAAATTCTAGAAAGTGAGAGCTAGAGGAGATCTTAGAAAGTTATGTGGCAAATTCCCTATTTTACAGATGGGAAACTGAGGCCTCAGTGGGGAAACTGTCTTATCCTATGTAGAATTCATGTATCCTATCTTGTAGGCCCAGTGCCTTTGTCACTGTATCCACCATTAGTTCAAGAGTGCAAAGTCTGACAACCTCCTCTGCATTTTTACCAATTGTTAGTTTGAGGAAAGCAAATCTTCCCAAGTGTGCTTCGGCACAAAGACTGAGAGACACATGTCCTATTAATTGTAATGATGATGGCAATAGCTGTAATTTATTGAGTGCTCTGTGCCAGGCCTTGTTCTAAGTGCTTTCTATTCATTTCATCCTGGGAGGTGGGAACCATTCTCATCTCCCTTTACAATGAGAAAACTGTGGCACAGAGAAGTTAAGCAGTTTGCCCAAGGTTTCCCAGATGGTACATGTAGGAACGTAGTCTTGAGCCAAACAAAATTCTAGAGTCTGCCCTTCAACTATCTGTCTATACTGACTCCTCAGTGTGTACTATTTCTATAGCTCCAGTCTATAGAAGTCTAGGGAAGGAAACCACACTGGAGTCAATTCAGTTTAATTCCATTAGTATATTTGAGACCTACTGTCTGATCAGCCAGATAGGTAAACACAGTGGTTAATTCCAAATTAAAAGTATCAGTATATGATAAATTTCAGAATTGTTCTATTACACACTACAAATATGTACACGTGTACACATACACACACATGATTAAGCAGAAATTATACTGAATTCAGAGAACCAAGGGCCTAGCTTAAGTCCTGGCCCAGGTGCTGTTCAGCTGAGGATACTCAGCAAGCTAATTAATTTGCCTGCTCCGTGAGGGATGTAAGGATGTGAGGATGGAGCTATGTTTCTACCATTTGCCCCTGAATTTTCAGTTGTTCTCACTCAGCAAATGAATAAATTATTTCTAAAATTCAGCTTTCAAGCTGTGTGACCCTGGGCAAATTACTCAACTTCTCTCTTAGTTCCTCCATCTATATAATGAGGATAATAATTGTACCTATTCACAGGGCTGTTGCAAGGATTAAGTGAATTGATATGTGTGAAAGACTTAGAGCTTGGCACAGAGTAAGTACAGAAATATTAACCATGACAGTAGTAATAATGGTGACAGTGTTGTTATTTTTTATCTGTAAAATGGGTCAATAATAGCATTTGTTTCCTAGAGTTATTTGAAGACCAAATAAGATAGTTGTACAGATTATGGTCTCAACCCCTAACTCAGAGGTTAGGGATAGGAGGAGGAACGGTGTGCAGGGTAGAGGGACACTCTGCCATGCTACCTAAGAAGAAGAGGACAGTAGGGTGGGTCTGGAGCCTGGCACAGCAGTGGACAGGACATTTCATCCCCTTGCACCAGCTTATGCCTGTGGTTTCCCATGCCTATAATGCCACTTTGTATGTGTGACCCAAAATGTTTCTTTAATTATCACACAGAGGAGAAACCACAAACAGGTTTATGATATTCATGGTTTGCTGCATTTGTGTTACATCCTGTGTGCATGTAAACAACATCTTGTAGCATTGTCTGATAAATTAAACATCTCTTCATTCGGGCTTGAAGAGGAGCATTGGGTTCCCAAAGAGGGGCATGGATGATTCAAGGCCTCAGCTGCTAAAGAGCTTTTCGTGGACCTCTTAGAGCAAAATGCTCTGGAAGAGACAGGGAATGAAGAGCATGAGGCTCCAGCTAGGGGTGTGTTTACTGGGAGGAGATGACAGGATGTGCCCAAAGCTGGCTACTTAGACGTGGCCGGGGAATCTTTACCGAGGGAAACAGAGCATGAACAGCTCTGTAGCGCTGGGTGGGGAAGCTGATGGGCTCTGGGGAAAAGTGCGTTTCACACCATCCCCAAGACTCATTTGTCCACTCATACAAACCCCTCTGTCCCAGCTCAGTGCTAATCATTTGTCAATAGAACCTGACTTATGAATTCAGCTCTGCCGTCTGTTAGCTATGTGACCTTGTGAAAGACATCTAACCTTTCTGGGTTTCGTTTTTCACTGGGACCCACAGACAATGGTGATTACCTTGTTGAAGGCAGGCAGCCAGTTCTCACCATCCCTTGAGATCCGCCCATCAGTTCTAAGAACCATCAGCCTCTTCCCAGCTAGCTTCCAGGAGATTCCTTGACTCAGGAAATGAGCCAAAACAAAGACATCATGAGAATAAAAGGGAGACACCTTTGATGAGAAAACCTACCAGCTATCTGAGTGTTTTTCCACCTCACTGATAATTAGAATTACCTGAAGAGCCTTTTAAAAAGTCCCTAAAATACTGATGCCAGCTCCCATCCCTAGAATTTCTGATGTAATTGGTCTGCTGGAAGACCAAGCATTGAAATTTTGTAAAAGCTTCCCATAAGTCAGGAATGAGGACCACTGACCTAGATAACCCATTTCCCGATCGTCAAGAGCTGGCAGTGATTTTAATTAATGAAGAGATTCTGTGGAATCAGACATGTGATGGTCCTCAAGGTCCATGCCAGGCAGGCTGGAAACAGGATGCTAATCCTGACTTCACTTCCCTCTGTGTATGGGCCATCGGGCCACCAATGACTCCTGGGCCCTGCTGTCAGGAGAGCGCAGCATGGAGGGACAACAGCCAAGACTTACAGCGAGGCTGGTTCAGGGGAATTTTGAGATGGTTTTGTACAAAGGGAATTCCTAGTGGGGGCTCCCTGTGGGCCTTTGTTATCAAAGAAGACTGCTTAAAACAGGTGAGCTGAACAAATGTACTGGGCATATAGTAGGCAGGCACCATCTCAGGGGATCGTGATAAATCTGGAGAGGGGAAGGGCTTGGATATGTGATGATCCAGCACTTAGCAAAGCAGGGTGGTCCCCTGGGCAGAGCAGCACCAGGCCAGGCTGGGCCCAGGTAGTAAGAGGCTCCAGAAGCCACACGGGGCCAGTTGGACTCATTCTGAATTTTTAGGGTTGAAGAAAACATTTTAATTTTTAATCTGTCCTGGGTTATATTCATCTTTATACCAATATAGTCCTAAAATATACTTCCTAATATTTTTTTTTATGGAGGAAGGAGCCCACATAGGCAAACATGCCGAGGACCCCAGAGAGTCACAAAATGTCACTGGGGCAGCCCACTTGGTGGGATTCTAAATCCTTGGATGGTCCTCTGAGCCCTACCTTTGATTAGCTGTGCATTTTGGAGAAAGTCACCAATCTTCTTTGAATCTCAGATTCCCCTTCTGTAACCTGAGACCGATAGACCCATCTCACAGGAGGCACACTCCAGGGGTGCTGATGATCTAGAAGACATGAGAAGGCCCCCTCTGAGATGTGCAAAATGGCGGGGCAGCCCATGATTGAGGAGACATGAAATAAGGGGCGTGAAACCATTTTTTCCAAAAAGCAGCTAGCTAAGTGAAATAATTCAGACAGAGAAATAATATGTGATGCCACTTATATGTGGAATCTGAAACAAACAAACAAACAAAATAAAACAGAAACAGACTCAGATACAGAGAACAAACTGCTGGTTGTCAGGGGGTGGGGTGGGGGAATGGGTGGAAAAGAAAAGGGGATTAAGAAGTACAAACTGTGCTTTAAAAAAACAAGTAAGTCGTGGGGATGTAGTGAACATGGGGAATATAGTCAACAGTATCATAATAACTTTTTACGGTGACAGATAGTTACTAGACTCACTGTGGTGACCACATCATAAGATATATAAATGTCAAATCACTATGTTGTACATCTGAAAGTAGTATAATCTTATGTGTTGACTACACGTTAATTTTAAAAAAGCATCTGTGAGGAGAGCCTTAGTCTTAGCACTTGGGGAAGAAATCAGGGGCCCCTTGCTCAGCTTTATCATCCTCATCCCCTATACTTCCATCAAACCTTCTCACTAAAATAAAGATAATCTCTTGGTCGCCAGTGCTTGATAATACCCAGAGCATTTTGTGTGCTCCCACCTGTGCACATTCCTCATCCTTCACAGCATCCTGTCAGCCCCCAAGGACTGCGATCCTGCTCTGTTTATCCTCACTCTTCGCCCCATGTACATGGCTCAGCTTTCAGCTTCATGCAGAAGCTGGTTACTGGTGGGAAGCCAGCCCATGCTTGTCTAGGGTACCATATGGAATCCCCAAGTCCTTTCTTCTCCACTTTCCCTCCAGGGACTTTGCTGGGCTCAAATCCTGGTCTCCATTCCCTGAAATTCTCTTTTGGGCCTGCCGTCATCTTTGAGCAGTACAGCTGCAGTAGTCAGTCAAAGGCTGCCTCGTGTGTCAGCACTGGTACTGGCGTCCCCAGCCCAGCCCAGTCCGGCCTGGACATAGGCTTCCACTCACTCGGGGGCCCATGCTGACCTCTGCGACTCCTCTTCCATGTGTGGGGTGCACGTGGCAGTTTACTCCTGAACTTCCAGTCTCCAGCAACCATGAGAGTGAGAGGGCAGCTGTGGCTGTCTCCACTACCGGCCGTACTGCCTCAGGGTGACTGACATGGTGCAACACTCCTCTTCCTCAAAGACCCAGAAGGGTCCCTTAGCACCATCCTTCCTTTTTAAGAGGCAGAAACTGGGGCCAAAAGAGTATATAGAGTATGTGGTGGGTTGGATAGCATCCCCTAAAAGCCAAATCCACCTAGAACCTCAGAATGTGACCTTATTTGGAATAAAAGATCTCGAGAGGAATCCATCCTGGGTTAAGCTTGGCCCTAATTCTAAAATGGGTGTCCTCATAAGATACAAAAAGGGCATCATTTCTTCACACTTCACATGATACAGAGAGGCACAGAGAAGACAGCCATGTGAAGACAGAGGCAGGGATTGGAGTGATGCAGCCACAAGCTAAGAAATACGAAGGATTTTGAGGAGGCACTAGAAGTTGGAAAAGACATGGAAGGATTCTTCCCTAGAGCCTTCAGAGGGAGCCTGGCACTGCCTACACCTTGATTTCAGGCTTCTGGCCTCCAGGACTATGCAAGAATATATTTCTATTGTTTTAAACCACCCAGTTTGTAGCCATTTTGGTATGGCAGCCCAAGGAAACAAATGTAGAAGAGGTATGACTTACCTGGAAGAGCCCAGCTCTCCCTTTTCCAGTTTAATACTTTCTCTCCCTTTACCTATTGTCCCACCTGGAGACCCCATGTCTAAATTACCAATAATGACAAGACTATCTTGTATTTATTGAGTGCCTGCTGTGTGCCAGGGAATAACTGGGTGTTTGCCTCCCAGTGAACTTGAAGGTGATGTGTGAGAGGCAGAGTGTGATAGTGATTCGGGGCACAGCAGATGCAGACAGCCACTTTCTAGTTCCATATTCCTGGGCAGGTGATTTAACTACTCAGTGCCTCAGTTTCCTCATCACCTTCTAGGTTGTCTTAAGGATGAAATGAATTAGTATATATGATGCCTTGGAACCATGCCTGGCACTCTGCGAGTGTTGGCCATTATAATTTCCCCAAGGTATGGGTGAGGAAATGGAGGCCCGGGTGGGATATGTCACTTTTCCAACACAGCTAGCAGATGGCTGGGCTGGAGTTTACACCCAGGTTTTTCTGACTTTGAAGCAGAGGCACTTTCTAGTCTGACACACACTGTCTCCTTTTTAAGAGCTTTCCAGAGACTTGACATTTAAGCTGAGAGGAAGCATGATGTTACCTGAGATGCTTAACAGGTCTCCTCGCCAAGGGATAGCAGCTGGGGGGTGCATGTCAGTTTATAACCCTCATTCCTGGCCACCACCCAGTAGAGTGGAGCCCTGGAGCTGGGGCCCAGGAGGTCACCTTTCTTGAGGAGAAAGAAGGTGGAGGAGGGGACACAGAGGCATGGGACGGGGAAGATGAGATGTGAGTTGCCTTGAGAGGAAGTGGGGGATTCAGACTCAGAGGGGCAGGGATGGGTCAGGTGTGTGTTGTGCGTCCTCTGGTGGCACAGAGGGGACCTCTGTCACTGCATCTCACCCAATGAGATTCATTTCTGTGACAGCCTGAGAAACAGCTGCTTAAAGATCAGCTGGGGGATGCAGCCCAGAGTGAATGAAGGGTGTGAACAACAGGGTGGGAAGAGACAGAAGATTCCAGGCCAAGGAGAATTGCAGTCCTGAAAAGTTGAAAGTCAATGAAAATGAGGTTTGGGGAATGACATGATTTTTCCTGTCAGCCTACAAGGGTACCCAAAATGGGGGAGGGGCAGCCACAGGAAGC
>CM053502.1:90231271-90344266 GCA_028627145.1 Eidolon dupreanum | reverse complement strand
ACCCCGGTACTCCCTGGAGGTGGGCACCAGGCCTGACAGTTGCACATGTCAGAGCTGAACAGTGAGAGTAAGTGTCCAAGGCAAGAGGAGAATGCAGGGACCGAGACTAGAGGTGTTGGGATGGGGTGGGGTTTAGGGGGTCACCACAGGCCAAGAGCTGTTGGCTGCTCAGTCTTCTGAATTTCTCCCTCCCTCTCCCTCCTGCAGGGAATTTGTCTGGAAGCAGACAGAAAATCCCTCTTAAATTGTTCATTACATCAAAAACTCTTGGAACCATTTCACTGTTGGTGTCTATTGCAAGGGGAGGTGGGAGAGGAAGGGCATTGTGTTTCCTTAGATGCACATCCATGCCTATGATTTCCCCTTTCCTGGGCCTACATGCCTCAGGGGACCAAGTGGCTGGAGCAGGGAAATCCTAGGTGGAGTACTGCAGAGATGAGAGGATGGGTGACAGGTGAAGAAACTGAGGCCCAGACACATACTTCAGGTACCAGGGAGCCCGTGATCATCTAATTCAATTGTTTAGAAAGAAAACTCTGTCAGCTGTGAGCCTATGACTGGTAAAAATACAAACAGAAGGATCTGCCTCTGGGGTGACCAGTCTGTAAAGCAAGTGGGCGCTGTGGCTGGCAGGGACCCAGTTGCAAGTGGATGACTGACTCCCATGTTAACTAAAGAGATGAATGAAGGGACTCTTTACAGGGGGGTAGACAGGGGAGGGGGATATAACAGGGGCTGGTGCACCCCCGGGGCACTATAAGGCAGGAAGCAGTCACCAGACCTGGGGCCAGCAGGGCAGAGCCGGGGTTGCAGGGAGCAGAAATACCACTAAGAGCTGCAGCCAGTGAGAGAGCTGTAATCATAGGAAGCAATTGCTGCCAGAATCGCCGTGAAGCAGGTGCCATGGCAGGGCGGTGGGGGAAACACCATGATCTTGCTCTCCGCCATCCTCCAGTCTCCTGTGGGTGCCATCCAGCGACCAACCCCAAGAGAGAAAGGGAGACTGAGAAATGCAGTTACTAGGGCCCAGCCCCGCAGGCGTCAGAGCAAAGCAAAGGTTGATTTGGAGAAGAGGTGGACTCCTGGAGAGTAAATAGCAGGAACAGCAAAGATGAAGGTTTTATTTGTTTCCTGGGGCTGCTGTAACAAATCACCTCCAACTGGGTGGCTTAAAACAATAGAAATTGTTCTCTCACAGTTCTAGAGGCCAGGAGTCTGAAATCAAGGTGCTGATGTGATGCTTCCTCCAAAGGTTCTGGGGGAGACTACTTCCTTCCTGCCTCCTCCAGCTGCGGTGGCTCCAGGTGTTCCTTGGTTCCTGGACGCATGACTCCAGTGTTCGCCTCTGTCTTCACCTGGCCTTCTTCCCCGGGTCTTTGTATCCTCTCCTCTTCTGTCTTTTATGTGGACACTTGTCACTGTATTTTAGGCTCACCTGCATAATCCAAGGTGAATTTATCGCCTTAATTGAATTACCTCTTTAAAGACCCTTTTTCCAAGCAAAGCCATGTTCACAGGTTTGAGGGTTTAGGAGATAGACTAAATTTAGGAGGCTGGGGCACCATTCAACCCACTACAATGGTTCTCTCAGGTAAGCTCCTGTCCCTCCTCAATTTCCCCTATACGTGTCACCTCAGTGTACTTCAAACCTGGCCAGGAAGGAAGGTAGGCAGCATTATTTTCATTTTACAGATGAAACCAGAGAGGAGGAGAGCTTTACTTGAGAGGATGAGGGTAAGAAGTAGAGATGGAAGGGGAGCACGGTAGTGTAGCTTTCCTGTGCCATGTCCCCCGCTCCCTACCCGCCAAGCCCTGCCATAGGCACAGGAAAGCCCTCTCTTTGTTCTTCAGCACTTTGTCCACTCCTCCATTAGTATTATTTTTGTGATAATTTTTTCCTCTTTGAACTTCCAGTACTCAGACTTGGTTTATTATCACATTTCATTGGTCTTATACAACCCATTTTTTAAGTTTGGATATTTAGTTAGTTTTCTTTACTAATAGAATCAATATGTAAAAATTCCCCACCCAAAAAACATCTTGACCATAACCTACATCAGAGCCCAGTTTCACCTCATCCTATATACCCACCCCCTGCCACCCGCCCCTGCCCTCCCCTCACCCCTCACCCCCCGCACAGTCTGAATCCCCCATTACCTTGAACCTTGGCTGTATTCCTTTGCTTTCTTTTCTGTGGGGTTTTATTACATGTCTTTTTCACCATTTTTTCCCCTTAAATTATGAATATTTTAGGCATTCAGAAAGGTATAAAAAATAGTGTACAGATACCTGCCTCACTGTGTTTTAAATACAGAGAATAATTTTGAGCACCTACTTTGGGGATGGACTCTGTGCTGGGCACAGATTGCAAGAATGGCCAACGCAAGCCCTTTAGCCAGTAAGGATGGAAGATATAAAGAGGGCATTACAGGACTTCCGGTGTATGGGGGAAGGCAGGAAGGGCAGTGGTGGAAGGACTTGTCCACCTATCTGTTTCTGACACTGGACTGGGAATTTCTGGAAGGCAGAGGCCAGATTCAAAGAGGTTCATCTCTGAATCCTTACTACCTGGTTCAGAACAGGTACTCAGTAAACTTTTACAGAATTAATGACAGTTGAGTTTTTGGAATAGACAGGAAACCTCCCATTCTAGTTTAATAACACATGTGGTCCACTGAAAAAGTCATGAACAAGTTTTATAGTTGGATGAGTGGAAGGGTTTGCAAGGCGACCCTCACCCTATGTCTGATTGAGTTGACTCCTTCCTTAATGAGCATAGTATATGCCTCTCCACGTGGTGACATATTGCACTGGTTTGTGACAGATACCCTATAAGTGCACTTTATCTCCTTTCACTAGGGGTTCCCTGAGGCCAGAGTTTGGGGATCTGAAGTCAGGGACTGAGTGTCCCATTTCACATTTGGAGATTCCTGAAGCAGAGTCTGTCTACCCTCATTAGATTGGGTGCTTCCTGTGGCAAAAACTAGGTCTTTTCTGTCATAATAGGAGGGATCACAAATCAGGTCTGATATCCCTTTTAGACTGGGACAATCTGAGGGTCAGGTTTCTCTCAGCCTCAGATCAGAAGCTATTTCCCTCCTATGACTAGGGGTCTCAGTTCTTCAATCAGACTCAGAAATCCACGAGGATGGGATGGTTTTTCTCCCATCAGAACCTCCCTTGGTCAGAGCGGTCTCTTTACCATTGCACAGAGAAGGCATACTTTTCCCTGTGTGCTTCCAGGGAGAGGAGCCAGCTATCACCTGCCTCCTGCCCTTGAGATGTCATTGATCAATGAATGCCCAACCTCTCTGAGACATTCTTTTTTTCTTTTCTTCTCACTTAATCTGGAGATAACTGCCCAGCAAAATTCTTGTTTCATTGCTCTGAACTTTGCCAGAAGTCATTTACCGTGTCCCCCAGACACTGTGTCTCCAGTTCTGAGCAGCTGAGATGTGAGTGTGGCCTCATTGCAAGGGGGATGTCATATCCTCTAATCTAGGCCTTGGTTCTAGCCCAGTGTCTGCAGGCTACATCTGGCCTCTGAGGACACAGACAGTTGGTCCTGCCCACAAATGGGATCTAAAAGAATCTCTTCCCCTCAGCTTACCAGTGATATCAAAGAAAAGCACCAGGGACTTTGGAAGGGGGCAGATGAGAGAGGGAAAAGGCCTCATTTTTGGACCACATGTACCCACACTCACACCACCACTGCCATCATCATCACCATCACCATCATTATCATCACCATTATTGTCATCATTATCTCATTCAAATTTCCAAATAGTGAGATAAGTACAACACATATCTTCATTTTGCAGATAATAAAATTACAGTGGAGAGAGAAGTAGATTGCTTGGGGTGATATGAGTAAGGATGGAGAAGCAGAGGTGTGTCAGAGTATGTGCTGTCTGTTAATCTCATATTATGTCCAGCCCATCACCTGTGGCTTTGCCTTCTAGAGGGAATGATTCTCATAGATTCTTGAGTGGGGTCCTCTCCTTTGTGTCCACATCACCTCAGGGTAGAGACACTACCCATGCAGGGTTTTAGTGAATGTGTGGCCAATGGGTGTCTTTCAGGTGGTAGCCTGCTCCTGGTTATATCAGTGATTCCTTAAAAACAAGCCTGAGACTCTTCCCTTAGACTGGGGCTCCCTAGAGAAGAGCTCTGTTTCCCCCATCATGGTCCTTCCCTAGAGGAGGTCTTAATTGCAGAAAGAAACCTGACTACACTGGGAAGACCTTTGCTTAGTGTATTTATAGTTTCTGATTTTCCCTCCATTTGGCCCTGCTGCCAGCTCCCTGGGGTGCTCTGGTTATAAAATCTCCAAACTTTAGATCTGAATGGACCTACAAAGGTCATCCCATTTATTATAGCTCCTGCATCCTCTGCAGAGAACATCCTACTATCCCACACCCAAAAGTAGTGCTTTGTGGCTAAAGAGAAAGAAAGTCCCTAGTTAATGGCCTGAAGCCTGCCTTGTCCTCTGGCTGCACCAATTTCTCTTTCTTTCCATGTTCTGAGTAAGACCTCCTGGTAGACCGTAGGGCCTAAAGAGTGTTGCTTTTTACCACCGCCACTACCCTGTTCTCCCAGCTACTGTCTTCCCCCAACTTTTTCTTTTCCAGGTTAAAGCCCTCCCTATTTCCTATGAGTAACTTTCTGTGGGAAGCAGGGGCCAGGCTGGTGGTTGCTGCCACTCTGAGGGAGACCACTGCTGCTCCACCTGTCCTCCCTCCCCTCTGTTCCATCCCATGCATCCCATCTCTCCCTTTGGACCACTGCTGGGCTTTCCCTCACCTGTGGTAACTGGGGACTATCCCTTGAGTTTCTCAATTCCTATGAATTTGATTATCTTGGGAACTTAATTGTCCCAAATATCCTGAAGCTGTCAGGTATCAAATCTGGGTCAAATCCTAGGTGGGTTAGGAGATCATGGTGTTTTAGGTCAAACATCTTTCTACTATCTCCAACTAAGTGTCTCCTATTAAGTCTTATGATGGGTTGTCCCAGAAGCAAACCAAGGCAAAGATGAGGGGAAGTAGTTTATTTGGGACTCATCTCAAGAGCCATTGGTAGAAAAGTAGGGGAATGAGAACAGGAAGTGCAGGAAGCCAATATGGGGCCTGTTAATGAACAAATTACTATTTTGAACAACTGGGATTCAGTCCCACTGGGGACCTCCAGGAGTGTGTATTAGTTTCCTATTGCTACTATAATAAATTATCACAAACTTAATGACTTGAAACAACAAATTTATTATCTTACAGTTATATAGGTCAGAAGTCCAAAATGGTGTCGCAGAGCTAAAATCAAGGTATC
Source organism: Eidolon dupreanum (assembly GCA_028627145.1). Classification (NCBI taxonomy): domain Eukaryota; kingdom Metazoa; phylum Chordata; class Mammalia; order Chiroptera; family Pteropodidae; genus Eidolon; species Eidolon dupreanum. The sequence continues at coordinate 90,338,941 of CM053502.1, read as the reverse complement.
AGCAGGGCAGTGTGCCTTTCTGGAAGCTCTAGGGCAGAATCCACTTCCTTGCCCTTTCCAGCTTCTAGCGGCTGCCCACATTCATTGACTTACGACCTCTTCCTTCAAAGCCAGCCACAGCAGGTCCAATTCTTTTCACATAGTATCACTGTGATATCCTCTTCTGCCTCTCTGTTCCACATCTAAAGGCCCTTCTGATTACATTGGGCTCACCAAGATAATCCAAGATAATCTCTATTTTAAGGTCAACTGATTAGTACTTTAATTATATTTGCAATCTGAATTTTCCTTTGCCATGTGACCTAACATATTCATGGGAGATTAGCATGTGGACATCTTTGAGGAACTATTATTCAACCTACCAAAGGGAATTGTTTAGATCATACCTCAGAATTGTCCTACCCAAGGGCTGAGAAAGCTGGAACATTTATCCATCAGCTTTCATCCAAGATTGATTGCAGGGGAAGGTAATTTCTTAGCATTTCTGGTCTGTCCGCCCTAACCCAGTGAGCTCTTGTGGCCAGAGAAAGCCTTCAGGCAGAGTTGCAGACTCTTGGAGTAGGAAGCCATGAGTATGTATGATATTGACCTTAAATAAAAGCAAGATACTTCTCCAGCAAAACAAGTTTATTCAGGAATAACAAAGAGTTGCAATTTGGGGTATACAGCCTCATGGTAAACCATAAGCAAGTCCAGTGAGACAAAGGAGAGGATCACTCTTCTATGGACTTGGGAGGGGCTGTTGTAAAGGAAGAGTCCATTGGAGGAAACTGAAAGTTCAAAGTATAGTGACTTTTCTTTGGCTGACTTATGGCAGTCTCCCATTGGCTGAGCTGTTACTGGGCAAAGGGAAGTCTTTTCTTCCTGCTGCTGAAATAGTAAAATAGTATAACTTCTTGTCAGAGATGCAAGGTATTTTTTCTGCTGGGGTCAATAGTGCATGCTGAGTGACACATATGTGAGAATTCTCTCTTCTAGCCTCCTAACTCCATTTTAAATGAGGTTTTTGTTTAGTAATTTTCACAATGGGAATGGTGAGCACTGAGGTTTTATGGGTCACTCATCAATAGAGTCTGACACAATTAATTAATCTAATTTCTCATCAGAAATTTGAATGTCTGGTTTGTGGGGTCTTTACCAGGTTCTGGTGAGAGAATGATGAAATAGATGCCAGGCCTTGTTCTGAAGGGTTTCGCAGTCTAGTGGTGGGGATGGACACATAGAAGATAATTATAATGCAGTGTGGGTAAGTGTAGCGATAAAGACCTGAGCTGGGAACTTACACAGTTTGGAGTGGAGATAAGGCGTAGATCAAGGAAGGCATCTTGCAGGGCTAAAGCCTAAATTAACACTAAAGAATATTTCAGAGTTGGTCAGACCTCATTGTTCCAGAAGAGATGGTATGAGCAAACACACTTGGGCAAGAAATGATGTGATACACACAGGGATCATGGAATGAAGTAGCTTAGCTTAAAACACTGGGCAGGGAAGTGTAGGGATTCTTCTGGAGAGCAAGACTAGGGCATGGTCTTGGGGCACTAGCACCCACAGAAAGAAGTTCGAACAACATCTTGAAGCAAAGGGGAAACTATTAAAGATTTTGAACCAAGAAGAGTTGTAGCCAGATTAACATACTTGAAAGGTCCCCCTCAAGTAGTGAGATTAAAAGCAGGGGAGATTAAGGAGGAGCTATTGCAGTAGTCCAGGGGAGAGAAGAGCATCTGAATTAATATTCTGATTGCAGAGATAGAAAGTCACCTGCCTAGATTCTAAGGCCAGCTCTGTTTGTTGATAAAATACTATTATATTACTTAGGGAAAAGTATGACTCTGAGTGATAAAAAACCCAAATTGAACAATAAAGAGTTTATTTTTATCTTACATAAAAGCCCAGCTAGGCAATCTGGGCTTCTTCTACGTTGTTGCCCTTCTGGGTATGGCCTCCACTCCCAAACTCACCTCAGAGTCCAATATGGCCAGTGTAACTCCACATCCACATTCCAGCAAGCAGGAAAGAAAAAACGAAAGGGCCTAACATTTTCTGTAAGGACACTTCCCAGAAGTTGCCCTTACCTCAGCCATTTACACCTCATTGACCAGACTTAGAGTCATGGCCAAACCTAGTAGCAAAAAAGGCTGGAAAATCTTGTCTTCTTTATGGAAGCCATGTACTCATTTACAATGCTATTACTACAAAAAAAAGGGCATAGTGGACCCTGGAGATAACTGGTCATGATGAGATAATGGTGGGCGTGTGCATTGTGGCCAGACTCACCTGACTTTCGCTCTTTGTTACTTTGGGCACCACCTCGGAGCCTTGGTACCCTTATCTATAAACAGAAATGTAGGATCCTTGTGAGGATTCAATGAAATAATGGCACAAAAATTTTGTAAATTGTGAAGTACTGTCACTTGTGAGGTACCATTGTGGTGGTGTTCATTGTGGTCCCATTGATTAGTCAGAATTACTTTACAAGGACTATGAGATGTCTAGATGTCAGTTAAAAAAACATGAGAGGAAAGAGAGAGAAGAATAAGGTAGTGACAGAGCTTCTACTAGACAGAGAGGGCTTAGAAGAGGGAGGCTGTGAACCAAGTACTCAGGAAAACTGCAGGGTGTCCTGAAATTAAGTCAACATGTTTCTGGAAGAGACATCTTCAGCCAAAGCCCAGATGTTATACCTGGAATTCTGAAAGAGAGTATGAAGGGATTTCCAAAGCTTCTTTTATAATCCACACCCTCCTGCTAGCAGCCCTTCTGTGGTTCCCATCCATCAGTCTGAGCCCTCCTGTGCTTCTGTCCTTGGATCGAGACGGGTTAAGAATCCAATACAGGGCAATCAACCAATATTCATTGCTTAGGCCCTGTTCTTCTCTTCCTTAGCAAATAAAATCACTTCTTGGTTTTGGTTGAGATGCCCTTAGTTCTTTATAGTAATTATTGCTCTATTGGTGAATGGAAACATTTTAATTTTCACAAGGGTGTGTGCAAATTACATGTTTTGCATTTGCTCAGCCTTAATCAATACTATAACAGAATTAAGAGGTCCTAGCAAGACTTGTAATCTTACCTTACCTAATAAAAAATAAGCCTACATACCCACAAGACCTTAGCTAACACACTTGTAGATAGCTGGTGTCGTTATTTTTTCTGTCTTACATCAAATTTGTCTAGTTTATTCAAGTATTGGCTAAAAGAATGTGTTTTTTAGAGGCAGGGACTGTCTATTGTTGCTAATACAGGTTAAGATTGTGAGTTGTATGCTATCATGTCACTGGAATTACATTAATTTTCAACCCCAAGCCTGGTAATCAGTCAATAATCTTCATGCCCTCTCCTGCTTTATTTTTCTCCTCAGCACTTACCACCTTCTATTATGCTATTTGTTTGTTTACCTCATTTATTGTCTGTCTCCTTAAACTATAATGTAGGCTCTGTGAAGGCAGAGATTTTTTTTTCTTTTTTTGTCTTGTTTATTTACTGCTGTATTCCCAGGGCCTGGAACAGTGTCTGGCATGTGGTAGAAGCTCAACAAATTACTTGCTACAGGAAGGAATAAAATCACCCGGTACAGTTGTACTATAGTGTGTATCATTTCTAACATCATTTTTGGTCCTAAAATTCTGTGTTTCCAGATGCTTGGTATATAGTGTATGCTTCCGGAATGCCTGGCTGGCTGATTAAATAAATGGATGAATCAAATGTTACATTACAATGATGGAAGTAATGTTGTTCCAGCCAATAGCTTCCCTCTTTCCCTAGCTGTTCCACAGACCCAGCTGGCTATAAGGAAGGTGGTACATATTCTCTGCCCTTATCTCTCCAGAACATGGCCAATTTTTAAAATAGCATTTAATGACCATTGCATAAAGATGTCACAGCGTCAGCGCTGTCCCCAAGCATCTGGGAGACTATGAAACCCCCTTGTCTTTCCGTGGTGAGCAGTCCCAAGGGCCACAAAAGGGGCTTCCAGAGCAGGCTCACCTACTTCATTTGTCACTCAACTCCCTGGATAGGGTATTCTTCCATATACACCCTCTCTTATCGGCCTTTCCTATGGTAATGCTCTGCTATATAAGCCAGACAATTAGAGGTAATTGGGATAATCGGCATTTATTATGGCAATTTGCATTTCTACTGGAGGCAGCACAGAGCTTACCATCCAGCTAGCTTGGGAATGTGCTATTTGGATGTAGTCTGAATTGACTCTGTCTATTCTAACACATTTTAGAGCCCACAGGGTTTGCCTCTCCTTTGCTCACAGGAGGTCCTTAGGGCTGTATTAGATGTGAGTCTCACCAACCAATCAGAGGGGAGCATGCAAATTAAGGTCTGAGAATTAGGGCACCATCTCTTCCATCATTCTGGGCTTGGGGAAGAATCTACCATCTAGGAGCCCTGGGTCTGTGACCAGCCCCCTGGTGACTGATTTTTCGGTACATTGACCAGATGTTTGACTTAATTGACAGAATTGTTTCCCTGTCTCAGCTGAGTAACTCAAAGCTCAAGCCTGCTGTTGGTAGAAACATAAGCAAGGGAGCCCCTGTGATGAAACTCCACACAGGAGCCCACACAGGTGCTTCGGAACTGCTGCTTGCTCCTGCTTGTGACCGCCTTCTCTGGCATGGACACTTCCCATGTGCCCAGCTTCTTGAACACCTGCATGTCCCTCTCATGAATGAGGGCAATGTTGTGCAATGATTATAACAACCAGCTTTTTGGGTTGGAATCTTTTCTCTGCCAGCCGTTAGCTGGGTGACCATGAGTTACTTACTTTTTTGTGCTACAGTTTCCTCATCATTAAAATAGAGGTAATAAAGCACCTGACTCATAGAGTTGACATAATAATCAAGTGAGATCATGTGTCTAAGTCTCTTAGCAGAATGTTCAATGTGGTCATTGAAATGTCCTCTCTCCAGCCACTCCACAGCCTTTATTATGCATCTTCACTAACCCATCTACAGGTCCAAAGTACCAAGTGCCCCTGAAGAAGCACAGATAAAAATGCCTTAGCAGTTTGGAGAAGGGAGCAATTGATCTGATTGTAGGGGACATACAGGTTTTTCAAATGAAGAGGTGATGTTTGTTCTGGGCCCTGAAAGACTAATAAGAAAGGACCTGCAGAAATGAGATGGAGGCCATCATGAAGCAGGAAAGGGTGAGGTGTGTGTAAAGAGAAGTTCATAGCAAAGGGCACATGTTTGTATCTGTACCTGAAATACCTCTTCTTATATAAAAAGATTGTTTACAATTTAACTGCAATTTACAAGGGAGTTATCCATCACACACAGTCTCCCCTTACTCTAGTCCATCAACTCCTGGGCAGGGAGAACAAAGGAACCTGTCATCTCCTTCAATGGCAGCTCCTCTTGTATAAGACTTTACTTCTATGAAAACCCCATCATAGACTGTCCACTTTGTTGAGAATGTGGTGGCCAAGGTAGAAAGAACCTTTCTTTGAATTATTGAGGAAAGTGGGGAGTGTCAGATGGTGGGGGCAACAGATCACTAGATCTTTCGGTCCCCCTAGCCAGCCTACTCAGGAGAGGGACCTGGCTTTCCTTCTTAGGGAAAGCAGAGATCTTAGTCAGGGTCACTTTCACTGCAGTTGGTTATTTAGATTCTTGGGAAGCATGTGTGAAATAAACTAAAACATTTGCAGCGGAATCTTTTTTATCTAGTGTATCAGTTAGGATAAAGGTGAAATTTCTGTAACAAAGAATCCTAAAAGAAAGTTGCTTAAATAAGATGGAAGTATATTTTACTCTTAAGTAGCAGGCCAGCTGGTTTAGACTGGTGGGGTAGCTGTGATCAACAGTCATTCAGACCCAGCTTTCCCCTATCTTGTGGCCCTACTCTCCCCTAGGGCATTGTGCTCCACTGCATGGTTGGAGCTAAGTTGCTGGAAGATGTGCTTTCCAATATTTTGGAATTAGAAAGAGAAATTGAGCATAAAGATCCACTTTAGGATGAAGGCTGGCAGGTTTTCTCTACATGTTATAAAAGAGAAGACAGGCTCCATGAAATTAAATAATGTATTTGTGCAAATAAGCTAGTTATACTTTAGTAACAAGCAGTCTCTAATCTCAGTACTTCAACACAACAAAAGAATACTTCTCATCCATACAAAATCCACTAGGGGCCTCAGTAACTCTTCAGGGCAACTGTCCTCCATGTAGTCCTCAAAGGTCCATGGCTCTATAGCTTCACCATCTGGAACAATTCAGCATCCTTGGTCCTCATGGCAAGATAAAAGAGAGACTAGATAACCATATCTGACTATGACAAACATTGACTGCTCACATTCCATTGGCCAGATGTAGTCACAGAGCTCACAAACCTGCCAGGGGGCTGAGAATTATTGTCTGGAAGGGATAAAGGGGAGAGCTGGATATCAGTGAACACTAGACATATCTACTACAAATGTTTTGCTCAAGATTCCATGGCAAATCACGGCACCTTAAGCTTCTTAAAGAGTTTTCTCACTTCTGATGTGAAATCAGGCTGACAATAGGCAAGCTCCACCTCCTTGTCCCCAGGAATAACAAATATTTATGTATGTGACTGATAGGATAGTCATTTGGGGAGAGGAAGGCAAATCTTATATCCAGAACTTTCTTGTGAAATGCTGGGCTTTCTTCCAGAGTAGGGAGCTTACCTATATTTCAAGGCCCCATATCCACATAATTAGGATTCCTCCTTTGGATTATGGCTGTGGGAAAACCCTCTTAAAATGCATACTTTTTCTTGGCTTGGAGACAGAAATGTACAGCCATCATTATTCATTCATACCTCCATATGGCGATGGTATTCTTAGTGGGCAGAGACTGGGAATTAGAACATGTACATTTCAATAAGGGAAGAAGAGGAGGAGGAAAAAAAAGGAAAGGGTGGTAGGGAGGAGGTGCAGAGGGGAGAGTATGAGATAGGTAGAGGGGAAGCATGGTGACCAGCCTAATTCTTCATTAAACAAAAAGCTGAAGATCTGAATGGCTGGTTGACTTATTGCTGATTCAAGAAAAACTTATATAGGGTGAGGAGGATTCTGGAATGCCATTTTCCCCATGTGCCAAAATTACCATAAGTATGAAAAAGGCTGCCTTTAAAGCTTGTTCTTGTGGCCTTGACCCAAAGAATGGCTATTCCTTTTCCATCTTCTTTTCTTTCCCTCCTTGGAGGAAGCCATGAGCCTTAGGTCTAGGTCCTGAACAACCATTGAATAACTGTGTAACTATGGAGAGGCTTTGATAATCTGTTTTCATTTTCTTAATTTATAAAATAAAGATAAAGATATTCTCTCCAGGGTTCTTGGAGAATCAAACATGCCAACAAATGTACAACTTTTGTTAAACTATAAAGGACTGTGGAAACCAAGGGGTTACTATTGTATCATTGTCACCATCTTTATCAACATCATTATCTTCATCATTATCATTGCCATTATCATCATTACCATCATCATCAGAGTCATCATTGTTATTTTACTCCATACATGAGAACACAGAATACAAAGACAGCAGCAATTATAAGTAAACAGAATGACTACAGAGTCTGGCTACTTCCAGATTAGGCAACAAATCTTATTGTCATACCTGGGTCTAGTTTCTCTTGGTCTCTCTTTCCTAGATCCACTTCTCCATAGTGCAGTGTCTTTCTCCTCTGGCTTTCCTGTACAGTTAGCTACCTTCTCCTTTAGTCTGAAATGAATTTATACCTCTGGATATCTGTCTCAGTTTTATATTGCTGCATAACAGATTACTAAACACTGTGGCTTAAAGCAACACAGATTATTGCTTTACTGTTTTTGTGGATCCTCTGCTCAGGCTCACATGGCTGAAATCAAGGCATTCCTGTCTAGAGGTTCACCTAGGGGAAACCCACTTCCATGCTCTCTCAAGATTTCTGACAGAATTCAGTTCCTTGTGATTTGTAACACTGAGGCCCCTACTCTTATTGGTTGTCACCTAGAGATCTTCCTTAGCTCCTAGAAGCTGCCAACTGTTCCCTGCTACATGGCCCTTTCCATAATATGGTAGTTTGCTTATTAAAGGCCAGAAGAAGAAATCTCTTTGATTTTAGGAAGAGTTGAATCCCTTTTAAAGGCTTACCTGATTAGATCAAGCCCATGAAGGATAATCTCCCTTTTAATTAACTCAAGAGTCAATTGATTAGAAATCTTCTTTAATAACATCTGCAAAAACCCTTCTGTCATATAATGTAACATAATCACAGTAGTGATATCCCATTATATTCACAAGTCCCCATGTCCCACTTCCTCACATTCAAGGGGAGAAGATTATACAAGAAGTAGGACTCTTGGAGGCCATCTTAGAATTCTTTCTACCACAGTATTCAAGAGGTTTTTGTTTCTGGTCCTCATCTCTTCTCTCAGACCACGCTGAGCTCCAGTCCAGCAAAGGCTGAGTCTCTTCTGGTACCCTAAAATTGAAAGATGTAAAGATGCCTAGAAACAAGTGATCATCAGAGTGGTTGTCTTAGCCTGGGGTTACTAAAAGTGAGCCTGGGCAGGGATTAAGTGCGGATGCTTCTTTGGGAGCTATAGTCTCAGGGCAGTGAGAATGAAAGCAAAGGGTTTGAGAAAGGAAAGAAAAAATGGGAAGCACTGTGTGGTGACGTGTCACTGGTCATTGTGATGGCCACTGCTCCACAAAAAGTCACAACGAGGCATTTATCAGATGCATCTACCCAGCCAAGCAAAATTCCTCTGCCCAGATTGTAATGGAGAATCCATACCTTGGAGGGAAGAAGAGATTAAACTATCTGCTGGCTTCCTCCTGTTTCCTGTATTCCACTGGCCAAAGTTGGATCCATTGAGAGTTAACTGTCCTGCACTTCCAGGTTGTGTCATTGGCCTATTTAGGGAGCTGCTCTAGAAGACATACCCATGCCCTGGGGTGTGGGGTCTTTTTCCAGACTGTGCTTTTCTGCACAGAAGTGTTCTGCCAGGTGGCAACTGAGGTAGAGCAACCGGCTGGATGGTCTGATGAACGATGGACAGGCTGGACATTTATGGATATATTTGCTTTGAGCTTTGGCAAAACTGAAAGAATGTGAAAATTAGTTTGCTGTAGAGGATCGTCAGCATGAGTGACTTTCTGATCACAAAACATGCCCTCAACACATCAAAGGCCCTGTGAGGGATCTGTAACCCCAAACACTCTTATAAAACACTGAGTCCTTCCTTCAGAGAAATACCTTTGGGAAAAAAGAAGGATTTTTGAACCCAGAAGGAAAAAACATCAGGACATTAAAGTTAACTCAAAGAGAGTTATATGTCTGTGTATGTCTGGGTGGAGGGTAGAGAGGGGTTTCCATTATTGGGGGTGTTATGATGGCAGTGGCATTGCTAAAGATGGTGGTCATGGGTGTGGTGGGGTGATTTTTATTATGGTAATTCTTCCCTCTCGGGTACTTAAAGCTAGAAAGAGCTGGGAGATCATTCATCTAGCCCCCATACTAGGATGTAGATGAGTATATCAATGCCAGTTTCCTCTTCCCCCTCAATAGTGTTGTTACATACTCATTTTCCAGCTATCCTTTTGCCCTCTTGCCTTTTTCTTCCAGTCTATTGACACAACCAATGACAATTCCAGGGTGACAGTTATTTACAGTACACACACAGGGAAGCAATGCTGATTGCCTACTGGAGTGACCTGGAATCTCCACCTGTAGTGGTGATCTCAGTGGAGCCATGCCATAGCACATTCCCTATAGGGTATAAATCACCTACTCTTTCATCTCCTACACTTGGCAAGGGGGCACTTTTATTTTGCATAAATAGCTCAAGGCTACAACCAAATCTCTTGCCCTAAGGGGCTGACGTGAAATGCTAGAGTATCTGTTTCTAAAATTCCATGTATTCATTCACATTTATTCATTCTCTCTCTCTCTCTCTCTCTCTCTCTCTCTCTCTCTCTCTCTCTCTCTCCTCCTTCTCTTTTTCTCTCTTTCTCTTTCTCTCTCTTCATCATCCTCTCTCTCCCTCCCTCTCTCTATGTATTTTCCTTTCCATGTCATAGGAAGTATTGGGGAAAAACGGTAATTCCATATTGTTCACACAGTTGGCTTCAGGGAACCCCTCTAATGTTGTCAGTCAGTCATTTCTCTTCTGTTTGTGGTCTATGTGACTTCCCTTAGAACCCTGTCACTCATTTGTAATGTTTTCTAGACCTGATGGAACAGTAAGGTGGGTTTAGTCCCTCAGTTTTATCTTCTGCCATGGAGAGTTTAGTGAGGGCTGCACACAAATACCACAGATATAAATGTACTTTTTCTTACATCGAGATGCCCTGGGGTAAGACTCTAGTGAGCTCAGAACTCATCAGTGCAACAGTGACATAGCTGGCTGGTGACAACATTGGCTATTATGGTTTTAACAGCCGTGGTTAATTCTGGATCATTGTTAGCTTAAGGTGTCAGTAGTATCACGGGAGCAAAACAATGGCATGGTTAACCCAAGATGAGGTTGGCCTACATATGATGTTGACCAGCCATGACTCTGGCCTTGAGGCAACTGATACTATGGTTGTTAAGCAGACTGACTTAGAGAAACTCTAACATACATTGTCACATTATGCAGCAAGTCTGGTCTGTGCCTCACCCTTCATTCCCAGAAGACTTTCACTGGGGAGGTAAGAATGGACACTTTGGAAGTCCTTTCAGAGTCTTCTACTAATGCCCCTGCCATTTCTCCTGAGATTTTTTTTTTTTTTTCGTGTAAGAGGGTAGATAATGGTGATCCTAATAGTGACCTGGGTGTGCATAGTATCATTTTAATAGGAAGAGCTACCCTTGGAAGTGACAAGATGAAGTGAAAGTTCTTGGAATATTGTACATCAGTCTCCTGTGGAGTTCTTTCTCATTCATAATCTATAAAGGAGCAGTGATGTGCCTCCTCATCATCTCTCTGCATCCAAGGGCACATCCCAACAAGGTCCTCCTCATGCTCTCTAGGATCTTCAAAAGGGACCTCTGGCTTCCCCTGGTCACATAGAGCTACATGTGTGATAAAGAAGTGGAAGATAGCATGCACATTTTGAACAAAGTGAGGCTCACACAAGGATACTATTTGGCACTCTGACTCCTCCTAATTGTTAGGAAACTAAGATCAACACAGTGCCACTGAATTCTGGTAATGAAATGTCTGCTCTTCCTAACACAGGCCTCGTGGCCAGTCTAGAGAGATATTCATTAAGTGAAAAGGCTGATAATTCAATCACCACAGGGCCAGATATAATCACAGGATGCTGCTTCCGCAAGCAAGAGCTTGCCTTGCCTTTCTTCCCAGTTCTCTACCTCTTGCCCACCCCCTCAAACTGGGGCGGGTTTAGTCTATCCATATTAGGTAGGTAATGCGGGTTTCAGGAATTAGAGTGTGCAGGAAGAGCCACATCTAGAAATCCCCAACCTGTCTTCATGGAGTGGATTCAATCAGGCAAGTAACGGTCAAAGATCCAGTAAGGCCTTACTTCTCTCTACCTTCTAGAGGAGGCATTTAACTTTGGGAGAAATCACCTCCACCTTAGAGAATCTGATGAAGGCTGTGATATTCTTCCTAAGAAAATGCATGATCACACAAAATTCAGTACACAATTTCAATAAGTTTATAGACCCCAGAAACCCTCCCCATAGAGATTATGTCACATATATCTGACACGCTTATGTACACGTCTGTCTTGTTTTGGGGGAGCGATGATAGTAATGTAGGTAGAGATGCCTTGATTCTATCTGTAAGATAAATGGCACCTTTAGCCCACATCTGTGCACATTTAAATGTTGTCTGTCTTTCAGGCTTCATGGCAAAGACTTTGAAATTCATCCTTGATCTTCTTTCCCTCTCCTTTGTCTTAGACCCCAAAGAGATTTTACCTCTAATGATGATCATTTTCTTCTTACATTATTTATTTATACACCTTCTGTCTTTTCTAAAGGGGACTCATTCCTTGGAGGTGAGGAGCAGCCATATTTGTTTCCTTGTTGGTTGTCCCTTGTTTCCTTGTTGGTTGTCCCTCAGCACTTATTTCAGTCTTTAGTAGTGTTCAGGATACATTCTCTGGATGAATGAATGGGTGATGAATTAGTGTCCTCACTGGGGACTGCCCAAGTACAGTCTGCCCACAGTGGGATGAAGCTGGATGTTGACAAACACTGCCCACTTGGCTTCTTGCAGGCTTCCAACATAATTGCACCTCCCCTGCAAATCCACTCAGGGACACAAAGAATCCTGTCCCCTGGGGAGATGCTCCTCCCTCCTTCCCTTGCAATATGCTCAGGGGCCTTTGACATTTAACTCCAATGCAATTTGTTTGTTTTTACCGAGTTGAAAATACCAACAAATGTCACTCGCCTTCACTCCTCTCTCCTGACATGTGATTCTGATGGGCCAAGAGCCAGCAACACTAATGAGCATCTCAAGTCTCCATGAATTAGCAGGGGGATACAGAACTCTGGGTAGCTAGGAGATAGTATGCAGAAGTGGTTCCATCAGGAGAAGGGAGAGCACAGTGTTAGGGATGGGGGACAAGATGCGTGCTGAAGTTGGTTGTGAAGCAAGGAAACAGGGGAAGACAGTCCTTCCACCAGAACCATCAAAGGGAAAGATCACTTTACTGTCCAATGCCTCTTGCTATTCTAAGAACTTATCTGCATTTCCCTGAAAATTGTCTGGTTGATCCTTGCATTTGAGCCAGCTCCTTCTGCCTATCACGTATCTTTCTCAGGGATGAGGCTCACTCCTGAAGCTGTGGTTAACATTAATTATAAAATTATGGCAACTTTAAAGCTAATTAATGGCCACATTTACATGTAGGAAACTGAGGTACAGGGTAGAGCCATCTTTAGTTTGAGATTAATGAGGTCAGAGGGCTATTTACCCCTTGCACAGAGGAAGTATAAATGTTATTTTCATGGAGAACTACTATCATGATGAAGAAATATAGGACTTTGTTACCAAGGAGCCCCAGTCTGAGGGCTGAGATACAGCTCCCCCTTCTCAGAGAGCCTAGTTTGAAGAGAGAGGCAGAGCAGATGTTACTTCTGTCATCTGTCCCCTTACCTGCAACCTCTCCCACTTCCCTCTGTGCTGGCTCTCTCTGTCTTAGCTTTAATGGATGTAGTCTCCCAGAAGACAGAAAGGAACTACTTATGCAAACATTGTATGGAGCCCAGCACAGCAGACACTCAATAAATATTTATAGTTGCTAATGATTTAGCACAATAAATACACATAACTTAAGTGACAGAAGCTAATTGAACAGAGCACCTAGCAACTGTGCTGGTGGGATTATCAGTTATAAGGAACAGGCTGGAAAGAGTTACTAAAAAGCCCTGTAGTAATCAAAGAGGTGGGGTGGGGGACCCTTTTTCTGTGGCCTCCATAGCGGGTGACCAGAAAGTATCCTGAGCAGGGTTTCATTATGACTTTCATGAGTCTGAGACACTGTTGCCTTCAGAGGCTCCTTCCTTCACTACAAATACACACACACACACACACACACACACACACACGTATGTATAAATAATATATATGCGTAGATATGTGTGTGTGTGTGTGTATATATATATATATGTGTGTGTATGTGTATGTACAGTTTGTATATACTTATCTGGCCTCTGACCACCTCTCTCCTCGGCCTAGAGTCATCCTATGCCCAAACTACCCCAACGCCTAACCCTAGGATTAGAGCAGCAAGGCTGGAAGATTCAATTATTGCTCCCGGATCCCAGCTATACTTGCCTTAGCACCTATCCAGGAACCTACAACAAAAGAATTTCTTAAACTAGTGACAGAGGTCTCCTGGGGATGCTGAGTTCAATACTGTTTTATACTTTGGCTTTTTATTTCAAAGTATATTCTTTGAAATAAAATCTATTCTTTACCAAAGCTTCTCTTTGATGATTTAGAGATATTGCACAGAATAAGAATTATAATGGATGACACTGCTTTGAGATTTTACTATATGGCTAGTCCCGCTTAAGTGTTTTACATGGAGTGCCTTGGTTGATCTTCAAAACTCTCTGAGATTATCCAGCTTTACAAATAAGGAAACCCAGGTACTGAGAGAGGTCAAGCAACTTGCCCAAGGTCACACACAGCTAATGAGTTGTAGAACCAGGATCCAAGTGCCCGTGAACTTCTCCCTCATGAGGGGACTGGACTCCAGAGTCCATGTGCTTACTGCTAGCCACCTTGCCTGAAATCAAGCTTCTTAAGAGTGTGCTTATTAAACTCAGGCCTTCAGAAGGGTGTTCCTTTACAAAGTTTCTAATTTCAGTATGTGTTTGTAATTACTCAACTTTGTTAGATTCTATTATGTGTCTGTAATTACCCGAATTTGTTAGATATACCTTGAATCTTTAGTCTTTTGGAGTGTCCTCAGTAACACAACCAACCCTAGCTGCTGAAATCCTACCATCTATAATTCAAGGCCACAATTAGTGCCTCTTCCTCCAAGAAGTGTCCCATTGCCCTAGTTATAAGGAAAGACTTCTGAAGGACATCCACAGCATTTTGCCACTTTTTTTTTCTCTCCTCCTTGAGAATGGTGTTGTCCATGGGCTTGGATTCCAGCTCTGTCTTTTGTGTTAAGTCATTGAACCAAGTTACATATGCTTCATGAGCCTCATTCCTCCACCTGTAAAAGAGGCATGTAGTATTTATTGCATTATCAAATTGTTTCAATGAGATAACGTGTGTAAAGTGCAGACATACAGTAGATACTTCCTTCCTCTGCTGGATTACAGTTACCCAAGTATGTGTTTGTGAGCTCCTCCTGAGAAGAGGGGAGATAGCCCATATGTTCTGCTTGTCCTGCATGCCCACGTGGAGCAGGTGCTCAGCAGAAGCCTGACTGAGTGGTTGAATCCTTGCTACTGAGTCAAGCATGTCCCCTATCTGTGGGGATAGGGGTGGAAGTCCATAGGAGGGAAGGATTGATCACAGTGTTCCAGATCTCAACTCCAAACAAGTCTCCAAGGAGGAGGCCAAAGGAGAAATAAAGGACAGAATGAAGAAGACAGGCAGAGGCTGAGGGAAACAGGGCAAGATGGAAGATTATACAGAGAAAAGGGGACAGGAGGAAATAGAAGGATGTGAAGGGAAGGGAAAGATGAGTCTGCAAACTGAAGGGAAAAAAAAGGGGGAAAAGAGAAGCCCTATGAGGTTTTCAGACTTGAGGACAGAGAGGGAGACAGTCAGGTCTTCCATTTCCCATATGTGAGGAGCTGGGGTGGGGGTGGGGTGACTAGGGTGCTCAGGTGTTCTGAGTCTTCATTGGTCTCCAGATCTCACCAAACCAGGGCTGGAAGTATACTTGGATAGATGAGCCCTCCCTATCCCACACACAATACAAATGAGGCACAAGGAAGAGAGGTGGCTTGCTAAGGTCCAGGACACAGCCACGATAGGGACCCAAGTCACAGAACTCCTGTATCATTCTCTTCCTGCTGTGTTAGCCAGTATGTGGGAATCAGGATGCTCACATTCCAACATGAAGAAAGACAATATTAGGAATGCAGAGAGCAGATCTCAGGGTAATGGAGCCTGGTGTTTGCAATAAAAATTTAAATGTGCTGTCCTAGTGGCAACAGCGACTTTTATCCGATCAGCCTGTCAGCCCTTAAGAAGGCTGGGTTGTGTAAATGGCAAAACCAAATTGAATTCATATTTACTGCCCTTGAGTCCGTGGGGTTTATTGTTTCCAGTGGATTAACTTCTCTCTCCTCTTCCTCCTTTTTCCTCCTTCCCTACTTTTCCTTTATTTTTTCTCTTCTTTTCTTTCTTTCTTCTTTTAATCCTTCCAAGTGGTTTTATTATCCAATGACTCATTGAGAAAGTTGACATGAGAGAAGAAACTCTCTCTGTGTGTGGGTTATTTTTCATTTGTGCCTCCGAGTAAACTCTCCATCTTTATCTGCCCTGCCCTGTGCCCCAGGAGGCTGGCCTGTATGGAAAGCTTCTTGCAGGCTCCCTTGCCCTCTGGCTTCCTGGGTTTAGCCTCTGAGAGGCCCCAGCAGGAGGTGAGAGGTCAGATTGAGAAAGAGGTACCTTTCCCTTTGGCTGGTCCCTCTTAGGCTGGAGTTTGTCAGTGGATTATATCCATCCATCTATTAAAGGCCACAACTTCTACCAGGTAACTCTTTCCCCATGGCTATAACCTTGCCTGGGTTCCTGAAACTGCCCTTCTTCTTTGCCCTTGTAGGCCTAGGGGTGAAAGGGGGAGTAGCTGCCCTCTGTGGCCAGCCCCTGGGTACTGCACCACCCTTCCTTGGCTCTCCTAACCCTGCCCACACCTCTGTAAACTGTTGCTTCACTAAACTTCCTTCAGGTACCGCTTCCATTTTGTCATCCATTTCATCCCAGGATACTGACTTATAATGTCTCTCTGCCCCTTCTCCCCAGAACTGGGAGGACAGAGGAAAGCATCACAGTGAAGGAGCAGGCAGGGGATCATGTTGCATTTGCTTTGTACAAAATGGGAGAAAGCTGCGAGGCTGAAGCTTGACTTAATCTATGAGGCAGTGTTTGTAGTGTGTGCATGGGGATAGAGATGGCATAGTGGCCCAGTACCCCTGACCTTCAAAGGGACAGACAGTTGTGTCCTGCCTCCCTCCTAACTCCTTTAGTGGCCACTTTGCTGGATCATATGAGATGGGACAACCTGTGGTAGGATCCCACAGATAGGCCTTTTTCCTACTGTAGCTTTTCCCCATGACACTGTAGGGACTATAAAACAATGAGAGTAGTCCTAACTGAAAGTCCTCTTGCTTTTGTGTGTTGCCTTGCAAGTCTAGGTCAGCTAACAGGGAGAATTGTGTTCCCAGGCTAAGAATAGACCAAACCATGGAGGGGCAGCCAAGGAGTCATTGCCTGTAACTGTGCTCCCCATTGCAGCCGCTCCTCCCCTCCATCCACAAACAGGGAAGCTGAAACAAGCAAATAAACTCCCATCAAGAGGCTAATGTGATTTTCTAAATTCTTTTTGTTTTAATAATCAGAAGTATTATTAGGGGTCAATATTAAACATACCAAGCTTGATGTTATACTGAGCAGATAATAACAAGGCAGGGTAATAACCCGAGGCTTGTTCAATGAGACATTGTCCTTCTCAGAGTGGTCGGTGACCCTTAATGATACTCCATCAGGGACTGCCCCTGCTGAGGTCCCTCTCTGAGGCCCTTCCCTGAACAGTTGCTTCCGAGAAGCTTGGCCCTGCCTGGGCCCTCGAGAGTACAATGAGGAGAAGAGGCTGTGAGGGGAGCAGGAGGATACTGCTAATATCAGTCTCAGATCCCAGAGGCAGAACCATGGGCAGATGCTTGGGGAATATAGACTAGACACAGCTCTGCCATCAGGGGGCCCCAGTATGCTGAGGGAGACCTAATACCTAAGTCTAGCAACCTTTAAGTTTGAAATCTTTCTCAGACATTAACCCATAATTATGTCCGCCAGCTGGAATGAACTTTAATGCCATCCAGCCATTGCCTATCCTCTAGCCTGGGTGGCTTGATGAAGAAAAGCCAATTTTAATTTTAGCCTAAGCCAAACATAATGAGGAGAGTAAATCATAGAGTGAACATTCCCCAGCCAAATGGAAATGAGTTTTGGATTATCTGCCGCTTTGAATTTTCTACCTCACTGCTCCCTTCATTAGACCAGTCTTGGAGAAGGCCAGCACTGTGGTTGCTCACTTGAGTATGGGGGCTAGGGAAAGAATGGGGGTTTCGGAGTGGAGGTGGGATGGTGCTGATGAGTCTGTGAAGCTGGAGGTGCTCTCTGATTTAGAGCAGGAAAAGATGAAAGGGTTAAAGATGGCAAGGGCTGGGTTTGTATATGCATCTGCTGGGGAAGATCTTGGGAAAGGGAGAAAGGCCCCGAAAGGCCCTGGTGACTGGAAATGCACCCTTGTGTATCCACGTTCTCTACATCCTCCCTCTGTGGTAAGGAGGGAATCGTCCACTCAGGTTGCTAGAGCTGGATCCTTGCTTGAGGCTTCAGCTGGTAGAATCTAAAAGATGCTTGAAATGGTAGCACAGGTGGGGGGTGGATTTTAGAGAAAGAATCTTGAAAGTCATGACTGAATTAAAGCAAAAATCTCTCTGTGAAACCAGAGCCCCACACACTCACACCTGAGGGCTGAAGTGGAGGCTGACAGGCGGGAACAGGGAGGAGGCCAAGGCCTAAACTGATGCTGAGAGCTGTCAGCCCTGTGGGCTGTCTGTGTCCCCTAAGCAGGGACAGATCACAGGCAACCATGGAGATTAATGCATTTGCAGTTGACAACATGGCAGCAAAACAGTATTTGTTTTCATCAAAGCTGAACAAATAATCTTGCCCGCTCCCTTCCTCATACACCCTCAAGTCGCAGGCAGCCTCGTTCACATCCAGGCCCCCATTCGTAACACCAGGCCCTCCCTTCACCCACACAGCCTTCCATTCACAGAAACACACCCATTCACTCACTCACCTCCATTCAGGCGACACCCCCTCACTCACTCAGGCGCGCTCAGACACCCGCTTCCTCACTCATACACCTCTCCATTCACGATCCAACCTCCGCATTCACACTCCACACCCACCCAGACATGGGCCTCCCTCATTCATGCACAGTCATTCACACACTGGCTCACAGGTGTCTCAAGACAAAAGAAGGCTAGAGCTCCACAGCCCTAGTTGTGAATACATGGGGTAGAAGACATTTCCCATTCAATTATCACTGCCAATCATTAGTGATAGTGTGTTAACTTAGCATGGAAAATGAGATCTCCTTCCGTCACTAAGTTGCTAGTTTTTGTTAGTCATTGACGAGAATGTGCATGGTTTTCACATCATTTTTTATTTTTATGTATTTGGCATTTCCACAGTGGCTCAGGCTCAGTTGGTACCAAAATAATGAGAGTTATAATTAAGAAGTGTGCCTTGGGCTGGATTCCCCAGAAGTGGACCTGAAACAAGGATTTGAGTGTAAGTGGCTTATTTGGCTGATAATGGCAGGACATACAGGAAGAGGATTGGGAAGGAAGATGGGGAAGGCAAGGAAGCCAATACAGGGTGTGTTAAGAGCAGGCAACTGCTGTAAAAGGAAACTGGAGTTCACTGTCACTGGGGACCTCCAGGGTCTATAGAGAGCATGCCTCAAAGTCATCTCACGCAAGGGGTGAGGAGGCTGAGGTATTTATCCTTCACCCCCTTACTACCATTGGTTGAGGGGCTGCTCTCTGGTGCATTATTTCTCTAGCCTGTCTGGCCTGCTACAGGCAAGGGTAGGAACAATGCAAATCAGTGCATGCTGGGTGTCCAAGGGGCCAAAGTGTATGACAGTTCATTAAATGGGGTAGAAGACAGGAAAACATTATTACATTGCAACACAATGAAAGGTATCATGGGTGCGTTAACACGGAAGCATAATGCTGTCATTGAGAACAGAGACGAGAGGTTCAGAGCTTAAGCTTATAACTTACTTATGATAACAACTGCTTATCTTGCACAATAGAAGTTTAAACAGGGCCCAGAGGGCTTCATTCTACCCTTTGATATTTTAGACATTATTTCTCTTTTTCTTCACTGTTACCTGTGCTATCTAAGACATTCTTTTTAGCTAGATGATGAAGAAGTTTGAGGATCTGGGATGTGGCCCTTGTCTCTATGGCTTTGTTTGGGGACCACACACAGAATAGTTTTGTGCATCTTGTGTGGGTATCTTTCTGCAACCACAAAGCAAAAACCTTCTCAGGGCAGTGGCTCCCTTGGGAGTTTGGCTTTCCCTCCCTCTTTCTCTGTCTCTCTTTGTCTGTCTCTATCTCTATCTCTGTTTTTCTCTGGAAGCTGTGACTCTTCTATTGGAATAGAAGCTGCCTGAGGTCAAAGGTTTTGCCTCCCTTGTCTGACTGGGAGCTCCATGGTCAGGGGCTATCTCATTCTCCAACACACACTCACTGAGCTTGTCCCCTCTCCTATTTCTCAGGGTTCTAGAGAGATCCCTATATCGAGCAGCATCAGGGAGGGTGTTTGGGAGATTCGCTCTGATGCTAACTTATTTTTCTTACCCTTAGAAGAGGCCTCAGACTGTTTCTTCCCGAGGGTATGGAAGATGGAGGTGCTGAACATGGGGCAGGGCAGGGCTGGAAGCAGCACACTAGAATTGCACACAGGGCTGGACGCTGCGCCGCCACCTGGCAACTCCTAGGCCAGAAACGCAGCTCCATCAGCCGGTGTCTGGAAGTCAGAGTCTCCCTTCCCCATCGCCTTGTTCAGGAATCAGTCCCTCCAAGGCTCCACTTGAGTGGTATGATTTATGGGGAGCAGCAAGTGCTCTGGAAGGGCAAGTCTGCAGGCAGCTGCTTCGCCTGGCAGATCCGAACCCCTCCCTCTCTTATTAATTCACACTTTCCCAGCCCAGAGAACCCTGGAGGGGCCATTTCTTTTTACCTGAAGCAGAGACAGGCATCTTACTTGATTTACAGGCTCCAGGGGTGGGTGGCTCCTTGGCTGGTTGCTAAGGTATCTTTTAAATGGAAATCAGGGTGGAGAGATATCACATATATCTTGCCAGCCATCTGCTAAATGTTGCCTCTTCTGTCTGGAACAGTTCGAGGTGGTTCTAACAGGGAGGCAGGGCCCAGGGGCTAGGGATAGGGGAGGGAGGAGGAAAATCTCTGGTCTCCTCAAGTGTAGGAATAGGCATTTTCCTTTTCTGCCACAATGTCCGTTTGTTTTCCACTTTCTGTTCTCATCTTTCTTTTTTTTTTCTTTTGTTTTAAATATAAAATTCCATCTGTTGACTCTGATTACAAACTGTCAGCCTGTTTCCACAATTCTATATATTGCTGGTATATTTAAGTGTGTGCACACGTGTGTGTTTCATACATGCATGCCAATTTGCGTGTCTGTGCATGCATGTGTGTGTGTGTGTGTGACTCACCACCATCAGGGTCTGATGGGTGAGTGTTTCTGAACCAATTAGGCTCTGCTTCTGAGAAAACCAGCATTCTTTCCAAGCCCATCCCCAAGAAGGAAATACAAGTACCCAAATTTAGTTGAACAGCTGGGCCTTCACTGGTTACTAAGCAATGCCGTAGTGGAGGCAGCAGGTTTCTCTGTGTACACCAGGCACATGGAAGCCTCTAAAGGGGCCTCCTCTACTCCGAGGATGGCCTGGAGCCAGACAATCCTCAGTTCAAATTGTGGTTCTTCTTGGAAAGTTGGGGGAGTTTGGGCAGGCCTTGCCCTCTCAGGACCTCACTTTCCAGGGATTAAAATGGGGATAAAATACTCAGGACCACAAGGTATGGTCAGGCAGATTGCTCACTGCACGATGTTATTCAGCTAAGGAGCCCTGCAAACACCCAGCGAGTCATCTTTTCCTACTTGCACAAGAGCACTTTATGGACTAGTGGCAGCACTCGCCTTGCAGAGTTGTTGTGAAGATGACATAAAGAAACCAAGGGAGGAAAGAGGCACCATTCCTATCCTGGGTAAACATCTAGAGACAGAGACGCATTGATTCTCAGGCACTGCAGATACAGGGTGTTTCTCTTTCTCACCCAGATCCTCTGTTTCTGCCTTTCCTGGCAACGCTCCCTACTCTTCCCTCCCCTCCCTCAGCCATGGCTCATAGACATTCTGAGCAGACAAGCTCTGCCTTCTCTGCGATGGATTCCTCCTCTGAAGGCTGATTTTGACATTTGATACCACATCCATTTCACAGCCTCACTTCTGATCCCCATGTACCTCTCTCAGCTTTGCCCAAAAATACTCCCGTGGCCCCTCCTGTCCACTTTTACCTCTTTCTTTGTTCCTGATACCAACACTCTCATCCTCATCTCTACCTCTCCTTGCTCTCCTTGAGCACCTTCAACCACCTGAAATGCTTACAAGGACCTAGGTTGCTCCTTCCAGCATTTATTCAAGTTCCTGCTCAAAAGAAAGAACTCCCTCACCTCACCCTTAATGTGCACTAATTATGAGTATCGACCCAGTCTGCTCACCTCCCTTCCAACTTGAGGTTTAAGCTGCTTTTTGTTTGGCTGTGAGAGTAATATATTAAGTGATAGTTCTCAGAATACAATTTTAATTAAGATTCAATAGTCACTTCTCTGTCAGTAATCTTCCATGCTGATTACTTAAAAACATATTTACCCAGCTCTATTATATCACAGATTTGAATTCATTAGACGTTTGTTAATCCTCAACAAACTTTTTTTTTTAAATGTGATTTGTTTAGCATGATTTACAGGGACAAAACTGTTTGAAACAATGAGCCCCGTGCAGGGTGTACATCCCAACGTGTCTGGGTCTTCTCTGCTTTCTGCCACTGCTGTGGCTGTCTACCAGAGAGCAGGTGACAGACCCAAGGATGGAAAGGCCCAGAGAACACAGTAGGATGGGGGAAGCCATTCATATCGTGCTAATGCAGCTCATACTAGGCAGCCTCCCATGACACAGAACAGGGTCAAGGAAGGTGGAGAGAGGATCTAGAGGGAAGATATCCAGCACAGACCATCAACAGCCTCTGCCCTGACAAGCAGATATGCCTGACAAGTATTATCATTACCAATGTGTGCCATGAAAATGCTGGGAGGCACTGCTTAGCCTTAGAACATTGCAGTGTTTACTGACAAGACCACATAAGGAAGACATTTTTTTTTTCACGGAGCTCTTGGCTTGAAGAAGACTATCCACCCTCTATACACGTACGCATACATGCACTCACTCATGCACATAGCCACTTCCAGTTTAAACAGTGAGAAGCATCCTTGGGTGCATCTGCCCATGTCCTCAGTGGGTCTAAGGGTGTACCACTACCTCTACTTGACCAGATGCAGATGTCAGAGAAATATGGATGGCCTCCCTAACTCTACTGTCATGGTGAGCCATGCTGGAAAACACAGCTGATGGTAGACAGATGATACTTCTGCAGGCTACTCTGTAAAAATGGTTTTCTCAGCTGATTAGCCAAATGAACCCTGGACAGTGTTGATACAGAACTCAGAACCTCGGTGCCAATGCCAGAAATTCACTTTGCTCAGCATTGTATTTCATTCATTTTTGAACTGATATTTATTTGGCACTTCCTATGAGTCAGCTGTAGAGCTGGGTACTAAGGATACAGTGATGGGTGGATAAGACAGGTAAATTCCCTGCCTTTGGGAGTTTATAGCCTAGGAAAGCAGACAGGTAAGTAATTAAGGAATTATAATGAAAACTGTGATGATCAACATTTAGAGCAAGCACAGGGGGCAAAATGGTAAATAGCAGGAAGGCCTGATTAGCTCTAGGTTTTGGAGAGGCTTCCTGGAATAGGTAGTATTTAAACTGAGGCCTGAAGATAGAATAGGAGCTTGGTCAGGCAGGAGTGGAGGTAAGAGAGAAGCTATGAAGAAACCAGAGCATGTAGGAAATCCTGGAAGATGATCAAACATGGCATTTATAAGTGAGAGAGGTTGAGTATAGCTGAGTCATGAAGAGCAAAGAGAGAGAAAGAGAGAGAGAGAGAGAGAGAGAGAGAGAGAGAGAGAGAGAGAGAGAAGAAATACACTGGGGTAGTGGGCAGGACCAGCTCTTTCAAAGACTTATCGTTCTGTTAAAAAATAAGAAGAGGGTCAATGCAAGTGGAGACAATTCCTATTGTTTCACCAGGCCCCAGCTAAATGTGGACCTAGAGACCAGAACACATTTGGGCATGGAGAAAGTGGCAGGTGGAAAGCTTCCACATGTAGACACCTCTGAGATAAATGTGCTTGGTGGGATCTGGATCAGTGTGGGCTGGTACTCCTCAGGTAGGAGATTAGCAAGAGCAGAGACTGGCAGAATGGCAGAGCAGAACCATGTGGAATTAGGCATATTGACAAAGGCTTTTAATGAGAGTGACCATAATGAAGAAGATGAAAAGGAAACAAAAAATCCCCTAGGTCAGAAGTCAGCAAACTTTTTCTGTAAAGGGCAAAACAGCAAATATTTTAGGCTTTGCTGACCACATTATATGTCCTGGTAGTCCTCATCTCTGCCCGAAAAAAAGCCATAGACAATATGTAAATGAATGAGCAGGGCGTGTTCTAATAAAACTTTATTTAGGAACAGGTAGCAGGCTGGATTTAGCCCTCCACCTGCTTTAACAGCATTGTCTAATAGCATAGCTCATAGCCACACATAGCTAGTGAGCACTTGAATTGTGCTCTAAGTGTTAAATACACACCCAATTTTGAAGACTTAATACAAATAAAAGATTATTAAGCATCTCGTTAAAATTTGTTCTATCGATTACATATTGAACTCATATTTTTGGTTATAGTAGTTTACATAAATTGATTTCACCTGTTTCTTTTTACTTTTAAAAAATATGGCCACTAGAAAATTCAAAATTACATTTATGGGTAGTATTATATTTCTATTGGACAGTGCTGCTCAGAAACAATACTCTCTCCGTATGAAATACAGGGTGTCTCTAGGCCTGAAGCTCTCAGATGGGAATTTACCCTTAAAGAGACACATAATAAAATTCAAATCTTCACAATAAAATAGTACCTGATTGGAATAGCTTTTTAAATTTACTATATAGGTTTTTAAATTTACAACATATCTTTGTTTTATTAGCTAGTTGTTTTGTCTGCAGCTGTGCTCCTCAAACTAAGAGCTATGAAGCTCTCCTTCCTCAAGATATTAATAGTTGTTGCTCAGAAAAAAGAGTGGATTTACCCAAGACAGAAAAAGAGAGCAATGCAGAATTAAACAGTAATCCAGTTTCTTTACTGCAGCAGAATTTCTCAACCTTTCTGAACCTGCTAATGCACATAGAGCTGTTGCAGGAGCCAGCCAGAGTAGGCAACACTTCCCCAACTCATTGGCCTTAGAAGCCTTTCTTGCAGAACTCTAAATAGCACTCCTAGAAGGCAATTTAAGAGTTGCTGGTCTGCATGATGCTACACAACTAGAGTGCATAATTTTCCA
Source organism: Eidolon dupreanum (assembly GCA_028627145.1). Classification (NCBI taxonomy): domain Eukaryota; kingdom Metazoa; phylum Chordata; class Mammalia; order Chiroptera; family Pteropodidae; genus Eidolon; species Eidolon dupreanum. The sequence goes on along the minus strand of CM053502.1, from coordinate 90,313,977 downwards.
AAAGTCCAACTCGATTGATGTAATTTTTAGTATTATATAAATAGGGCCATAGATAGTACAACATAGAATAGTGAGAAAAGTATCATATGTGAAAGCACAAAGACCTGGGCCAAAGTCCTATTCCTTCCTTTTCTAGATATTCATTCATGCAAAAACACCTACTATGTGTCAGGGGGTGTTTTAGACTTTGAGAGTACAGTGGTGAGTGAAAATAAGTCCCAGCCTCTTGGGGCTTTGTTACCAGTGAGGAAGACAAACAATAGGATGTATAATACAGCAGAGGGAATATAGTCAATGATATTGTAATAACTGTGTATGGTATCAGATGGGTACTAGACTTATCTGGGTGATCACTTAGTAAGCTATATAAATGTCTAATCACTATGTTGAATACCTGAAACTAATATCATACATGTCAACTGTAACAAAAATGAATTTTAAAAAATAAGCTTTAAAAAGACAAACAATAAATAAGACAGATAAGAAAAATACATACGGTAAGTTAGATAATGATAAATTTCAAGGGGAAAGCACAAAGCAGGAAAGAGGGGAATTCACAGTCTGAGTGGGATCTGGGTAAGAAGGTGACTTTTGAGTAAAGACCTGAGAGAGAATATTAGGCCGTGAACAAGTCCTCATCTACATATACAGGTAAGTCCTTCCTTATGAAGGGTGTTCCTGAAGCCCAGATGAGATGATGCATTTGAAATTCTGGGCAGAGAACCCAGCACATACAAAGTACTCAGAAGAAGTTTATATCCTAATGCCTCCTTTACTTCCTTGAATTTCCAAAGATGCATCAACTATATGGATTCTCCATGGTGAAGAATTTATCCAAAAGCCAGTTTCCCACTAACCTTGGCGTCTCCAGTGCCAACTCTCTCCTCCATGTTCTTGTTCTTAAGGAATGCTGATCCAATTTAATTTCATGCTGAGTCTAAACCAATTAAGAAGGTAAAACTACTTCAAAGTACAGTAATAATGCACTTTTCAAATCCAATGATCATAAATGAACCACTGGTATAGAATTATCTTTCCATTCATTCATCCATCCATCCATCCATCCATCCATTCATCCATCCATCTGACCATTCATCTATCCATCCAACAAGTGTATATTAAGCACCTACTGTGTTCCAGGGACTGTGCTAGATGCATGGGATATAGCAATTAACAAAACAGACAAAAGGAGTTGCCCTCCAGGAGCTGACATTCTTGTGGGAGAGATAAGAAATATTCCATAAACATAATTTATAAGTACGTTAAATAGTCTGTTAGAAGATGGATAAGAGATAAGGGGAAAAAAGTAGAACTGTGTTAGAGGGATTAGTGGAAGAGATTATACTTTGCATGAGCAGATGCCATTCTCTGTGGCTCCTCAAGGAAGCCTGTGAGGCAGGAAGAGCTGGGCATTAGGAAGCCTCCTCCTGACCTTGACCTTGTGTCCCTCCCTTCTAGGCGCCGAGGCCCAAGTGACCAGACCATGGAGACCCTGCTTGGCGGCCTGCTGGCTTTTGGCATGGCGTTTGCAGTGGTCGATGCCTGCCCCAAGTACTGTGTCTGCCAGAACCTGTCTGAGTCATTGGGGACCCTGTGCCCCTCCAAAGGGCTGCTCTTCGTGCCCCCTGACATTGACCGGAGGACGGTGGAGTTGCGTCTGGGCGGCAACTTCATCATCCACATTGGCCGCCAAGACTTCGCCAACATGTCAGGGCTGGTGGATCTGACCCTGTCCAGGAACACCATCAGTTACATCCAGCCTTTCTCCTTCCTGGACCTCGAGAGCCTCCGCTCCCTGCACCTTGACAGCAACCGGCTGCCCAGCCTTGGGGAGGACACCCTGCGTGGCCTGGTCAACCTGCAGCACCTCATTGTGAACAATAACCAGCTGGGCGGCATTGCTGATGAGGCCTTCGAGGACTTCTTACTGACACTGGAGGACCTGGACCTCTCCTACAACAACCTCCACGGCCTGCCCTGGGGCTCCGTGCGGCGCATGGTCAACCTGCACCAGCTCAGTCTGGACCACAACCTACTGGATCATATTGCTGAGGGCACCTTTGCCGATCTGCAGAAACTGGCCCGCCTAGACCTCACCTCCAACCGGCTGCAGAAGCTGCCCCCAGACCCCATCTTTGCCCGTTCCCAGGCCTCTGCTCTGACTGCCACACCCTTTGCTCCACCCTTGTCCTTTAGTTTTGGGGGGAACCCCCTGCACTGCAACTGTGAGCTTCTCTGGCTGCGCAGGCTTGAAAGGGATGATGACCTGGAGACCTGTGGTTCCCCTGGGGGCCTCAAGGGCCGCTACTTCTGGCATGTGCGTGAGGAGGAGTTTGTGTGTGAGCCACCTCTCATCACCCAGCACACGCATAAGCTGCTGGTTCTGGAGGGCCAGGCGGCCATGCTCAAGTGCAAGGCCATTGGGGACCCCAGCCCCTTCATCCACTGGGTGGCCCCCGATGACCGCCTTGTGGGAAACTCTTCAAGGACTGCCGTGTACGACAATGGCACCCTGGACATCCTCATCACCACGTCTCAGGACAGTGGCGCCTTCACCTGCATTGCCGCCAATGCCGCAGGTGAGGCCACAGCCACGGTGGAGGTCTCTATTGTCCAGCTGCCACACCTCAGCAACAGCACCAGCCGCACCGCACCTCCCAAGTCACGCCTCTCGGACATCACTGGCTCCAGCAAGACCAGCCGAGGAGGTGGAGGCAGCGGGGGTGGGGAGCCTCCCAAAAGCCCACCAGAACGGGCTGTGCTTGTGTCTGATGTGACCACTACCTCGGCCCTGGTCAAGTGGTCGGTCAGCAAGTCAGCACCCCGGGTGAAGATGTACCAACTCCAGTACAACTGCTCTGATGATGAGGTACTGATTTACAGGTGAGCTGGGGCTACAGCAAAATCAGGGAGGGGTCTGACTGGGGAAGGAGGAGGTGATGGGAGGGCTTTGAACTGTTGCCACTTAAGATCCTCTTCCCCAACAATGCCTGTGGGGATCCTGTGCCATTCCTGCAGGTAAGAGGAGTTAGAAAGAACATCAACTACAAGTTGAAGAAGAGAGGACCCTGCATGGGCAGCCTGAGGAGATGTGTATGTAAGAAGACCAGGCCCCCAAGGGGTGTGACTGTGGTAGGTGGTCACAGCTATGAGCCTCCAAATTTTTTGTTTTGAGCGACAGCTGGAGGACATGCAAGAACAATGAGTGGACCTTTTGGCCAAAGGGTCTGACTCCTCGAAGGAGGAGTGATTCTGGACCTTCACCTGAAGTTGGATGCAGTTGTGGTTAAGGCTTGGAGATCAGGAAAAACAGAATTCAGATCATGGACTGGCTACTTGGTAGTCATATAATTCTCCTGGGTTGCCTCAGTTTTTCTTGCCTGGAAAATAGGGGTAACCCATATGTAACTTAGAGTCTGGATACATGGTTGCAGGAAATTGAACCCAGGTCAAACTGGCTTAAAAAAATAAAGAGAGTGGTAATGTTTTGGCTCATGAGTTGAAAACTTAGGGACCTGTTTCAGGTTCAGCTAGATCAAAAGCCCCACAAACATCCTGCATTCTCAGAGTTTCTTACCTTCCCTAAGTTCCATTTTTTTCTGAGTTGGCTTCACCCCCAGGCAGCCTCTTGTCTCTGAGCAGAGGGAGAAGAGTGTTTCCTTTCCAGCTTGTCCCACTGAAGTCCTGGATGAGCTTCAATTAGCTAGAGCAGGACACATGAGCCCCTGGTATATTAGAAGTAGGGCTATCCTGCCTACCTGTACTGACCTCTCTGGGTGTCCGTCTCCTTATCTGGAAACGGAGATAGCGGTGTTGACCTTGTAAATTTGCTGTATCTAGAGGCCGTTTCCTAGACCTGGTAGGAAGGTGTAAGACTGAAAAACTGCAGTAGAATTGTTTAAGTTACTCAGAGGAAGGGAGCTGCTCACAAAGCAATGGATACTGGCCAGAGGGCCAGGACATCTGACCGCAGGTGAGTTCCTTTTTTTGGTAGCCTCAGTTTGTGTTAAAGATAAGAGACATGGCCTGGAATCTACTGCTCAAGGAATGAATGTTTTCTTTTGAAATCCTGCATGTTTTGTTTTATGCCTGTAAAACAGTTATTCAGAGAAGGATCCTGTAGGCTTCATCAGACAGCTAAAGGGCCCATGGGTCAAGAGAGAGCAAGAACCCTTGATCCGTCATTGAGGTTTCTTCCATCTCTGACCTCCTGAGTTGATGAATATCCAGATGTGAAGATGTGGGGGAGAAGAGCACATAAAGAAGGCGTTCACTCACCCAGTGAGTCCAAGATACTGAGGGTGGTGCCTTGTGGAAACTGGGGGAGCCAGGGAAGCTCCCTTACTTGGTATATGCTTACCTGGAATTTCCTTTACATGGCTTGTCTGGAGAACAGCTTCACTTCTCAGGAGGTAAAGAAAGCAGTGTTGGAACTTAACTGAAATACATACATATATACACATGTTGAAAGATGTATAGAAATATAATTAAACTTAAATATATACATATGTATTTTTCTAATTATAAAAGTAATAGTCTTTGTAGCAAATTTGGAAAATAGAGAAAAATGATAAAAATTACTTGTAATCCCACCACTCAGAATTAACCAGAGGCCTTTGGTCTCTTCATTTCAACTCAAAACAATATTTATGATTATTTTAGTATGTACTTAATTCCTTCTAGTATGTTTCTTAATTCCTTCCACTCAACATTGTGGCTTGCTCAGTTCCCACGGTGTTAAAATATTTTTCATTTGGCTTTACCATAATTTATTTAACCAATCTTCTATTTGAATATTTAGGTTGTTCAGCATTTTTCAATATTAAAAGTAAAGCTGCAATGACTATCTTTGTGCATAAACATATTGGTGCAGCTTCAGTACTTTCCTTAGCATATTTCTTAGGGGTTGAATTACAGGTTTAACAAGAAAATTATAATCTTTATACATCACATATGAATATTTATTTACCCTCTCACCAGTAGAAGGTGACAGTGCCAACTTTGACCACACCTTTGTCAATTATTGAATATATAATTACTTTCATCTTTGCCAATTTTATAGGTAAAAAACGGAACTTATTTTAATTTGCATTTCTTTAATAACTTGTGAGAATGACCTTTCAAAAATAAGTGGATTTCTTCACTTGTGAATTTATTATATAATATTGACGTTGATAAAAAGTGTAAAGGTGAAAAGCTATCGGCTCTGAGGCTTGCACAGTCATAGGATGAAGGGAACTGAATTTTGTGAGAGGGGAGTAATTTTGGCATCAAGGTGAGAGCACACTGAAGTTGCCAAAATGATGCCCCTCTTGGGGCGGGGTCTCAGAAACTCCAAGAGAATCATGGGAAGGGTTGGGGCTATACTCCTGAAATCACTCAACGTGGGAATTCAAAATGCTTTTATTTGGTGATTAAGATCCTGGAGACACTAGGATTATAAATATAAATAAAATGAAAGCATCAGAAACCTTGGAATTAAAAGTAAATGCAGGTAACAATACTGAATTCCTCTTAGGGCATCCTGAGGACTAGAAGAGATATGGCATGGAAACCTCTCCAAATAGTGGGGCACAAAGTAAGTGTTTAAGGAATACAAATTATTATTATCATTGGTAGTGATAATAGTAACAGTAATGGTGAGAGTAGGACTTATCTTGTCTACCATTCTGGGGAAAGAAATGGAAGAGGAAGGTTAGGTACACAATTCAGTCTTTAAGAAGCCAGATTTCCAAAATTTTAGAGGAAAAGGTCAAGGTGAGTATGTTGTCAGATAATAATAACAGCAATCACTAATCAACGTTACCACCAGCTTACTGTGTGCCTGACACATAGCCTTCCATGCAGTATCTCATTTAATTCTCTTGGACATATGGAGAAGTAAAAGAGGCCAAGAGAATTAAATAACTCTCTGAGGTCACATAGCCAAAAAGAGGTAGGACTGACTTGAACCCAGGCCTTCTGGCTTCAGCACCTAAACTCAGCCACCATGGCCATGCTGCCCAATGCCCTAACAGCAATTCTGGCTCAGGAGAAATAGGAGACTCAACAGAAGAAACTGGATTTTTATAAAATGAATTGTCTCCGCAAGAAAGAAGACAATAGCATATCTGATCTGCTCTGATTTTGACAGGAAAGTATATAAAAGAAGGGAAGAAAGGCTATGTCTAAAGATGAATATTAAAGAGAAATGCACATCATACAGAGAGAGCTCAAGGCAGCTAACAAGGGCTTTTTAATCCATGTTCAGAGCAAGAAGAAAAAAATAACAAAGGTCTGTTAGTTGGTAAGAAGGTTGCAGTGAAACTAGACAAGAGCCGACAGGCAAAGCCAGGCAATTTCCAATTTGCCTCCACCCTCCCCAGCAAGGAGAACAACCACCTCAATACAGTTAGTCTTCACTTAAGATCCTCGATAGATAGGTTCCACAACTTTAAGCAAGACGACATATAACCAAAACCAATTTTACCATGGGCTAATTGACAAAAACAGGAGTTACATTCCCAAGGCATCTCATCAACATTATGATGAAATGACATTGTTATTGGAGGACCAACTGTAAAGGTACAAATCTGCATTGAGAGCTTACCTGCACCAGGCACTCTTCTAAGGGCATGCTAACTCATCTAATTTTCACAAACCTCCAGGAGGCAAGAACTATGCTTATACTACTTTTTATATAAAAAAACTTGCCAGAGGTGCTACACAGAGGATAAGTAATAGAGACAGAATCCAGGCAAACTGGGAAGGATAATACCAATACTACAGAGAGGGAACCAAAGGCCAGCAGAGATGCATCACACTGCGAGACATGTTCTGTCATGCAGACCCCAGAGGTCACATCCAGGACTAAAGGAACACTAGATGATGTTCCCAAGTCTGTGGGAGTGGTCTTGATACAGCATGAACAGAAAGGGAAGTGTCTAAGAGGGGAAAAGGATGGATATTCTACTTTTCAAAGGAGAGATGTTGTAAAGCATAGAATGATAGGCTGGGCATGGAAATTCCAAATTTTAGAAAGAATTTCTCAAAAGATGGCTGTAAGCCTATGGAAAAGAATGCTGATTGTCAGGACCCAACGTGGGTTCACAGGGAGCAAATCCTGCACCCAAATTATTAAGCTGTCTTCAAGAGACATTGTTGACCAGTAATTCTCAACCTTTTAATTTGCCTCTTCATCATTCAGGAGGGCAACACTCCTCAGTGACATCCCTTCAGCGATTCTCTGCAAGGCTTTGTCCCCATGCATTTCCACCAGGGAAGTGGCGTAGAATTTCTGGGATGATAGGTACCCTTGGAAAACATCCTGGGAGTTTGCATTAGCTGTGACTTATTATCAGACTCAGAATGTATCACAATTGTCTAGGTCATTTAACAAAATCTCACACTGTGTTTAGAACAAAATGGAAAAATGGGAACTAGTGAAGTGGACTTATAACTGGCCAAATAACCAGATTGATTAATAAATTGATGTGAACATGCAAGAAAGCCTCTGCTTTGTGACTCAACATCTGCCTCCATTTCTGTACTGCTCAGCATATTTTTTTTATTGACATAAATAACAACTCAGAAAGAGTGTATTTCTTTTGGTTCAAAGACTCAATTGCATGAGTTTGAGGTGAGGAAATCTGGTTTGACTGGAATTTTGTGTGGCATAGGCTCAGAGTTTTAGTTGATCCCAAAAAAACATGACTACAAAGTGATGGAAATGCTAAAAGATTCCTATAGTTTTTGGTTGTGTTAACAGAAGTAAAGTGTTCAGATCGTGGGAGGTTATGATTCTAATCATTGAATCATTCAAGCTGGTCAGAGCAGAGCTTTAATATGTTTAATACAGGATGGCATGAGTCTTAAGAGTCATTTTTACCAACTGCAGTGTGTCTAGTAATCAACTGATGAGATTGGGATTCTGGAAGTTTATGTGTGATGGCAGAAGGTTACTTTGAAGATAACAGGACTTAGAAAAGAAGCCGTAGTTCTCTTAACCTATTCAAAGAACTTATAAGTAGAACAGAGGAAAACACATACACCCAGGAAAGAGAGCAGGCATCAGCCCAATACAAAAAAATTAAAAAATTAACACAAAACAAAACAAAAAAACGTCCAATAGCAACAGCTTTACACACCTCTCTCATTGCTCTCCATTTGGCTGTGGAATGATTTGGCTTTGCATCTTTCTCCCTCTCTAGCATGTGCTGTTCATGCATAGTCATCTCTATATCTTCAGCTTCTAGTAGGTCCTGGCCCATAACAGCTATCAAGTCAACATTTGGTGAACTAAACAGAATGTAAATGAACATCAAAGCTTCCCAACGGCAGGATATGTAAGAGCTTCCACAAAGTCGTGAGCTGCCCATACCAGAAGGGTTTGGGCACAACCCAGCTGACTCCGTGCCAGGGCTACTAAGTGGGCATCCATACTTTAACATGTGACTAAAATGAGCCCAGCCCTGATAATCTATGACTGTTTAATCCCATGAAGACACTATTTAGCAGTTGCTAAATCCACCTGCTTTTACTAATTAGGGTTATTATGGCATCTTGCCACCCCAGGTTAGTGTTTTGAGTCCAGGGCCTGAGGTCATAGACAGGGACCTTGGCAGTGGCTCAGATTGTCCAACCAGACTGGACACAAGTCACTGAGAGATCACAACTGACTGATGCCATGGTCCCACAGTAGCCCTGTGGAGCTGTGTACAGTGTGAAAATATTGGGTTCTATTCTAAATGCCAGGAAGGGAAAGAAGCAGCATGAGTGATCCCAAATCATGGGAAACTTAGGATTTGATTTTGGCTATGAAATAATGTCTTGCTCTTTTATCAGATAATTAGCTCCCTAATTATCTAATGGTTCTTGCTGACATCCCAAGGCATATGCCTTCCCTGAGCACATACAGCTGAGCACTTCAGGTAGGCCCTGGGACATGCTGGACACAGACAGTTTACAGGTGGGGCCTGGCCTGTTTCCCATGTGAGTGGGGAGGGCCAACTCTCTTGTTTTTAGCCCAAGAGCCTATCCTTGCAGGCAGTGGCTACCATTAATAGGGACAGTGTCAGAGTGGGAAGGACGCAATAAGGGGAAGAGGAAGGGTGCTGAGAGGGGAGACAGGAAGAAGGTAGTACCCCACCAGGAAAAGCAGCAGCCCATTTCAGCTTGGCCTCATCCCTGGTGTGACACGGAAAATTAAGTTCCCTGTATGTCATTATAAGTCCAAGTGACACTCACAAATCCTTGTCTCCAAGAGTCATCAGGAACATCTGTCACCAGGCGTGATGTTGGAATGGTCCCCAGGAGGGCTGGGAGAACAGCAAGCATGCTCCTAAAGCACAGTGTGGAGTTAGCTGGGATGCAGCATTGCCTTCATGGTGTTCATTATGCATCCATCATCTCCATGTAGGGAAAGTGCGAGATTATGAGAAGAGAGACCCTAAGGTGAGGGGAGATAGCAGCCATTCCATGCCTCCCTGCCCTATTGGTGGGTCCCAATTTTCATATCATATTCTCCCATGATTGTCAGACATTCCCCCTATCCTGAGGAGACTGAACAACCCTATGGAGTGTTGCAGGATGAGATTTTGGGGGGACATTTTATTGTCCTGTCTCCCATCTGGGAAAAGGATAAGAAGGCAGATTAGCCAGTTCCTACCCTGTCAGGATCTTATTAATCAACACTTCAGGAGAAATATACTCTCTCCCCATGAAAATACAGCCATTTTCACCACAGAGTGAAGGGAAATTTAATGACGAATCTGGAATCTTGTGGATATGGGGAGAGACTGGTAGGAACAGGTGTTCCTTAAAGGGGGGGGCCATGCCAGGTACAGAACATCCACCTGTGCAGGCAGGTTTCTTTGACTCAGCTGCTTCCCAAGACAGTCCAGCTTCTCCTGAAAGGACAGGTTGAGCTCACATAGGCAGAGGAAGAAAGCACTGTAAAGGAGGAAACTGGGGTGGGTGGAGGAAAAGCCCCTCAGCATTTCCCTGATTAGAACCAAAATCAAAATGAGCCTGCCTTGGATTTTATTTTTCTAAATATTTTAAAATTTATTTTATATCGTTTGACTATTGAAACTTGACATCCACTAGTAGGGATGAACAGGACAAATATCATGCCCACTTTATAGATAGTAAAACTAAGCCTCAAATTAATTGAGTAGATTTTCCAAGGTTCCACAGAATAGACTAGAGATGTAGTCTCCCAAGTCCAGGTACCATGCAGGGAGGTACATCTCATACCTCCCAGAGGTTTTGTTAAGCCTAGAGACTTGGGCTGAGGACATCAACTATAATTTCTCTTTCTGGAAAGAATGGGGTAAGTCACTGGAAGTTTGATGAGATTTTCTCTTTCAGGTTTACTTGCTTCTCCACATTTTAAGCAGTGTGAAAGCAAAGGGGAACAGGGGTGCCAGTGAGAACCTTGAGTTTCACCCAGAAATAGTCCCCTAGGACCAGCTAGCAGAAGATATGGTCTAGATGAGGATTTGAGGGTTCAGTGCCTCTTCAGGTGAGCCATTGTGAAGTGACAAAGTTGTTAGAGGCATCCCAGAGAGTAGTCCAGAGTGGCAATTGAGATGAAAACTCAACCTAATGTAACTTAAACTCAGGGTTTATATGTCTCTCACGTAGATGAAATCCAGTGGAAGAGAGTTTAAGTCTAGTTTTCTGGGCATCATGGTCACCAGGGGCCCCATCCATTCTATCTTTCTGCTTTGCCATCCTCGGCACAAGTTCTGTCCTTAAGGTCACCTCATGTGTAAAATAACTGTTGGAGCTTTAGTTATCACATCTCCTTTCTATACAGCAAGAAAGACAAAAATCAGAAAGACAAAAGGGCAAAAGGCAGAGGAGTCTCAGAAGCTCTACCCAATAACTTTCTCTTATATTTGATTGGCCACACCTGTCACAAGGGAGGCTGGGAAATGTAGTTTTTCTAAAAAGCGAGGCACAATATACTCCCAGTAATATAGAGAAAGATAAGGAGGCAGCTAACGCCTCCAGAACCTGAATTTGTACCATTTGCTAGTCCTGGGACCATGGGCAAATCATTTCATTGCTTTCAGACTCCATTTTCCCATCTGTAAAGTGGGAACACAGATTTCTTTCTGCATATTTCATAGATTTTAGTGTGGACTGAAATAGATTATGTATTTGAAAGTGCATGTTTCATAGTCAACTATGAAATACTGGATACATGTATGTACTTATTGTTTTTAGGAGCCTGCCCACTCTCCCTTCTTGGCCCACTGTTCTTGTTGCTGTTCTCCAGGCTGCTTCTTGTGGCTCCATTCTTCAAAGCCTTACCCCAAGAATGCTGTAAACCAGGAAAATGATTTGATAAAGTTTTAAGAGTATAAGGTGTAACCTCTTTCAGAAATTTTTGTATTTCAATTGGAAACTCTGAAAGACTCAAACAAGTGAATCTCTAACAGTGGAATTTCAAACCCTATAGCAGATCTGTGTATAGGAGGGATACTTTTTTCTGAGGTGTCTTCCAAGAGTGTCTCAAATCATATCACTGCCTTCTCATCCTGCCCTCTTGCTATGCACAAGAAGATGACACTGCTTATATTCAAAAACCTCCAATACATTTGTTCAGTGTTGGCTAATTTCTCTACTTGTCATTTCTTCATCATTCTCAAAAAGCTCTGACTAGAGACATCTCTGAGGGCAGAAATAATTAGCAGGAGTAAAAGGATTAGTGTGTATCAGATCTGCCTTTCTTCTGAAATGCCGCTTTCTTCCTCCTCTAGTAAGGGAGAACCAGAAAACCAGCCCCTTGTTAATTGTATATGTTTAGTTAGTTTGGAGGTGGGCATGGGGATATTGTTTATTTTACACCAGAAAAACACCAAAGAAGGCTTAAAGAGGGAGGGTTTGGGGAGGAGGAGTGTCTGCAACTTGGGATCAGAGCTGGTGGTGGCGGCCACCAGAATGACATCAAACACTTGTCTGACAACTAGACTTTCCCAAGAATGTTCACAGCATGTAGCTCCTTTTAGCCTCAGTACAGCTCTGGGCAGACTGTGGGTGGGCAAGGCACGAAACTCAAGTGTTCTGACCTCAAACACCACGCCAGTGTTTCCCAGCCTTGGTGGCACGCTAGAATTCTCTGAGGAGTTTGTATCCTCCCTCCAGGAGATCTCGAGTCAGCTGGGGGTGATGCGCTCCCAAAGATCACTGTTTGCAAAGCTCCCTGAGCATTTTTGATGTGTGTTTGGTGTCATGTCATTGTGCCCAGTGAAATGAGGGGTGTGGGCAGCACTGGTGGGCAGAGTCCCTGCAAGTTTTATGGCTGATGGTTTGGTCTCTGAATTTCTGGTGAGGGGAGAAAACAGAAGACCTGGGTTCTAATCCCAGCTTTGCCATGAACTAGTCATCTCACCTCTCCGAGACTTTTTTTAAGTTCTTAGTTTATTAATCCTCTCATGAAAAGTCTGCTCAATCACCACGGATAAAGTCACTGACGAACCTTTACTCCTGCTGTTGTCCAATCTCTACCTCACTCTTGCCAGAACCAACATTGGCCTTTGCAGCCCCCCTGACCTTCTTCATTCAATTCTTGCATCCGTTTCACTGTTTTCTTGAGGTCTTTTTCTTCTCACACAGACCATGTTTTGCAAGTCTATGTTTGGGTTCATTTTTCTTTGCATCATCCAAGTAATCATAAATCATGCCAAAACCAGTTGTCTTGCCACCACCAAAATGGGTTTGGAATCCAAATACAGAGATGATATCTGGTGTGGTCCTGTATATGCTGGCTAGTTTTCCCTGAATTTCTGTCTTAGGTGTTGTTGCCTTTTCAGGATGAAGGATGTCAATGACCTTTTTTTTCCCCCCTTGAAGTAGTCTATTGGTCATGAACTTCTTGGTCTGGATAATTACTGTGTCATCCATGATGGCGGCAGTCCTTCAAACAGCCAGAGAGAAAAGTTCTCACCTCTCTGAGACTTTTGTTCCATCTATAACATTGAAATAAAGATCTCTTTAAATGGGGATATCTCCAAAGAGATAAAGTATGGGAAACACTTAGGAAACACAAGCATTTCAGTTGCTGGAGTCATTTTTCTTACCCCTAAGCTGAACCTGAGTAATTAATACAAACATGGTTTTGTCACACTTCACTTTATTGTGCTTTGCAGGTGTTGTGTTTTTTACAAATTGAAGGTTTATGACAACCCTGCCTTGAACAAGTTTATCTGCGCCATTTTTCCAATATCATTTGCTCATTTTGTGTCTCTGTATCACATCTTGGTTATTGTCACATTATTTCAATGTTTTTCATTACTATCACATTTTTTATGGTGATCTGTGATCAGTGATTGTTGATGTTACTATTGTAATTATTTTTGGGGTACCACAAACCACACCCAAATAAGATAGCAAACTTAATCGGTAAAAGTTGTGTGTGTTCTGACTGCTTCACTGACCAGCTGTTCCCCCATCTCTCTTCCTCTCCTTAGGCTTCCCTATTCTCTGAAACACAATATCGAAATTAGGCCAATTAGTAATCCTACAATATTCAAGTGAAAGGAAGAGTCACATATCTCTCACTTTAGATCAAAAGCTAGAAATGATTAAGCTTAGTGAGAAAGGCATGTTGAAAGCTGAGAGAGGCAGAAAACTAGTCTTCTTACACCAAAGAGTTAGCCAAGTTGTGAATGCAAAGAAAAAGTTCTTGTAGGAAACTAGAAAGTGCTACCAGTGAATGATAAAAAAGCAAAACATGCCTTATTACTGATATGGAGAAAGTTTCAGTGATTTGGGTAGAAGATCAAACCAGCCACATCATTCCCTTAAGCCAAAGCCTAATCTAGAGAGCAAGGCTCTAACTCTCTTCAGTTCTATGAAAACTGAGAGAGGTAAGGATGCTGAAAAAGGAAAATCTGAAGCCAGTAGAGGTTCATTCACGAAATTTAAGGAAAGGAGCTTTCTCCATAACATAAAAGTGCAAGGTGAAGCTGAAAGTACTGATGTAGAAGTTGTAGCAAATTATCCAGAAGACCTAGCTAAGATAATTAATGAAAATGGCTACACTAAACAACAGATCTTCGATGTAGATAAAACAGCCTTATATTGGAAGATGCCATCTAGGACTTTCCTAGCAAAAGAGAAGTCAATGCTTGACCACTAATCTTCAAAGGACAGGCTGATCCTTATTCAGAACTTATGCACCTGATGACTTTAACTTGAAGCCAATGCTCATTTACCATTCTGAAAATTCTAGGGACTTTAAGAATTATGCTAAATCTGCTCTACCTGTGCTCTATAAACAACAAAGTCTGGATGACAACACATCTATTTAAAACATGGTTTACTGAATATTTTAAGCCCATCATTAAGAAATACAGTTTGGGGGAGGGAAAAGAGTCCTTTCAAAATATTACTGCTCATCAACAATGCTCCTAGTAACCCAAGAACTATGATGGAGATGTGCAAGATTAATGTCATTTTTATGCCTACTAACATACATCCATTCTGCAGCCCAAGGATCAAGTAGTATTTTGACTTTTAGGTCTTATTATTTAAGAAATACATATATTAAGGCTATAGTTGCCATAGATAGTGATTCCTCTGACTGATCTGGGCAAAGTAAATTGAAAACATTCTGGAAAGGATTCACCATTTTAGATGCCAAAAGGAACATTTGTGAATCAAGAAAAGAGGTCAAAATATTAACATTAATTGGAATTTGGAAGAAGCTGATTCCAACCTTCATGGAAGACTTTGTGAGGTTCAGGAATTCAGTGGAGGAAGTAACTGTAATTGTGGTGGAAATAGCAGAGAACTAGAATTAGAAGTAAAGCCGGGGGTGTGAATGAACTGCTGCAATCTCAGGATAAAACTTTACCGAATGAGAGGTTGCTTCTTAAGGATGAGCAAAGAAAGTAGTTTCTTAAGATGGCATCTATTCCTGCTGAAGATGCTGTGAGGATTGTTGTAATGACAACAAAACATTTAAAATATTACATAAACTTAGTTGATAAAGCAGCAGCAGGGTTTGAGAAAATTGACTCCAATTTTGAAAGAATTACTGTGGGTAAATTTCTGTCACACAACATCACATGTTACAAAAATCATTCATGAAAGGAAGAGTCAATCAATAGGGCAAACTTCACTGTTGTCTTATTTTAAGAAATTTCCACAGCCACCCAACCTTCAACAACCACCATCAACATCAAGGCAAAATCCTCCAACAAGGCAAAAACAACAAAAAGACTATGACTCGCTCTTCAGCAATGATGATGATTAGCATTTTTTTTAGCAATAAAGTACTTTTAAACTAAGATGTGTATATTTTTAGATATAATACTTTGCACACTTAGTAGACTACAGTATTGTATAAACATAACTTTATATCCACCAGGAAACAAAAAACCTCATGTGACTCACTTTATTGTGATATTCACTTTATTGTGGTGGTCTGGAACCACAATATCTCAAAGGTATACCTATACAAGGAAGACAGAATCCACACAGGAGCTTTTGTTACCTTCCCATTCTTTACTACTCTGAGCTTCAGCCTTGTCATCTGCAGAATGGGGACAATAATAATGGTCCTGCCTGCCTCACAAGGTTGTAGTGAAATGGAGGATGTCAGGAATGAAAGAAGAGCATCATAAATTGTGAAGTGCTTCTAGCAACAGAGCTGATTACAATGGGTTAACCAAATGTGAGGACTGGTTTCTGTCATGTGACACAATTCCAGAGGGAGGTAGTTCATGGATAATGTGGGAGCTCTGTGGACTTCAGGGACTGAGGCTCCTTCTGCAGGTCGATTGTTCAATCTTTAATATGTGGCTCACTGCTCCTGTGGTTGCCAATACTTCAACTCGGGGAACTTCTCTAGAGTGTCTAGCTCATAGGCAGGACAGGCTCAAGTGTAGGGGAGTTGATGTTCTCGGGACAGAGAGAATTGGAGGGTACCCCACTTTCCTTCCCTTGTGGGAAGAAAGGGGAAGTCAGCTGAGTAATGTTCTCTGCTATCTCCCAAAGGGCCCCAGGAGGGCTGAGCCCCAGTTGCCAATAGTGGTAACTTGCTGAGTGAAACACTGTATAGGCTTTCTTCCCCATTCCCTCACCAGAGCACCTGATAAGCCCACAAGTTTTATTTGGGCCCACTTCCCAAATAAACTACTGGTACTGGAATCCTTGCTTCAGGGTCTACTTCTGGAGAATCCAAACTAAAATTAGCACCAACCTCTTGGATGAGTCAGTCCCTTGAGGGAGGCTCCCATAAGTCTTACCAAGTGACTTCTGCTTCTACGTCATTGTATTTCCTTTGACCTGCGTTGGAGGTTGAGAAAAGTAGTCATTTGTTCAGTCACATTGCCTCTCCAAATAAAATTAGGCCTTTGCTTGGAAGTTAGAAGAGGAGAATGTTGGGTAGGTGTGCAGCCACCACTGAGCTGTGGCGAAAGCATCAGTGTCATTAACATTTCTTGGCACCTGCCCACACAATCCCAGAATTCAGTAGCCAGCCTTTAATTGAGGCCAGCCCAGAAAGGAAGATGATCCAGGCTGCTTTTCTGCCTCACTGTCAGTATTCTGTTCTCATCTCTGGAGATACTGAGACACAGAGAAGCCAAGAGGGATGTTAGTTTTTGCCAATTAAGCCTATAGTCTGGCATGTGTGTGTGTGATGGGACTGAGCATCCTGTGGTTGACAGAAGGGTTCAGGATGTGAAGTCAAATTAATGCCCATCATCTTTAGTCTCAGAGGTGGGAGAGTGGTGAGTGGACAGAATCATACAAAACCACAGACTGATGTGCCAGCCCAGGGTGAAAGCCAAGCCACTGAGATGTGCAATATGGATGAATGAGCTCATTAACTATTTACAAAGAAGAGCTATTTCTATCTGGGGTGGGCTGCAAAGATGGGCTCTGACTCGTTCTGTGGCCGTGGGCTGAAACTGTGGATGGGAGTATAAATCCAGATGTGGGAACTAACTTCTGTTACATCATAAAGAAGATAAGCAGTTGGAAATTAAACATACAGGGAACTATTAAACACTTAACCTTCTAATTAGATAATTAGCTAGTGATGGTACTAAGTTAAAGGGATTTTCAATTTAGTAATTAGCCACCTATAAGGTTAAAATGTAAATGAATTGCTTGGTGAACTTTATGCACTTAAGTTTTTTCATGAGCTACCTGAAGTGAATTCACATTCCTGGGTCAGGAAGGGTATATTGTGGGAGGCTTCTGGGTAGAGGTGTGTCCTGGGGTGTAGGTGGGATTTGGAAGGAAGAAGGAAGGGATAGCTGTTTTATGTGGAACCAGTGAAGACAGAGGCAGAGGTAGGGATGATTATGCCTGGTCAAAGACCTGTGAGGGCCCTTAGTGTATTAGTCAGCTGCTGCCACAATACTGCTGCATGACAAACAACCTCAAAACTTAGGTGGCTTACAACCACCAACATTTAATTTTCTTATTAGTGGGTTTGCACGTTGGTTAGAGTTCAGCTGGTTTGGGCTGGGCTGGGCTGGACTGGACCTCAGGCTCCAGGTCTAGTTTAAACCTTCTCTGTCTATCTCCTTCTGGATCCTAGCAGAGGGGCAGTGGTTATACAGAGAGGTGGTTTTGTTTTGTTTTGTTTTGTTCTGTTTTGCTTTGCTTTGCTTTGCTTTGTTTTGTTTTGTTTTGTTTTGTTTTTAATGGCGATAGCAGAAATGTAAGAGGGTGAACCCAACTGAAAAAGCCAATGTCAAGCCTCTGCTGGCATCACACCTACTAAATCCCATTGGCCTAAGTAAGTGGACTAAGCCTAAAGTCAAGAGGAAGGGCACACATTTCACCCACCATCAGGTCACAGCAAGGCTGTGGAAGTACCGTATTATTACAGGGGAGTGAAGAAACAGGACCAAAAACTCAGTCTCTCATACTTGCATACATGGTGGAATGGCTATTTCTAGGACCGTGGTTCAGATTTGAGCATGATCAGAGTCACCTGGCAGACTTGTTAGCACACAGATGCAGGACCCTACCCTCTGAGTTTCTGACTTGGTCTGTCTAGAGTTAGGTCTGAGAATCTGTAGTTCTAATCAGTGGGCGGATGCGAGCTGCCTAGGGACCACACTTTGAGAACCTCTGGTCTAGGGAAATAGGAGTTTTGTTCAGAGAGGATGAGAGAAGGCAGCTTGTGCCCTTGAATGTCACACAAAATAGCTATACTTACTGAGCCCTTACACTTACTGGTTACTGTTATAAAAACACTGTGTGTTCTCAGAGTTGGCAAGCCAAACCTCTAAGCTGTGCTATTGTCACTTGACAGATGAAGATGCTAATCCATAAGGGGATGATGTGACTTATGAGGTCCCATAGCTTGAAGGTGGTGTAACTGGATCTTGAAGCCAGTGCTCTGTCCTGACATTAGGCTTTCTCTTGTTATCAGTGGGAAGCTAGACTCAAGTTCTAAGGGAAGGAATGATCTGTGGAGGAAAAAACTGGATTTGGAACTGGATGGTCTAGGAACAAACCATACTTTGACTTTTAGTAGCTAGATTTCTTTTATTCAATTGACAAACATGTATTGAATGTCTGCTTTGAGGCAGACTTTGGTCAAGACCCTAGGGTTAGAATAAGATAGGCCAAGTCCTTGACTTCAAGGAGC
Organism: Eidolon dupreanum; assembly: GCA_028627145.1. NCBI lineage: Eukaryota > Metazoa > Chordata > Mammalia > Chiroptera > Pteropodidae > Eidolon > Eidolon dupreanum. The sequence continues at coordinate 90,295,367 of CM053502.1, read as the reverse complement.
TTACATTCTTATGGGGGAGAGGGAGAGTAGTTTTTAAATGTGTACCAGAAATAAAAATAATTATTGTCAGGAGACAGAGACTGGGGGCTACTGTTTTATATAGGTGGTCAGGGATGGTTCTTCTAAGGAATAACATTGGAACAGAGACCCAAATGGAGTGAAAGAAGGAGCCAGGCAGGGGAAACAACACATGCAGAAGCCCTGGAGTAGGAACAAACCGTCCTTGTTGGAAACAGCAAGGAATCCAGTGCATCTAGAGGAAAATAAGAGAAACTGAGGGTAGAGGACTGGGTCAGGTGGATCTGGTAGGGCCTCATAGGCCATAATGAGGCCTTTGATTTTATCCTGAATGAGATGGGAGCTATTTGGGGGTTGAATGCAGGAGAGTGGCATGATATGATTACAAAAGAAGATTCTGGCTGATGGGTGGAGAATAGTGTGCAGCGGGGCAGGAGTGAAAGCAGGGAGACCAGTTACAGGATGATTGCAGGGGTCTTAGCTATGTCTTCTGCTCCTTACTGTCTATATCCACAAAATGGGGGAAGGATCCAATCCATCTCTTCCGTTCATGCTCATTATGAGGGTGGAAGGAGATCAGGTTGCGGACACATGAGTGAGCAGGAAATACTCAGGTAAGGAACAAAGCAGCATGTTGTGATGTTTCTTTTGGTAGAATTCTTAGGTCTGCATCTGCCTTGCTTGAGAAACACAGCCCACAGCCTCTAGTGGAAAGGAGTTCTGATCTCCCTCTTCAGAACAGAATATCTCACCCATCACTGCCCTAGTTCCTCAGTCAGTATCACTCATCCTTTCTGCCCCAAGTACTCTTATTTTGATAGGGAGAGATTATTTATATTTTTGTTTAATGAGCTCATTAGAGATGTGCTGCAGTATTTCTGAGAATAAATCTATCTCTAGTGGCTCTTAAGTGCATTTGGCTGGGGCCTGGCTGCAGTGATGGAGGTGGCAGTTGTGGATGTGAGGTGGCCAGTGGCCAGGGACTTGGTAACCTGTGTTCTCTCTCCCGCAGTGTGTGTGGACAGGTCGGAAGGCCCTGGCATGGAGGCAGGATCTTGAAAGCTGAGACGGTGGCAGCAGCCAGTATTAAACTCGAGATTTTTCCCGCCTGTCAAAATGTGTGAGCCAGTGCCAAGGACTGCTTCTCAAGGCAGCTTTGTTCTCCTCTCCCAAGCTTTGATTGTCACTCAGAAGAAGGTCTGAGTAGAATAGGGAGGCTTTGAAAATTCCCTGGTCAGCTAGGCAAGTGCTCAGCAGTTCTTCCTTTTGGGCAGGGGTCTGGAAAGACATTTATTTCTGTCATGCAGCAAAAGCTGAGTGAGTGGTTGCTGCTTCCCTGATGCTGGGAAAGCATGCATGCCCAGGCTCAGACCTAAACCATCCTGTCTCGAGTGGGCTCAGGAACAGGATACCATCCAAAAATACTTCCTTTACAGATTAGAGAGCCTAGAATTTCACCATTAGAGATGTGTTTCTTTGCATCTGTCATGGATAGAAACCAGTGAGATTTGGTTTCATCTGGGACTGTCCAACTGAAGATATGGACATGATGGAGGGCATAGTGGAGGTCCCAACATCAGGAGAATGGAGGGGATAAGGAAGGGGTCATAAGACAACCACAAAGTCCAGTTCTCCTATATGGATATATTTCCAAGGGCTTGAGAGAGTTGGGAAAAAGGAGAGAAAAGCCAAGGTCTTGGGACCAGTCTAGCTGTTGATTCACCACAGCTCTCTTGGACTCTGGTATTCCATCTTTAAAACATGCCTAGTTCTTCTACTCTCATAAATTAAAATGGGTCCAGAGTAAGAAAGGGACAGTTCAAGGTCACCCATGTCAGCCCTCTCCTTTCTTTCTGAATCCTTATAATGCCCACATACCTCTCACCCATCGCACCCACTCCTACCACCCCTGGGATGTTGAGTGGCCCCACGTAGGGGTAACTTCCAGACACAAGAAATTCTCCCTCATTTTTTTCAAGAGCCCACACCATGTTAGGTGCTCTAACTAAAAAAGTTTCCTTATGACAGGTCCCAAACCCATCTCCTTCTACATTCCTGGGGAGATAGACTATGTACTTGAGTAGTGACTGATTCAGTTTTACAGTTGTGGTAAGTGCTGTGAGTGCATACGTGAGAGCAGATCTCGGGGAACTGACCTAGTCCGGGGAGATCAGGGAAGCCTTCCTGGAGGAGGTGACTCAGAAGGTCAAGTAGGAGCTCAATCAGTGATGAAACACAGAATGCACTGTATATACAAGGCTGCCATGTTTTTCTCTCTGGAGTAGGAAGGAGATGTGTCCTATGGTACATCTCCTGGTCCCTTTCCTCATATGTGTTCCAGGTTGTGCCATCCCTCTGCATGTGTAGAGTCCATCAGCAGGCAGTGTTTTTTATGTGGCCTGGCTGGAGCAAAGTGGACTGAGGCACTCTCACCTGGGCTGAGAGTGCCCCCCATCTGAAGGCAGTATTAGCCCACTCCGCCCTCCTTTGTTTCCAGTCCAGCACAAAAAGTGTACCTCAGCAAAGCCACTCCCCTCACACTGTTCTGAGGCCATCATGCCCTCTCCTCCCTAGGCTGTTTCAAAGATGAAGTGGCCCAGGTCTTTGTGGCAGCTTTGTGAGCATGTGGGGGTTATAACTGAAGTTAATGTTTGAATGTCACAACAAACCAGCCTGGGGTCCAGGGCCTCTAGTTCAAGCCTTCTTGCTGTTTTTTGATCTGTCATATAACATTTTAAAAAAATGTTCTTGTCTCATTTTATACATATATTTATGTTGCAAGTTACCTACTATCTTCGGTTGGAAGTAAGTGGATTATAAATCACAAAACCAATTGATGGAAATTAGGTCAAAAGTGCCAAGTGAATGCAGGTGGTTTCTTCTCCAGTAATGATGGTGGTAATAAGAGCCAACCTTTCTGAGAAGTTATTACATGCCAGGTACTACGCTAAGTGGTTTCCATTTATTAACTCCTTTAATTCTTTCTACATCCCGATGAAGAAAGTGCTGTTATTATCTTGATTTTCCAGATGAGAAAACAGAGGCACAAAGAGTGTCTAAGGTGTCCTGCCTGGGATTTGAACCCAGGTGGGCTAGCTCCAGAGTCTGCACCTTGACACCTTAATAATACACAGCTAGCATTTGATGGATTATTGTTCACTTTTCACCACACTGAGCACACACACAAACCCCTGGGAATAGCTGTTTCTATTATACTGCTTTACAGGACAGGAATCTCTGGCATCAGAGAAGTTAGGTAAACTGCCCAAGGTCTCTCAGCTTGGAAGGAACAGAGCCAGAATTCAAACCCAGGCCCACTGTGATCAAGAGAACTCCCAATCACTCTTCTTTTTCCTAGAACATGAATTAGGATGGAGAGGAGTGAGGTGGCTATCTTGGGTGGGTATCAAAGGTGGTACATTTAAAATAAAATAGTGACCCCATTTCCCTTCTAGACTGTTCTCTTTCTGGCCACTTAATCTATTAACAAACTCAGACCATCAGCCTGTTGTCACTCAGAACCATCATGAGGAAGCAAGGAAAGTGTGAACCAGATCAACCCATCTGACCCACCCATACATAAGGAGGAAACAAGAGGAAATTGGTGGATGCAGCAGGTACGGGTCTCAGTTAGACAACTGGAAGAACTTCCAGGCAGTGCTAGTAATGTCTGACAAGAAAAGTCGCTTGCTTCTTTGAAAGTAGGAGGCCTTGGCTGCCTAAAAGGCCTGGAAGATTGATTCCATCTGAGCTGGGCAGCTGGTGCATACCCTTCAGCCCTTCTCTGTTCAGAAAACTGATGATCATGTCCTGGGGCATTCTAATTTATAAATTGCCTTTTGAACCATGGTTGCTCAGCTTCCCCTTCTCCCAGGACTGAAATGAAACCCGGGTTATAGTTCAACCCTAGTGATGCGGCATGCTCAGGGGAGAGGGAGATTTATGACTCAGACTCTGTCCTCAATGAGCCATCATCCTCCAGATCCACTGTGACCACCGCCTCTATGGCTGAACAAAGCCCAGGCCCAGTGCTGAGGGGCAGGCAGGCATGCAGGGCTGGAGGAAGGCACCATGAATCTCTGACAGCCATGGGGCTCCCTGTCTCACAGATGTTCAGTGGAGGGAGCAGCCAATAGATCACAGCTGGGCTGTTGACCTTGAGTTTTAAGCAAAGCGAAGAATAAAAGGTCATATTTATTCCATTAGAGCCATGGGAACCATGAAATATTGGAGTGTGAATAAAGACAGCGGTAAATCACTCGCCACTCTTGGGATCTTGCCTGATCTGTCTTCCAGCCCCGTCATTCACTGGGCAACTGGGGATCAGTATGCTCAGAGATGGACAAAAAGAAGAAATGGGGGACTCCAAGCGACCCAAATGATTGTCTCTCTGGAATGTAGCGGTACTCACTGAGATCCATAGGTTCCTAGAATGTAGGATGTCCGTCACCTCAAATGTAACCCTTTCAATGAGGTTACCACTCACCACCCCACTTGGAACTGAACCTGCCCTCCCTATCATCTAACACTTTCACCTGCTCTTAACCCATAATACTTTTTCTTTTTTCCATAGCATGTTCCACTTTCTAACATACTAAATAATTTACTAATTGTATTGATCATTTACTGTCTACCCTCTCCCCATCCAAAAAGTCAACTCATGGGGCAGGGAACTTGTGTCTTGTGGTCACTGCTGTATCCCCAGTGCCAAGAGTAGCACTGACATGTAACAGGGGCCCCATGAAAATGTCCTGCATGAATGAATGAGCTTGGAAAGACCTTAGCAATGAACTAATCCCAACCCTTCACCAGAGAAGAGCACAGAGCAAGACAAGGGACAGGACTTGCCCTGAGTCATACAACCTGCTGGGGTTGCAGAGCTAGGAGAAGAATCCGGGCACCCGAGGCTCAGGCCAGAATTTGGGTCCTGCATAGTTCGAGCTACAATGACACCTATTAGAGAATGTACTTGTCAGTCCAGGTCACATTTTATTAACTGTCTATAGGATGAGGAAGCTATGCAGCCCTGGATGGGGCAGGCTAGGGCTTGCTTGCTCTACCCCTGATTTAAAAAAAAAAAAAAGGTAATAAATTCTCTGATCACCAACTTTCTAATCCAAAGCAGGTCCAAAAATATGGGTTCCATGACTGGGGAAAGTCAAGGAATTTTCCATCCTAGGAATTTTAAGAACAGAAGTGGGAGTGAGGTGAGAAGTGTTTATGAAGCACCTTCACCCTGTCTGACCACCAGCATGCTAGAGACTTCACATGGATCACTCATTTGATTCTTCTAAGCAGTGATGGAGTATAGCAATAATAGCTAACATTTATTGAACTATGTGCCAAGCACTGTTTTTGGTACTTTCAGGTATTCATTCATTTAATCTGCCCAACAACTCTTTGAAGTGAATAGCTTCTATTATCATCACCATATTACAAATGAGATACCAAAGGCAAATATGCCATAAAATAAATGCTACCATTCTGGGTGCTTAGGATGCATCAGTGAACAAAACAACTGGAGATCCTCATCCTCATAGGAGAAATGGCAATGGGCATGATAAATGAGTAAATTATATAGCTGTGGGGAGGCAATACGTGCTATTCAAAAAACAAAACAAAAAACAAAAAACAGCAGAACAAAGTCAAGGCCTTTGGGTGGTAAGCAATTTACAATATCAAATGGGAGGCTGGGTGGGTCTTACTGTGAAGGGGCATCTTGGCAAGGACTTGAAGGTGGTGAGCTAAACAGAGCTCTTTGGTAAAGACATTCCAGGCAGAGAGAACAGCCAGGGCAAGGCCCCAAGGAGTATCTAAGGAGTAACAAGGGGCAGAGGTGGCTGCAGCAGTGAGAACAAGGGTCAGAGTCCAGGAGAGGGGGCAGAGAGGTAGTGAGACCAGGTCACAGGAGACTTACAGGCCCCTGCAAAGACGTTTTCTCCAATGCACTGATGCATTCAAATGCTCAAATTATTTTAATTCTTGCATACACTCATAGCCTCCAGCCAATATCCTCCTCTCTTCTCTGCTCTCACACCAAGGATGATTCTACGCCAGCCAATAGATAAACACTCACACTCACACAAACATATACACAAGCAGATAGACATGCACTCGTACTCACATTGACCAACAGACACAAATTCATACATGCACACACGCACACACACACACACACACACACACACACACACACACACACACTGGCTAGTGGACTCCCCCATCCACCCACCCCACACTCACACTGGCTGATGGGCACTCACACAGCTTCCCCAGCTGGGCTTCACCCTCTACCCCACCTGTGTGTGAGAGCAAAGCAGGATCAGTCCTTATTAGTCTTGCTTCATCTGCAGCCCAGCATGGCCTCTCCCCAGCCAGACCAGAAGAGGGAGGAGAGCAGGCCAGTTCCCAAAGCCCCAAATAAACAGAGCTGGAGAGACTCCCAGAAAAGTACAGATATGAGAATGTCTATAATTTACTCATATATAATTTACTCACACGTGATTTACTCACATGATTACTTCAATACTGAGATCACAGACCAACGTGGCCAGCTTCTATGGACACAGAAGTGCTTTAGTGGCTCCACTCTGTGCTCATTGTCCCCACAGGAGCTGGCTGTGCCTAGGCTTGGAGGGAGGCTGGGAAGGGGGAGAATAGTAAAATTGCTGTTTTTAGTTATTACCAGTTATAACCAGGACAGTGAACCTCCACTCCAGGACAGCTTCACCTGAAATCTCCTGGCTAATGAGTAAATCCCATAGTGAGGCTTATCTTTCTACTTAGCACAGGAACCCTGACCCACAGTGTAACCTACCAGTGCCTCCAGGTAGCTCACTACTGCCACTGCAAGAGATCCTGTTGAGAGATTGGGGTTTGGATGATGTTAGTGTTCTCTATAATAAAGATAGATAGATTAGATATATAGATAGATGATAGATAGATATGACAATAAATGATATAGGTAGGTAAATAGGTAGGTAGATAGGTAGGTAGATAGACGATAGGTAGATGATAGATAGATGATAGATGATAAAGTAGGTAAGCATTCACTATATTCAATAAGCCTCCACTTAACAGCATCGATAGGTTCTGTAACTTTAAGCGAAATGACAAATAATGAAAACAATTTACCATAGGCTAATTGATATAAACAAGAGTTAAGTCCTTATGCATCTCATCAAAGCTATAACAAAATAACATTGAACAAAACTACATTATGTGATGACCTGTTGCATGTATGATTTATTGAGTATATATTGTATGCCAGTGCTTTGAATACATCATTTCTAATCTTCGTATGATTCTGCAAATTAGGTTTGCAAACTGTTTTTACAAACAAGAAGACTGAAGCTCTGAGAAGTTAAGTAATGGGGTAAAGCTCATGCAGCCAATAAGCTGAGTTGCTCTTGAACCCAGAGCCCAGGTCACTCTGGTGCCAAATTCTGTGTGTTCTCAGAGGTTGGTACTTGGTGCCCAAACTCCCACAACCCTTTGATGGCTGTGCCCTGCCTGCTCTCCTGCCTTCTCCTCGCTCCTGGAATTCTAGAATGTCAGAATTGGATGTAGAAGGATAGAGAAAGAAAGTGACTCACTGAGGGTCTCACAGTAAGTTCGTGACAGAGCTGGGCTTAGAGCCTTGTGCATTTAGCTTGGACCTGAGGATAGTTAGTTGGTGGGTGAGGACAGCTCTGTTCCCCCATCCTCCCTTCCACTGGCTCCAGGGTTGGGATTGTGTTAAGACCTCTCACTTGGCTGACCAGAGTGGCCTCCCCACTGCCTACCTGAGGTATCACACCAGAGGTCATTTCTCTCCCCACCCCTGATTAATCCCTTCCAAGCCAGCCTGCTCGGAAAAGCACTGGTGTCCTGGGAGGATCAGCAGAAATGCAGCCCAGAACAGTGCTGAGTGGGTACCTCCCAGATGGAAATGGCATCTCTTGGTGGGTGAGGCAGTGGGAGAAAGACACTGCAGCTCAGCACCCCGGCTGTTCAGCAGCTATTCGATCATGGGGTTCAGCCTCCAGACACGCAGCTTGGAGTGGCCTTAAAGGAAGTGCCAGTCAATTTCTTGGTCCCTTATTCATGCATGGGTGTTGAGTGTCCCTATTATAAAAAATGACAGCTCACATTCATGAATGCTTTACTCTTACATACTGTGTCCAAAAAGACTCGTATTCATAGGTTTTCCCAACAATTCTATAGGGTGGGTAGCAGTATAATCATTCTCATTTGGCAGATGAGGAAACTGAGATTCAGAGGAGTGTTATCTCCTTGTGCAAAATTGCTCAGCTGGCAGACAATGAGCTCAGATTTGAACCTGATCTTCAGACACCAAATCAAACATCATCATGGCCATTTTTATTGCACAAACATATTTTAAATACTGTACTCAATATTGAACAAATATCGTATTTAATGATTAATATTATTAACTCATTTTGCAGACAGGAAAAATGATTGAGGCTCAGAGATTTGAAGTGACTTACGTACATTGCATAAATAGCCAGCTTTTCTTCATCATAACACAAATTCAGCCTGGAGGTTGATACCATTCTTTTCTTCAAGAAGCTTCTGATTTGACAGAGGGGCAGGGTGATAGCTGGGAGGAAAGGCAGGTCCCCAAACCCATCCACGAAATGACTAAGGACTTCCTTTCATCTTGACTTCTTTTATCAAGGGTAATCATTGACTCTGCCATTATTATTGAAACAAAACCTAGCGTTTGTTTACTGTTCACTCATTTATTGCCAGGCATCGTGCCAAGCATTTAACACACTTTATCTCATTTAATCCTGACAGTAGTTCTACAAAGTAGGTACTAGCATTCCTATTTAACTAAGGCAGAAAGGATTGAATAATTTATCTCAAGTCATACAGCTAATCACTGGCAGAGAGGGGCTTGAACCCAGGCCCAGCTGACATCACAGCGGATGCTGTGAACTATCATGCTTTTATCTTCTGTGACCTCTCTGCCCATGCATTTGGTTCGTTCCAAGTTCTTCTCTGGAGCTGCCCTGTTCTTCAACCATCAGGACAGGAAAAAAAAAAAAAAAAAAGAATAGGCAGATGGCCAAGGAGCTAACTTACTGAACCTGGGTCCCTCCCCAAATGCTGCCTACCATCCCAAATCTGACAGGGCCAACCAAACCCATGGAAAACAGAAACAAGAAGCCCCTGCCAATGGTGACTGTTACCTGAGTGTGCATCAGCTACTTTGAAGTAGCAAATGTGCTTTTAACAATTTTGGCTCTTCCTGCCTATCAGGCAGAATTTGCTTTGTGACGGATTTTTTTTGTTTTTTCTTTTGCCATTTTTTAAAATTGCACAAAGATATACATAACATGAAATTTGCTGTTTTAACCATTTTAAGTGTGCAGTTCATTAGCATTAAGTATATTCACTTTGTTATGCACCATCACAACCTCCTCTACAACTTTTTCAAATTGAAACTCTGTACCTATTAAACACAAACTCCCATCCCCCCCACCTCAGTCCCCTTCTATATTCTATCTCTATGAATTTAACCACTACAGATGCCTCATATGAGTAGAAGCATACAATATTTGTCCTTTTGTGTCTGGCTTATTTCACTTAGCATAACATCTTCAAGGCTCTTCCATGTTGTAACATGCATCAGAATGCAGAATTATAAAATATGGAATGATTTTTGAATTTGCATGTCATCCTTACGCAGAGGCCATGAGAATCTTCTCTGTATGGTCCTAATTTTAGTATATGTACAGCCTGAGAGAGCTCTGTAATAGCACTTTTTTCGATTGTAGCTGACATTCAACATTATTTTATGTTAGTTTCATGTGTATAGCATAGGGGTTAGACATTTATATAACTTACAGAGTGATCCCCTTGATAAGTCTATTACCTACCTGGCACCATACATGGTTATTACAATATTATTAATTATATTCCCTATGCTGTATTTTACATCTCTGTGACTATTTATTAATTACTAATTTGTACTTCCTAGTCCCTTCACCTTTTTCACCAACCTCCCCAACCTTGCTCCCATCTGGCAACAATCAGTTTGTTCTCTGTATCTATGAGTCTATTTCTGGTTTGTTTGTTTATCTTGTTCTTTAGATTCCACATATAAGTGCGATCATATGTATTTGTCTTTCTTTCTTTGACTTATTTTACTTAGCATAATACTTTCCAGGTTCATCTAAGTTTTTGCAAATGGTAAGATTTCATTCTTTTTTACAGCTGAGTAGTATTCCATTGTATATACATACCACTTCTTGATCTAATCATCTATTGATGGCCACTTAGGTTGCTTCCATATCTTGACTATTGTAGATAATGCTGCAGTGAACATAGAAGTGTTCATTGCAAATTAGTGTTTTGGATTTCTTCGGATGTATACACAAAAGTAGAATTGCTGAGTCATATGGTAGTTCTATTTTTAATTTTTTGAGGAACCTCTGTAATATTTTCCATAGTAAATGCACCAATTTCCAATGTAACCAGCAATGCATGAGGATTCCCTTTTCTCCACATCCTTGACAACCTTTGTTGTTTCTTGATTTATTAATGATGGCCATTTTGACAGGTGTGAGGTGATATCTCATTGTGGTTTTAATTTGAATTTCTCTGATGATTAATGACATTAAGCATCTTTTCATGTGTCTATTCGCCATCTGTATGTCTTCTTTGGAGAAATGTCTATTCAGGTCCTTTGCCCATTTTTTAAATAGATTGTTAGTTTTTTTGGTGTTGCTTTTTGGTTTTGAATATTAACTCCTTATTGGATGTATCATTGGTGAATATCTCCTCCCATTCAGTAGATTATCTATTTTTTTATGGTTTTCTTTACTGCACAAAAACTTTTTAGTTTTATGTAATCCCCTTTGTTTATTTTTTCTTTTATTTCCCTTGTCCGAGAGAATATATCAGAAAAAATATTACTAAAAGCAATATCAGAAAGTTTACTGCTTACATTTTCTTCTAGTTTTATGGTTTTGGGTCTTACATTTAAGTCTTTAATCCATTTTGAACTTATTCTTGTATATGGTGAAATAAAATGTTCTAGTTTAATTTTTTTGCATGTATCTCTCCAGTTTTCAACACCGTTTGTTGAATAAACAGTTTTTACTCTCTTTTATATTCTTGCCTTCTTTGTTATAGATTACTTGACCAGATAGGCATGGGTTTATTTCTGGTCTCTCTATTCTCTTCCATCGATCTGTGTGTCTGTTTTTATGCTAGTATCGTGCTATTTTGACTCCTATAGACTTGTAGTATAGTTTGATATCAGACAGCGTGATACCTCCAACTATCTTCTTCTTTCTCAAAATTACTGTGGCTACTAGGGTTTTTTCGTTTGTTTGTTTGTTTGTTTGTGATTCCAGTATATATTTTAGGATTATTTGTTCTAGTTTTGTAAAAAATGCCATTAGTATTTTGATACTGATTGCAATGAATCTATAGGTTGCTTTGGGTAGTATTAGCATTTTATGATGTTAATTTTTCCTATCCATGTACACAGTATATACTTTCACTTATTTGTATCTTCTTCAATTTCTTTCTGTAAGGTCTTATAATATTCCAAATACAGGTCTTTAGCCTTTTTGGTTAAATTTATTCCTGGGTATTTTTTGATGCTATTATAAATGAGATCGTTTTCTTAATTTCTGTTTCTGACAGTTCATTATTAATACATAAAAATGCAACAAATTTATGAATATTAATTTTGAATCTTTAATTTATTTATTAGTTCTAATACTATTTGGTGGAATCTTTAGGGTTCTTTATATACAGTATCATGTCATCTGAAAATAATGATAGTTTTACTTCTTTCTTTCCAATTTAGAGGGCTTTTATTTCTTTTTCTTGTCTGATTGCTGTGGCTAGGACTTCCAATATTATTTAAATAAAAGTGGTAAAAGTGGACATCCTTGTCTTGTTTATGATATTAAGAAAAATGCTTTTATCTTTTCCCCATTGAGTATGCTATTAGCTGTGTGTTTGTCATATGTGGCCTTTATTATGTTGAGATACATTCCCTTTAATCCTACTTTGATGAGAGTTTTTATCATAAATGAATACTTTATTTTTTCAAATGCTTTTTCTGCATTTATTAATATGATCATATAACTTTTATCCTTCGTTTTGTTTATGTGGTATATCACATTAATTGATTAGCAGATATTGAAACAATCTTGCATTCCAGGAATAAGTTCCACTGGATCATGGTGCATGATTGTTTTAATGTATTGCTGAATTTAGTTTGCTAATATTTTGTTGAGGATTTTTGCATCTATGTTTATCAGAGATATCAACATATAATATTCTTTTTGTGTAATGTTTTTGTCTGGTTTTGGAATCATAATAATGATGGCCTCATGAAATAAGGTTGGGAGACTTTCATTTTCTTGAATTTTTTGGAATAGTTTGAGACAAATGGGTGTTAATTCTTCCTTGAAAGTTTGGTAAAATTTACCTGTGAAGCTATCTGATCCAGGACTTCTGTATGTTGGGAGTTTTTTGATTATGGATTCAATTTGATTAGTAGTAATCAGCCTGTTTGGATTTTCTGTTTTTTCTTTACTCAGTCTTGGAAGACTGCATATTTCTAGGAATGTACCGATTTCTTCCAGGTAGTCCAATTTGTTGGCATATAATTAATTGCTCATAGTATTTTCTTATAATCTGTATTTCTGTGGAGTCAGTTGTCACTTCTCTTTCATTTCTGATTTTATTTATTTCAGTCCTCTCTCTTTTGTTTTGGTGAGTCTGGTTAAAAGTTTAATAATTTTATTCATCTTTCAAAGAACCGTCTCTTGGTTTCATTGATCTTTTGCATTGGTTTTTTTTTTTTTTTTAGACTCTATTTTGTTTATTTCTGCTCTGATCTTTATTGTTTTCTTCCTTCTGCTCACTTTAGATTTTGTTTGTTGTTCTTTATATAGTTTTTTGAGGTGAAAGATTAGTTGTTTACCTGAGCTTTTTTTTTCTTTCTTAAGAAAAGAAAAAAAACACTATGGGTTTGGTAGTGATGAACTCCTTTAGTTTTCTCTTGTCTGGGATGCTCTTTATCTCTCCTTCAATTTTAAGTGATAGCTTTGCCAGGAAGAGCAGTATTGGTTGTAGGTCCTTGTTTTTCATCACTTTGAATATTTCTTTCTTTCTTTCTGTATTGCAATGAATTTCTCTCTTTGGACTGCTTTCGCTGTGTCCCATAGATTTTCGGTCATTGTGTTTCCATTTTCATTTGTCTCAAGGTATCTTCTGATTTCTTCCTTGATCTTATTGTCAACCTATTAATTGTTTAATGGCATGTTATTTAGCCTCTGTGTGTTTGTGTGGTTTTAGTTTTTTTTTCTTAGAATTGATTTTAAGTTTTATACCATTGTAATCAGAGAAGACTCTTGATATCATTTAAATATTGTTAAATTTACTGAGACTTGTTTTGTGGCCTAGATGTGGTCTATCTTGGAAAACATTACATGTATACTTGAAAAGAATGTATATTCTACTGCTTTGGAATAAAATGCTCTAAAAATTTCAATTAAATACATCTGGTCTAATGTGTCATTTAATGCTGCTATTTCTTTGTTGATTTTCTATCTGAAAGATCTATCCATCGATTTCAATGGGCTGTTAAAATCCCCTACTATGACTATATAACTGTCAATCTCTCCTTTATGTCTGCCAATATTACTTTTATATATTTAAGTGTTCCTATGTTGTATGCATAAATGTTTACAAAGGTCATATTGTCTTGTTGGATTCATCCCTTTATCATTATGAAATGTCCTTATGTCTTTGTATCTTATAATAGCCTTTGTTTTAAAGTCTACTTTTTTTCTGAAAATGTTATTGTTATCCAAGAATTTTTTTTCATTTTCATTTGCAAGAAACATATTTTTTCATCCCTTTACTTTTAGTCTGAGTGTGTCTTCCAATCTAAAGTTGATCTCTTGCAGAGTATATGTAATGGTCTTTTCCTAGCTATTCAGCTACCCTATGTCTTTTAATTGGGACACTTAATCCATTTACATTTAAAGTAATTATTGATAGGTGCATAGTTATTGCCATTTTATTATTATATTTATGTTCTTTTTTTTTCCCCCTTCTTTTTCTTAAGGAAGTTCCTTTTACATTCCTTGTAATACGGGTTTGGTAGTGATGAACTCCTTTAGTTTTCTCTTGTCTGGGATGCTCTTTATCTCTCCTTCAATTTTAAATGATAGCTTTGCCAGGAAGAGCAGTATTGGTTGTAGGTCCTTGTTTTTCATCACTTTGAATATTTCATGCAAATCTCTTCTGGCCTGCAAAGTTTCTGTGGAGAAATCAGCTAACAGTCTTATGGAAACTCCCTTATAGCTAACTAACTGCCTTTCTCTTCTTGCTGCCTTTAAGATTCTCTTTGTCTTCAACCTTTGGCATTTAAATTATGATGTGTTTTGGTGTGGGTCTCCTTGAGTTCATCTTATTTTAGACTCATTTGCTTCTAGAACTTCACCAGGTTAGGGAAGATTCATGTCATTATTTCTTCAAGTATGCTCTCTGTCACTTACTCTCTCTCTTCTCCTTCTAGAACCCCTATGATGTGAATGTTATTATGCTTGATGTTGTACCAGAGGTTCCTTAAACTATCCCCATTTTTTTAAATTCTTTTTTTCTTTTTGCTGTTCTGATTCGATGTTTTCTGCTACTTTGTCTCCCAAATCACTGATTGCATACTCTGCTTTATCTAGTTTACTATTGATTCCTTCTAGTGTATTCTTCATTTCAGTTATTGTATCCTTCATTTCTGACTGGTCCATTTTTATGGTGTCTGTGTCCTTCTTATAATTACCATATCTTTGTCCAAGTTCTCACTAGGTTTCTTAAGCATTCTAATCATCTATGTTTTGAACTCTGTATCTGATAGATTGTTTGGTACCATTTAGTTATTTTTCTGGAGTTTTCTCCTGTTCTTTCATTTGAGACTTGTCTCTTTGTTTCCTGATTTTGGCTACCTCTCTGTGTTTGTTTCTACGTATTAAGTAGATCTGCTACATCTCCCAGTCTTGGCAGGGAGGCCTTATGTAGTAGGTGTCTTGTGGAACCCAGTGGTGCAGTCTCCTTGATTAGTGGAGCTGGGTGCTCCAGAAGTGTGTCTCGTGTGGGTTGTGTGTGCCCTTCTGCTGTAGTTGAGCCTTGATTGCTGTTGGCATGTCAGTGGGTGGGACTGACACTCAGGCTAACCGACTGTGAGGATTGACCACAATCACAGTGTATAAGCTATTGTGAGGGATCTGACCCCACAGAGTTGGAATCATCCCAGGAGGCTCTGGTTCCTGCCAAGACCACCCTTTGAGTGTGGTGCTTGTGGAGCTAATTGGGTGACACTCTGCTGTCATCTGTAGCCAGCCACTGGATGTGTTAGTTCTGGTGTAGGCCAAGATCAGCTGCTGCTTATGACCTGCTTGGGGCTACCTGGTAGAAGATACAAATCAATCTCTTGTTGGTAGCTGCTGTGCTGGTACATGGGAGAGGCTATGCTGCAAATCAAGGCCACTGTCACCAGTACAGGTCCTGGTATAGCTTAGCAAATGGCACAGAACACCCCAAGGCCTATCATCACATATAAGGCTCAGCCTCTGAAAGCTGTGGGCAATATGAGAGTTGGGTGAGTTGGGGTCTCATGTAGTCATCAGGGTGGGGCAAGTAGTATTCATCAGCTTAATGCAGATTCAGGTTTACCACCAGTTCTGAGTCTGGGATCACTCAACAAAAGCACAGTGCACACCAAGGCCACCCACCACATGCTTGAGTCCCTAGGACTTTTGAGAAATTTTTATAAAAGACTGCAGTGTAGGCCAAGTCCAGCTGCCTGCTACCAAAAGAGCTTCTTGTGGTACATGAGTTAGGTGACGTAGGATTTAAGGGACTCATCAGGGTGGAGTGAGTGGACTTCACTAAGCTAATGCAGATTCAAATGTGGCCATGTTGGGGGAAGGCTCAACACAAGCAAGATAGCACCTGCTTATAGGCTACACAGGAGGAGGGCTCAAACCAGGTACAATGTTGGCTGTCCCTCCAGCTCTTGTCCTGAAGCCATGCAACTCAGTTTCTCCTTGTATGTCTCTGGTGCCTCTCAAGCAACTATCCCTCCACCAGATCTCAGGGTAAGTACCCAAGAGTGAGTGAGTCTGTGCATGGGCCCTTTAAGAGGATGCCTGGGTTTCCAGCAATCTTCTGTCTCACCCAGAAGAAAGAAATCCCCACTGATTTTCAAAGCCTGGTGTTGTGGGGGCTCTTCTTCATGGCATTGGTGCACCAGGCTGGGGATCCTGATGTGGGACTGGGACTCCTTGCTCCTTAGGGAGAGCCTCTACAGCTGAGATATTCCTCCCAATCCTCAACCACCACACATGGGTGTGGGGCCAGCCTGTTTTGCATGTCCACCTTTTGACCAGTCTCAGCGTGGCTTCTTTATATCCTTAGCATAGGGTTTTTTTTTGTTGTTTAGCTAGTCTTTAGATGGTTCTTCAGGTTGATTGTTATATAATTTAGTTGTAATTTTGATGTTGTCATGGCAGGAGGTGAGCACAGCATTTATCTACTTCTCCATCTTGACTAGAACTACCACTACAATAGGATGTTTAAGGAGGTCGGTCGTTCATGTTTCTTTGCACTTGGGTGGTGCCCCCATGAAATTATGGATCTGCTAATTAGAGAGAACTGTCTGATCATATTCATCATTGGGTGGCATTGACTTGGGGTCTGCAATTGTGCTAGTGTGTTCTGGATGTAGCTGATATGGGATCTTCATTCTGCATACTCCTGTGTTTATAATAAGGTATAATTGGTCTGACACCTTCTGTGTTTTTTTTTTTTTTTTTCTGTAAGTGATTAATTGTTATTGAGCAAGCTTTTCTCAGTTCCACAAGGAGAGAAATAGCAACTATCATCATCATCATTATCATTGGGACAGCAAGTGGCCCTGAGAAGGGAGTGGAAGGAGCAGCCATGTTTTTCCCCATTGCACTTAACTTCTCACACTCACCACAGGAAATTGATACTGCTATCCCCATTTCACACATGAGCAATCTGAGGTTCAGAGAGAGTTAAAATGATCGGAGCCACACAGTTGGTTGGCAGCAAAACCAGCCTTCAAAAAGAGATTCCTGTCTGATTCTAAAATCCACGCCTTTTCCTCTGAGACTTGGCAACACAGTTTTTGAAGCCTAGGAGTTAAGGACAACTGAATACAGAGAAAAGTTCCACGTCTTTAGAGACTTGGATGAGGGGAGACACAGAGAGAGAGAGATGGGGGTGGGGGGATAGCCTGCTGTGGGCTGGGAAGCTCGCCTGAATGAAGCACCCTGCAATGGTAGAAGTACCGCTTTAGGGGAGCAGAATGGGCACAGCCTGGCTTAATAGTGACCTTAGGGACGTTGCAGGGTGTGTTCATTGATCTCCTGCCCCGTGGGAGCTACTAATGAAATGCAGCTTCCAGAAAGTCCAATATAGTCTTGGGTGAGGGGCTTCACCAGAAGTGTGATGTCTGTTTGGGGAATGTGGGGTCTGACTCTGTTCTCTGTGCTCAGACTTCCCCCAGAGAGGGGGACAAAGACAAACTGGCATGTGATCAGAGGAGAGCAGCCGGGGATGCAAGCTGGGAACTGTGTCCTGAGGAAACAGCCAGGAGGAATGCAAATGTTAATTCTGGAGAAGCAAAGACTCAAGGTGGGATGAGAGAGCTGCTACATAATTTGGGAAGCACCGACATGTGTTAAAGACAGAAACACCTTGTTCCAGGTGTCCCCATGGAGTTGAGTTGCAGCCGATTGGAGGAAGCAGCAGCTGTCACAATAGCCCAATGTGAGCAGGGATTCCAGCCACTAGGGCTGTATGAAGCTGGGATGGGCTGCCTGGCATGTCCCTGGAAGTGTGTGAGTGGAGTGATGACAGCCAGAGGAACTTGTTATAGAGGGACCGATGGGCTCTCTCAACCTTGTGTTCCTGTGGTCTGTAAATGGAGATGGCAGAGGGAGAACTAGAAAGAGCCAGCAGATATCTTGATGAGTCAGTCAGAGCAGCACCTGGCTACAGGGGAAGCTGGGGCCAGCAGCCTGTGCCGAGACAGACTGCAGATCTCAGAAGGCTGTTTCCTGAGCTGGACTGGGCACCTGTGTACCTGCCTCGCTGGCTGGTATCTAATTTAACCCCAGGCTTGATGGATTCATCTCTCTGTCCTCATTGGGAACAGATGACTCCCTCAGTTGCAATAACTAGCATATATTGAGTGCTTACTATGGACTAGACATGTTTCAAATAATAGGTATTGACTAATTTAGTCCTCATAATGATCCTGTGAGGGAAGCCTATCATCTGTTCCCCTTTACAGGGAGGTCAAGTGACTTTCCCAAGGTTATACAGCCAGTAAGTGATGGACCTGGACTTTGAACCCTGGTGGTCCAGTTCCAGCACTCATACTCTGACCTCCTGGCTTTATCCTCTCCATGAAGGAACACCATAGAGCAGGATAAAACTCCTCCTTGACTGTTGTTTCATCTGAACATAGGATCTGGCAATTTCCCAAACCCTTGCCAGGCAGCCAGATCTGCCACTCATCCTAAGTCAGGCAGCAAAGGCAGCACATCCCTAGGTCAGATCATCATCTGTTACCAGGCAAACCCTCACTCTGGGAGATGAGCACAGAGACAGCCTGCTGGAGCTTGGCTCACTTTGCCCTACTTTCCAGTAATCTCTACCATCATCGAGCTAGAGCTTAACTAATACTGTCACCATGTGTTTTCTGAAAAAGACTCTTGGAGTCAAATGGAGCAAAAGACACATCCACACATCCTTCTGTGGTGTTGAAGCCATGATGTCTCCTTGCCAGCCCAGCCAAATCCAGGTGCTGCCCAAGTTTCTAATTTCTTGCTTATATGAAGTTTGCCAGCCACAAATCCCTGAGGCCTGGTTTTCTAAACAGGGATACATTTCAAGTTCAAATCTTGGCTAGACACAAACATTCTCTCTGTGAGACTTTGGGCACATCACTTAATCTCTCTTGAGTCTCAATTTCTTCATCTATAAAATGGGGATAATAAATAGTACCTTCCTCCAAGGATTGCTATGAGGATTAGGTAGTTGATACATGTAAATTACTCAAAGCAGTATTTGATGTATAGTAAGTGTTCAATAAATGTTAGTTGTCATTATAGTAATATAAATATTTTAAATTGCTATCAAACAATTAGCCTAACACTAAGACTTGCTTCCTGCTAAAAGTGATTCTGCTCAATTCAGTTCAAGGTACTATAGTATAGGGAAGACCACACTCAGTGCCTTAGGAGACCTGGCTTACAACACTGGCTCAGCCACTTTCCAGCTTTGTGAATTTGAGCAGGTGGTTCATCTGCTTGAGCCTCAGTTTCTTTATCTGTAATGTGGAGATAATTACTCCTACATCAGAGACTCAGTGTTCAGAACCAAAGGACTCTGCCTGTCAAGTGCCCAGCACATTGTAAGTACTCGATAAATTGTATGCAGAACCAGCCTCATCTCCACTATTCTTTGCAGTTTTTGCAGGGAAACAGACAGGCCTCTTTGGGACTTGCAGGAAAAGGGAAAGGCTGGGAAGCCGGGGCCATTTGCCTCCGTTTAATGAGGACCTTTCATGTGATCAGAGATCTCACAGCTGGCCAAAGTTAGCAGGCCGGTGGTTCTGTGAAGAGCCAGTAATGAGTGTGCAGAGGCAGGCAAGTGGAATGGGGAAGCTTGATGTGGCTTCTCCAAATCACTGCTGGGGCTCAGTAGGCAGCTGTGGTGCATCATTGATGGGGGTAGGGAGAAAAGCACCTCAAAAGTGGTGCTGCTGGGGGAACTAAGGAAGATGGAGGATGGAGATTAAGGAGGCAGCATTTGCTGACAACTCCAAGGAAGCAAGAATTGCATTTCTTGTGTAGATGCCAGCACCAATTTCTTCCTCTTACATTAATTTCTTCCAAATATACACTCACCTCACCCTCTCTTATCTCTGTTGAACACCTACACATAACAAACTCCTCAAGTTCACCACATCTTATCTACAGGGGGCTATATTAGTTAGAAGCTAATTATTGTTGCAAATTATTGCAAATGCATAAAAGCTCAAACACAATACAATATGATTTCTTGCTCTCCTAAGAGTCCAGGGCTATAAAGAGTCAGGATTCCTTCTTCACTTGGAGACTCAGGCATCCAGTTTCCACCACCCCTTTGGCCTTGTTATCTGCACAAAGAGGTCACTACACCCAGGGTATAGCCAGCAGAGGGGAAGGAGAGTGTGGGGTGGGCATTTCCTCTAAGGCCTGGCCCAGAAGTGGGACATGCTGCTTGCTGCCACATTCCATTTTCCAGAACTTACCACTTGGACACCCTAACAGAAGCCTGGGGAATGTAGTCTGGAGTGAGCCCAGGAAAGGGGGAGAGCCGACTTTGATAGTCAGATCACAGGTTTTGCCTAGGGCCCCGGGTGGAGACTTAGAATTTCTCCCATTTCCATTCCCAGATGCCCTAAACACCTTTAATGATAGTAATCAGGAAGGAGCAGGCTTATAGCCTCTGGGAGAAGTCACATGGGGAGACACCTCAGAAGTATCAAGGGACATGTGGGAGCCTCTGTGGGGATTGGGAGACTGGGTGGAAGATGGACAGAGCATTGACTAATATGGCCTGGGACCAGAACCTTTATAGATCAATATATACACGAACACCTATACTCTCTCTCTCTCTCCCTCTCTCCTTCTCTCTCTCTCTCACACACACACACACACACACACGTGTTGACAAATACGCACACATTCAGCTCTCAAATGATACTTAGACACTCAGATATGCCCCCCCATAGTATCACACACATGTACACATATTCACCTACACACCTGCACTCACACACTCCAAACACTTATCTACATGCACATCCATAAAGGTTGTCAGGAGTCCATTAGTGAGACTGAGAGCTATAGAAAAATGCCTCTCTGGAAAATCTCACACAAACCAGTGTTCTAGAGTCATCATTAGCCAGTCATCATATTCAAATAAGAATCTCTTACATTTGTATAGGCCTTCACATTTAACAAAGCACTCTTTCATTCACTGCTCAACCATTGGGTAAATATTTACTCAGCAGTTACTATAGGTCAGATATCATGAATGGCAGTGGAGGTCTAAAGATGAATAAGACACAGCCTGTGGCCTCATGAGAAAGACAGGCAGAAACAGAGAAGGGATCCAACAGAGGAATATCTGAAGGGCTGTGGGAAAAGAGAGCAAGAGCAGTTCTGGGTGGGGTCAGAGATGACTTTGAGTCAGGCTTTAAAAGATGAGGCTATCAGGCGGAGAAAGAGATAAGAGGTTTCGAGGAAGACGGGCTGCTATATGCAAAGGTTTCAAGGTCTTTTACTAGGGAGTGATGAGTGATTCAGAGAGGGTGTTAAAGTGCTTGCTAAGGCTGGAGGTCCACTAGATAAGGCCAAGATGTGCTACTGCTGACATGAGGTAATAATAGTCTTTTCCCAAAGTACAAGGAAAAAAATGATAAGTTAATAGGTAAAATATTCTCGTCGTATAAAGGTTATCTTTTTGTGTCATTCAGGATGCAGTCCAGAAAAAAAAAAAAAGAACATTAGATCTTAGTGGGAATTTAGTGCAGGGGTTGGATTATATGGGTGATGGAATTGCTGAGGGGTCAACCAGGACAGTGAACCATTGCAGAGATTAGCTACAGCCAGAAGCCCCTAGGAATCAGCCACCCCTGTCAAAGGAAAGAGGAACATGGAAGAGATGGCATGATCAGAGCCTAAGTTCCAAATCTTTATCTGGCAGGAGCTAATATCCTGGAAACTGGAATCACAGAGGAGGCTCAGGAACCACAAGGAGACATCAATTGAAGCAGAGAAAGAAGAAGAATACTGGCTTCTCTCCTTCTCCCACCCTCCAGTCTTCCTCCAGTGCTTCCATTGGCCAACTTTACCAGGAAGCTAAGGAGCAAAGGATCCCGGGAAATTAGAAAATTAGTTTATAATCAGGCAGAGGAGGCAGGTGAAAGGGAAGACAGATCTGAGAGCAAATAGAATAATCAGTGTGCTCCTCTGATTTTTTCTTAAATCTCTGGTCTCAACTGTAGATGTCATTTGTAGATGTGTCTGTTAGTGTTAAACTGAATGAACAAATGCAAAATGAATATTAATAGGAAAAACGAAAATAACTCAGAAGGAGCCTCTTATGCTTGTGTTGTTTTTCCTGGGTAAGTGCTTGGGTTTGCAGTTTTAAATTGTGTTTTAGAGCATGTGAGCTTAATTAAATTTTAACATATTGGAGTAACTTAACTTAAAATAGCAATTCAGGTTTTCTTCTAACAGAGATGTCACTAGTTTATGTGATGGAAAAAATTTATCATAATTTCAGGATGTATCTTTCACAAAGAGGGCTGTGACCTGATGGTTGTGCCAAATATTTTGCCTCTTCAGACCCATTCTCTCCTCCTCCACCCTGCTGTGTGCCCTGGAAGGCTGACCAGTATGTACCCATGAACTTTGGGTTTGGGTTGGGTTCAGTCATGGGGAGCAGTAGCAGAAGAGTGGAGGTAGGGAGGGAAGAAAGTGACATCAGGGTACTTATTTTTTTCATTCCCAAGCTATAAGATTGCTCCCTGGTTGCCTCTATTCCTCATCCAAATTTTCTGGACCAGTATGTCTCAGCAAGGGGTGATTTTGTTCCCAGAGGACATCTGGCAATGTCTGCAGATATGTTTGGTTGTCACAACCGGAGATGGTCCTGGCATCTAGTGAGTAGGGGCCAAGGATTCTGCTAATCATTCTACAGTGCACAGGACAGCCCCCCAAAACAGAGTTATCCAGGCCAAATTATTGATAGTGCCAAGACCGAAAAACTTTGCTCAAGATCAGTGCTTCTTAAACTATTCACAGTGAAGGACTAGAGCTATTTTCCTCTAATCTGTTGCAGACCGATGCTTTTGAGAAGTATAATAGAAATAAATGATCAGAAAGAAATGATCATGCACTTGGGCATCACAACCAATGTCAAATTGCTATAAAACTTTTTTAATGCTTCTTCTCAATTTCTGTACTGTCTGATCATGGGCCAGGAATGAACAGCTCATGGACTAGCACCAAGCTGTGGACTACACTCTGGGTAGTGCGAACCTGCATGATTCTCCATCCTTCCTGGGTCTGGTGACCTTTCTTTGTATGCACAGACCTAGAGAGTGTAACAGCTTGGCTGCTACCAACAACTTAGGTCCCCCATCCCCTATTTACCCCTTTGTAATGAATCCTTTTGTAAGTTAAGCCCTCTGTGAGTGTGCCTTCTGCCCCTGAAGAGTCTGACTTATTCATGCTTTCATAAAGAATGTGTGCAAAATTAGAGGGCGTGTAGGTGGAAGGATAAGAATATGATGGGAAGCCTGGTTTGGGATTCCAGCTCAGGAGCTTGGACTGTGCCTTGTAGGTCACAGCCAGCCCCTGAAGTGTGTTTCAGTAGGCAAAGGGCATGACCAGAATTGTATTTTAGATGCATCTCTCTGGAGGTGGTGGTACTGAGCATAACCACAGTCAGGGAGGCTTATTTGGAGGCTGTTGCATTCATCCAGACCAGAGAGGCCAAGGCTTAAGCAAAAGTGTGAGTGTGGAGGTGAATGGCAAGGTGACATCCAGAAGGTGGGACTGCCAGCCAGAGTACTGGTGGGATGTGGACAGGAATGAAGAGAGATCCAGACTCCCTAGACCTGGCCTGAAGGACCAGTGGTTGCTCGTGCTGGAGAGTATGAGAGGGTAGAAGGGCCACGTGGGCAGGAGATGAGTTGGGTTCTGTCCCTAGAGTTTGAATAGTGCAGTTTGTCTTTTCTGCTGCCTGGAGTGGAGAGTGGTCTTGCTTCTAAGAGTGTGGGCTCTGAATCCCAGCAGATCCAAATCACATACACGTGGCAGAGGAACCAGGAGCTTCTTTCTTCTAACAGGCTAGTTCCTGTGCAAGAGTTTTCAAAACATGACCTTTCACCTCTGGTGCCCTATTAAACTATCATTTGCAGCTCAGCCCAATTGTAGCTTAATCGCATCATTTTTCCATGACTTGGAAAGCAAGAGGGAGAGAGAACGGCCAGCAGGATCCCATGTGAAGTTTCCTGGGGAGGGCAGAAAATCAGGGTAGTGCCATTGCATCACAATAGTCAGGAGTGGAGGCTCTTGGTCCAGACTGTCTGGTTTGGATCCCAGCTCTACTTCTTACTAGCTGGGCACCCTTGAGCCGGCAGCTTAACCTTCTGTGCCTCAGCTTCTTATCTGTAAAATGGAGATGACAGTGATAGTAACGACCCCTCTAACAATTGTTGGGAGGATTAAATGAGTATCAATCCCTTAAAAATATGGGAACAGTGCCTAGTACAGAATAAGCTCTCAATTTTATCTACTCTTTTCTCCTCCTCCTCCTCCTCGTTCTTGTTCTTGTTCTTGTTCTTGTTCTTCTTCTTGTTCTTCTTGTTCTTGTTCTTGTTCTTCTTGTTGTTCTTGTTCTTGTTCTTCTTGTTCTTGTTCTTCTTCTTGTTCTTCTTCTTCTTGTTGTTCTTCTTCTTCTTGTTCTTCTTGTTCTTCTTCTTGTTCTTCTTCTTGTTCTTCTTCTTGTTCTTCTTCTTGTTCTTCTTCTTGTTCTTGTTCTTGTTCTTCTTCTTCTTCTTCTTCTTCTTCTTCTTCTTCTTCTTCTTCTTCTTCTTCTTCTTCTTCTTCTTCTTCTTCTTTTGTGGTAGTAGCAGTAGCAGTAGCAGTAGCAGTAGCAGTAGCAGTAGCAGTAGCAGTAGCAGTAGTAATAGGCCCTGCTTCCCAGAAGACATCTTAAACAGTGAGATGACTTCTGGGCCCATGGTCCACCTCCCGTGTCCTAGGATTCTTGTGAACATTAAATGCAATATGGAATGTGGAAACCATTGTCATATAACAGGTATTCAATAAAAAAGCTGGCCCATCCCACATCTTCAGACGGATCTTCTCTGACATTGCTCATGCTCCTGTAAGGCGGTTGAGCGCAGAGATTCAGAGTGAACAGGAGCTGGACTGCCTGGGTTTGAATCATGCCTCTGCAGCCTGTTTCCCAGTCTGCAGAAGGAGGATCATACTAGTGGCTACCTCAGAAAGTTGCTGTAAGACTAAGTGAGGTGATAAACATAGGGCGCTTAACACAGAGCCTGGCACACAGCTGCCACTTGGTAAATGTTTCCTCTCATTGTCACCATTCTGGGTCTGATAGCTCCTGCCTCTAAGCTTACAACACGACCCTGAGAAAGAAGGAAGTGGGCCCCATTGCCTTGGCCACACAGGGCTCTTGGGGCTCTGCCCAGTGATGGCTCCATAGGCCAGAGATCCTGCTGGTGGGGAAAGCGTGAGCCACAGGGGCCTCTGAGCCTTGTTCCAAGGAAAGATATGGCTGACAGGCCATAGGCCAGGGCAGGCCTTTCACTGAGATGAGGAAAAATGCCCCGATGTTTGTCATGTGGTAAGAAACAAGCCCAGGTTATGGACCTAGAAGCTTGTGTTCAAGTCCCAACTGCCCCATCCTAATAGTCCCAGATGTGCAACCTCTGGCAAATCATTTAGCTTCTCTGAGGCTTGGCTGTTTCAGTTCTGTGACATGAAAGCACTAATCCCTGCTCTCTCAGGATTGCCGTGATGCCCAGGTGAAACAGATAGACCAAAGGGGCTGATTACAGGCCCTTGCTGGATCCAGCCCATTCCCATCCCCTGTACCCACCTGTTCTGTCCCAAGCACTGTAGCTATGGGGCTATGAAGTTTCCTCCATCGCAGCTTCCCCAGCAGCAGAGCAGCTGGGAGGTTGAGGAGGGAGACAACAACTCCCAGGCTGCACGCTGATGGGATGTCAATACCTGCCTGTCAGCTCCACTCTTCCATACGGACTTCCCAGGTAGAAGTTCTCAGCCTCCGGTATTTCATATTTGAGATCTCAATTAAGCTGCCTGGCTCTGGGTTTGAGGGGCTGATGGGTGCTGATGGAGCCCTTGAGTAGTAGGGGGCAGAAGAACGAAGGGCTGTTTGGGAGTAGGGAGCTTTGGGGAAGGCTTCAGAGAGGGACGTGGCACCTTCTGGCTAAGGTGAATATTTCTGTAGGAGTGTTTACGAGGCGACACAGGCATCATCTCTGGAAACAGCACAAGGCATCATACCTCAACAAGGTCTTCAGAGATCGGGGTTGGCATCCAGGCTTCCCGGAGATCCAGGCAGCAGGGCCAGGGCTCAGTACGGGGAGACTGCTGCCCCAGCAGGCCCTCCACCTGTCAAGGCCCCCCAACCAGAGAAGCTCCGCAGGACTCTCTGGATGCCCTGGCCTGCTATGACTGTGCTGGAGGAACTGTCTTGCCCTTTGGGAAGCAGAGTTGCCCTCTAGTCTTCAACATTGCCCCTTATCCCTGCCTCCATTTGCCTCAGCAAACTTTTTCCCTCACTAGGCATGAGAAAGCCATCTCGAAGTGAGGATGGCATTGGCTCCCAAGGGCAGGACCTTGTCTGTGACTGAGTACAGCGCCAGCCCCGACTGAAGGCTCTATCAGTGTTGACGAGTCTCCAGGGACAGGACAAGGGGGGACTGAGCCTTGGAGCGGGCTGGAAGAGGACCAGGGTGGACCTGACTCTCATCCTCCTACTTTCCAGAGACGGAGGGAATATTTGCATCAAACATGGCAGAAGTGGGGTTGGGGGAGTCCCTTTGTTTAATTTCTGCTTCTTCAGGCCTTTAACCTCTCTGCTTCTCCTTTTCTCTTCCTCCTACCCCTCCCTATGTTTCCTTGCTCATCTCTGCTGAGTCTCTCTTTTTTCTTCTCTGAACCTCCATCTCCAAACTGCTTTTCACTACCTCTACTTTCAACTATCCCTTTTTTCATTCCCTTCTTCTTCGTACTCATCGTGTCTTTACCACTTCTGGGTGATTTTCCCCGCACTTGATCACTGATATCTCTTTCTCTGTGTACATCTCTCTCTGACACTTCTACCCTGAATCCTTCCCTCTCACTTCCCTTTTCACCCTAACCTTTCTTTCTCTGGTTTACCTGGGTCCCTCTCCTCACATCTGACTCCTTCACTATTTGCTGTGCCCTGTTCCTGTCACCTGCCTGTCCCTTATACTTCTCTTACACCTCCTCTTTGTGTCTCCATCTCTCTCCTTCCCTGTCTCTTCACCTGTTCTTCTCTCTCCTGCTATGCCTCATTCTCTCTGTGTCCTTGTGTCTGTCCATCTGTCTCTCCCCCTCCACTTCTCCATCTTGCCTGTGTCTATCACTCTCTCTCTTTCTATTTCTGTCTCTGTCCCCCATCACTCTGTCTTTCCTCACCATCCTTCCCCCTCCGTGTCTACCCCTGCCCACCTCAGGATGATCCCAGCTTCCAACAAGGCTTTTGTGGTCAACAACCTGGTGTCAGGGACTGGCTACGACTTGTGTGTGCTGGCCATGTGGGATGACACGGCCACGACGCTCACGGCCACCAACATCGTGGGCTGTGCCCAGTTCTTCACCAAGGCCGACTACCCTCAGTGCCAGTCAATGCACAGCCAGATCCTGGGTGGCACCATGATCCTGGTCATCGGCGGCATCATTGTGGCTACACTGCTGGTCTTCATTGTCATCCTCATGGTGCGCTACAAGGTCTGCAACCATGAGACCCCCGGCAAGACGGTGGCCGCCACAGTCAGCAACATGCACTCTCAGACCAATGGGGCCCAGCCACCTGTTTTGAGCAGTGGGCCCAGTGGGGCTTCTGCAGCAGGGCCACCTAAGGTGGTGGTGCGCAATGAGCTGGTCGAATTCAGTGCCAGCCTGGCCCGAGGCAGTGACTCCTCTTCTTCCAGCTCCCTGGGCAGCGGGGAGGCCTCAGCACTGGGACGTGGCCCCTGGAGGCTTCCGCCTCCTGCCCCACGCCCCAAGCCCAACCTTGACCGCCTGATGGGGGCCTTTGCCTCCCTGGACCTCAAGAGTCAGAAAAAGGAGGAGCTGCTGGACTCCAGGACTCCAGGCGGAAGAGGGTCTGGGACATCGGCCAGGGGTCACCACTCGGACCGAGAGCCGCTGCTGGGACCACCTGCGGCCCGGGCCAGGAGCTTGCTCCCCTTGCCCCTGGAGGGCAAGGCCAAACGCAGCCATTCCTTTGACATGGGGGACTTTGCAGCTGCAGCTGCAGCAGCTGGAGCGGTTGCCCCAGGTGGCTATAGCCCGCCTCGGAGAGTCTCAAACATCTGGACAAAGCGCAGCCTCTCTGTCAATGGCATGCTCTTGCCCTTTGAGGAGAGTGACCTAGTGGGAGCCCGAGGGACTTTTGGCAGCTCTGAATGGGTGATGGAGAGCACGGTGTAGGCCTGGGGGTGGGTGTCCCCCGCTCCTACCCTTGCAGGGTGGAAGAAGGGGGAAAGAATCTTTACTGGCAAGTCCTTGTGGGTTTTCCATGGTGATGTTTACATCCAGGGACAGTTTGTTTCCCTGTCAATGGCCTCCTCTCCCCACCCCACACCACCATCCTAGGCCTGTCCCCCACCACCCATCTGGGGTGTGCTCAGGGAAAGCGAACTCCATCACTAAGTGTCGGACTGAGCCCTGAGTGTTTGGAAAGGTGGGACTACTGCCTTTCTAATCACAAATGCAGCGTATAAGCAAGTGGCTTTGAATTGCTTATGGTTCTAGTGTTGTTTTTATTTCTTAATTTCTTCTACTTCCGAGACTCCTCCTCTTCATTCACACAGATATTGAAGAGTTTGCTCTACATATGAAAGCAGGTTCCTAGCAGCCCTGGCAGTGGGCAATTATTGCCAATTGATAAGAGAAGGAAATGTTTCTCGTTCCACACTCATTTGGGAGAAGGATGTGGAGTTCGCTGTCCAGACCCTTCATTATTCCTAACAGTCCCCCTCTCATACCTGATCCAGCTTCCTTTGCTTCTCAAACATGACATCACATCAGCTTAAACCAGAAGGGTAACTTCCAGGACTCCTTATGTGGGAGAGGGCGAAGGACTTTCTGAGGCATAAGGGATGTTACCTTTTGGAGTTACTTTGGGATTTTTGCCTCTTCTTAGGAGGCTGGGACAGAAAGTCTCCATGAGCAGGCCAAGAGGCTTTCTCATAAGGAAAGCAGAGTGACGTGGCAGAGAAGTTAAGAGTCCAACACTCCAAGTTTGGGTTCCAGAGCCACAGCTGAATAAACCAGCTGAACATATTGGGCGAGACCCTTTTCTCTCTTTGGACCTCAGTCTCCTAATTCACAAAATACTGTGATTGTACCAGATCTCCAATTCCATTCCAGTTAGAAAGACTAATGAACTCTAATCACTTTAAATGTGATGGGTTCCATCTCAGTGGTACCAAAAGCACAAGCTAGTAGGGCAGGCAGTTCCCATCCTTCCTACTGGACAGAAGGAGAAGGGAGAATTCTAGGGGCTTTGGAGGGAAAAGCTGAATCTTTTTAGTATCATAAAAGTTTTAAAGCTTGAAGAGGAATTTGAGGTCATCTCATCCTTAATCCTATCTCTCTTTACTCCCAAAGTATAAGGGACTTACCCAAGGTCACACCGTGAGTTAGTGACTAAGTCAGGGCAGGGGTCAGGCCGCTTACCTCCTGGTAATGGTGGTTGGGATCTGCTACCCTGTCTTCACCCTAGCTAGAGCATTTCTGTGGTCAAAGTCTGTCACTTGTTTGTTCCCAAAGAAGCTGGCTCAGGATGAAATGTGGGGGATGCCTTCCATGGATGCTGCCCATGATGGGGATCCATCCATAGAAGTGACAGGATGGAGATGGGAGGGGCACATAAGCTTACTTCTATCTAAGGATTGCCCCCACACCCACGGAGAGCATTGAGACGGGGCAGAGATGTGGCCAGGGAGAAACTGCTTTAGAAGCAAGCATCTGAGGGACTTTCCCCGCATCTCTATCTTGGTCTCTGTTCCAGGTCTCTCGTTGCCAATGCACTGCCTTTTCCTCAGTCTCCCCAACTCATTCTTTCCCCTTCTAAGCCTCTGCTACAGATTTCTAGCCTCTCTATTTTGTCTTTCTCCCTTCTTCCACTCACCAACCACACAGCATACAAAACATTCAGGTAAGTCTGTCTTGGGCTGAAAAGTTCTGATGAGCTCAGACCTAGAGCTGAGATGGTGGTCTCCAACCTCACTCAGAATGCACAGGAAGAGGGTGGGAAACTGCTTATGCAGGATTGCCTTTGGCTCTAGCCCAGGAAACTCCAAATCCCATGCTTTCATTCTTTCTCCCCCTCTTCCCTTCCTATTCTCTTTCCCCATCTTCCCTCTTCTTTCTGTCTTTATTCTGTTACTTCTTGTAACTCTCTGCCTTCCCTAGTCCCTTTCAGGTCCTGAAAAGGCCATTAACAGACCAGGCAAGTCTCTTCCTGAGGCCATAAGCTAATTTTCCAGGCCAGTCCCAGTGCCAGAGCATATGCCTTTCCCAGTCATGATGGCACCCACAGAATTGGGTGACTTGAAAGGAAATCTCTCCCACCCGCTCTCTTCCCCGTTCCCATTTCCTCCCTCCCCTTTTTCTCTCTGCACTTTTCTCTCAGCCTTTCTAAATGTAGCCATTGAGAAAGTGACCCCAAATACCACTTTCCTTTTTGCCTTTAAGTTCAGACACTCAGAAGGAAAGTGGTGGACATTGGAAGGGGAGGAAGCAACCGTCTACTCTCATCAGTGTCTTCGAGCTCTGTCGTGACACGATATGTATTGTGCTTGTGTTTGTCATGTTTCTGACTTGGAGTTTTGGAAAGCAACTTCCCTGTAGTCAGAATATAAATGCCAATCTTCTTCTTTGCTAAAAAAAAAAAAAAAATGTACAGTAAAATGTACAGAATTTAAAAACACCTAACCACACTTCTTGGGAGAGAGAAAAAAAGAACATTCTCGTGTCTGTGAATGTCTGCTGTTCATTTATCTGGAAACACTGAGGTCTTCTAAAAGTGGCTTTGAAGTGGCATTTTTCCTTATACCTTTGTTCGTTAATGTCCGATGGGAGCCTACTTCCTGCCAAGGTCATGTGCAAGACGGGAGCCTTCTGAAATAAGAGAATGAGATTGTCCTCTTGGACTTAAGAGCAGTAGAGGGATCTTGAGAGAAGCTCCAGGCAAAGATGGACTAATCCATCTCCAGCTACCCTGGCCTTCCCACCTCATAACTCCGTTCTCTCATATATCACCCCTGCCTCCTCTTTCCTGGACCTGGGCCACCACCACGCTCAGCCACTAGGGGCGCATAGGTACCTATTTTGGCTGAGGCCTGGATAGCACTTTTTCAAAAAGGGTCTTTTACTGGTGGACTAGGGCAACAGACCAATATACAAAAACAAAGAACAGAAACAAACGAGCTTCTGGAACACAGCTTCCCAACCCTATCCTCATCTAATGTCTAGATTGGCACTGTCCAATAGAAATAAAGTGTGAGCCACAGTGTCATTTAAAATTTTCCAGTAGCCACATTAAATCAAGTTTAAAAAAACAGGTAAAATTAATTGTAATAATATATTTTATCTAACTGAATATATTTAAAATATTATCATTTCAACATGTAAACACTATAAAATTATTAATAAGACATTTAACTTTTTTTTTTGTAAGAAATTTTGGAAATCTGGTGTGTGTTTTACACTCACAGAACGTCTCAGTTCAAACTAGCCATCTTTTAAATGTTTGAGAGGCATATATGGCCAGTACTGGCCACCATATTGGACAGCACAGCTCTAGACATATGGTAATTGACTTGCAAGTGCAACTTTTGGAAGGAGAAACTGACATTTATGGAACACATACAGTTTCCAGGTATTGTGTTGGTGCTTCACATGCATTTCTCACTGAATCCTCACTGAGGCCTCTCAAGGTAGATACTATACTGATTTTACAAATGGAAGGACCTAGGCTCAGAGGGGTTAAGTAACTTGCCTAAGGTCACACAGTAAGTCTGGCTGCAAAGCCTTAGTTCTTTTCATAATATCAATGTTGCCTTCCTTGTCCTTACTTCCTTCAACCCGTTATAGATTGTAATTTACACTGGCTGAAATACTCAAAGTTATAGCCTGATCCAGAAGCCATCGGTCTGGCCTCAGGGACTGGTAAAATTCTCAGGGTTGACTCCAGGCAAGAGCTTTAGTGGTTTCTTTGGACTTCACACTGGCCTCTCTGGCTCTTCTTGGCTTGTAACACATCCCGCCCCCCTGCTACCCCCAACCAGGAAATTTCTCCTAAGCTTCAGCTGGTCCTGCCCAGACCACCTTTGTGATCACTCCTTCTCCTAGCCTGGTGATCCTTTAGGATGTCTACTGTTTAATAGCTTTCCACTTCCAGCCTCTTCTGCTCCCCTCTGTCCTGAAAGCCTGTAACTTCATCCCCTTAAGATAGAAAGGCTCATACCAGCTCACTGCAATGACAAAACCTATCTTCTCCATCTCTTCTTATTCTCAAACCCTTGTCCCCATCAGGAGTGGTGCTTACCCAGCCAGACCCTCTTTTCTGACAGAAGCCTTTAGCCCTTTGATCTTTTGCAGAAGAGAGGTAGCTAATACACCCTGAGCCCACTTGAATTATTAAGCTTTTTGAAAAATAATTCAACCCCTGTTCCTAAGTTCCTGATGACACATCCCTCAGGTTCCCCTTAAAGGAGATATTTTTCATTTAACCATCATAATAGTAAAGTTCTTTTGACATTTCAAAAAAACTTAAAGCACACCCTTTTTTTTTAAAGGGATATAATCTCCAGCCAGATAAGAGGAAGGTCATTGTTTTAGATTTCCTCCTTTCAAAATGAGTAGTAACTTTTCTTCCGAAGTCTGTGGGTATTGATTTTTCATTAAGACAGCCAGAGCACTTCTGTGTCTTCTAATTTCTGTTCTCAGTATGTCTGCAGTGAAGTTCTCAGGTCTTCAGCAAGATGAGTGGGGCTTTCTCTGTTCTTACAGCCACTGGGGTTTCTGCAGACTGCTGCTGGTAAAGCACACATACTTATTCAAAAGAAAAAAATGTTGGCAGGCAGTCAGAACCTGAACTCACAGTTTTAAATTTCACACCAAGATTCCCAACCCTAGCTATTCTATGTGATATAGTTGACAGTAGCAAAAGTTTTTTGTGACAAGAAGGCCTCTCCCAGGTAAATACCTGAGGTTTTTACCTTTGAATTGTAAGAGAATCTGACCCATTCAGATTGTTCTTCCAACATCTAAAAGGAATACTTTCCCTTCAGTTTAAACATATCTATTTGTGCTTTCAGATCTTAAACCAAAGATCTCTTTTTCTCAGCTTTCAAGCTCTCATTTAAGACTCCTATCCCACTTCCAGTCCATGTTTACAGCAAGGCTCATGGGTTTCCCTTTCCTACAGCCTCTAGCAGAGGGAAATTGATATGCTTCCCAACAGACCAAAGATGGCAGCTGGTCTTGACTTCTCAAGCTGTCCTGATCCTCATCACAGACATTTAGCATCTTTTGACAGGTGCAATCATCTTGCCCCATGTCCTCATTTTGGACAACGTTTGGCATCTTTCTTCTGCTCACTGACTCTGGGGAAAAGGGCCCAGATTGCAAGCTCTTGCCTGGTTGTTTTCCTGTTCTTGTGGAGATAATTGAGCTTCTGATCTCTTTAGCCAATAGTCGAATGGCTCTGTGAACTGGAGCCAGTGTTCTCCTCCACCATCTTGTGCTGGAGTTTCTCTGGGGCTGGAGCAAGAAAGATCTCATTATCTAGTTCTTTTCTGAGATATTAGTGCATTCTGCAGTTACCGCTTGGTACTGAGGAGCAGTTGAAGCTGAAATTTCACCCATCTCCGTGGGATCCCTAAACCCATCTGGTCCCTAGCCAGTCAGCCCACTGACCAGCCTCCCACAGCCCCAGACCCCTCTGTCCAGCTGCCCATCTGGTTTGGTGATGATGAGCCTACCCCCTCTTCTTTTGCCACCTCCTCTGTAACATGTGTTCATTGGTACTCCGGGTACACCCAGCAGCGACTCTAGCATCTATATACTTTGCCAGGGTAAGTTTTTTTCTTTTCCTTGAATCTCTTATGCTATATCCAAGATGTCCCCTGTTCCTCAAGCTGTGGTTATCTCTGTTAGCTGAACTTCTTTATACTGTTCCCACTTTCTCATTAAGAAAAACCTCAGAGTGCCACACATATTTCCTCTGTCACAGACTCGGCATGTCCTGGTAACTGCCAGTATCTTGTTCACCATTTGAAAAGGAATATGACAAAGAAGAGGGACTTAAATTGCCAGTCACACCCAGTAATCCTCAGTGTTTTCTTCCTGGGTTCACTACCTTACTCTCTCCACCCATCCCTTTGGGGATCTCTTGAGGGTACAGTTCTGTCTGTCTACCAAAGATAGGCTAGTTGCCTTTCCTACCCAGACTAATATGGGAAAGTTCTTATCCCTTCATTAAGTTGACATAAGATTGGCATTTTCTAAGAGGATACTGAACTGCAAAATTAAATTGATAATAATAGCTGACTTTCATTGAGAGTTTCCTAAGTGCCATGCACTATGCTAAGAGCTTTTTACAGATGATCTCAATTTATCATCAAACAACCCAATAAAGTAGGTATTATTATCAGTGCCATTGGGGAAGCTAAGGTAGAGTGAGGGTATTTAAGTTACCCCATGTTACACAGCTAATGAGTGGCAGAGGTGGATAAACATTTAATAAATGGATCTGCATTGAAGTTACCTCCAGAGTTGCAGAGGCCATTAGAAATGCAGAGTTTTCTGGGTTTCATGTCAAAGGCCTGAATCCTGGCATGGGAACCTTGAATTTGAAACGACTAAGCCCTGCAAAGAAAGTGAGAGAAGTGAAGAAATAAGCTCTGCGTGTGTTCAACATGCATTTACTGACCAGCTGTGTCCCTTCGCTGTGCCTGGTTTTAAGAAATCAAAATAAAAGTGAAGGGGGCTGTGTGTGCCCTTGAGAGATTCACATGCTTCTCTGAGGGGCAGGAACATAAACTGGTTTCTAGATCTCTGGTCTTATAAAGATGGTTCTGTTTTTACTCATTTCAAGATAATGTATAGCTTTGGGGAACCTACTGTCTAGAAGGAGATGGATGGAGGATTTGCCAGGGCCACAATCCCAAGGTGGCACTATTGGCTGGAAGAATTCACTGGATTTTAAGATCCAAAGGGTCCTGGCAGGGGAAGTGACTGGCTTTAGGTCAAAGTGGGGCCCAGTTGGGGACTGAAGTCTTATACTAGGACAAGCAGAGGCGAGAGGAGGCAACTCTAGCTACCTTGGGAGTTTTTGAAGAAGGGTGGGAGGTGGAGTGAAGAGAACAAAGCAGGCCTGGAAGAGGGGCAGTTGCAGAGAACTGGGAGTCCTGAGTCATCCAAGCAGGTGCAGTTGCTCCTGGGGGTGAGGGCCTGTTCAGGAGGAGGAGCTGGATTCAGAGCCTGTTTCTCGGCCTCGGTTTCCTTTCTGGTAAGGTATCAATGGTAAGTATCGACTTTGGTAAGTATACCTGAGGAGTACCATGTAGTTCTATAGATCACACATCGAATCGGAAAAGGCAGAGCGATAACAGTCATTATTATTAATGATATGCATCATCGAAAACATTATTATAAATTACAGCATATTAGTGATAATATTAGGTATCTCAGGCTCAGACTATCTCAGGGCTGGCAAAACTATCAGACATCATCCACTCTGGCCTTCCTCAATGGGTATTAGAATCCCCTGTTCAATATCCATGAAAACTCATTAATCATATTACAGCAAGAGCACGCATGATGGATTTTAGAATTCACCCCAGGCAGGGAGTGGCTCCCTGTACTCCAATCAGACAAATGCCTGATGGGTATGGTTTCGTATATCTGGTGGGTCCTTGAGGAGCCATCATTCCTGCCTTCACGAGTGATCCAGAGCCCAGACAGAAAGCTTCCAGAGACTGCTGTGGCCAAAATAGTGGTAGAAAACTAGGTACAGAGCCAGAGAAAATCTCAGGGAAGGGGACACTGTTCCCTTGCCAATCAGCCTTGGTCTCTATGACATTGAGAGAAGGAAGGGGGCAGGGAAGGAACAGAAAGTACATGGTAGCCTCTGAAGTCCATGATGCTCTTTTATGTTCTGAGATCCATAGTCCCAGTAGCAGCTAGAAGGACCTGGAAAATTCCAAATCTCACCCTTGGGCTCTCTCATTCATCAGCTCCCCAATTCCTACTCATCCTTCACCCTTATTCCAAGTCTGGCAAAACAGCCAAAATCTAACAACTAGAGTCCTGGAATGACACAAATGCTGCCACCAAAAACCTCCTATAGGTTTTCCTTCATTTCTTTGGGTTAACAGATGTTTTCCCTCCTGGGATATAAATGTTCATGGGAAGACTCTGCAGGTGCCAGGTAAATCATCCAGTGAGAGGCTGGCTCTGTTCAGAAGGCTGAGAATGGGCCAGAGGGTCCCCACCTGAGTTAGGAGATGAGCACTTCCCAAGGTGTGGTAGGATGACATGGGGAAGCCCACTGACCAGCACTCTCTACCTCCCCTTAAGATCCAGGTCCCCTCTAACACAAACACCATACACCTACTTGAGGTGTGAAGATCAAAATTGGCTCCCAGTTTGGTCTTTACTTCTGAATCATCTCATTAGTCCTAACGAGAATGAAGAAAAAAATGTTATAGATATGTTTCACCCCAGGTGGAGGTCAGAGGGGGTTGGCTGAAGTGTACAAGGCTGGGCAGACCCCTTGGGTAGAGCTGACACTTCCCAGTTGCTTCAGGGAGAGCTGGGGTGTGGCAAGACATATTGTTAAGGATAGGGAACCTACACAGATGAAGAGCTTGGCTTCCATGTTGAAGGCAAATTGAGCCAACTGTGGGTCACTCCAGGATCTGGAAGGATGTGTGGAGGACCTCAACAGAGATCAAGTAAAGAGGCTCAATTCTTTCTTGATCTTCACATTTTTAAAAGTTCTGATGAGATTCTACCTTCTGAGGAATGCTGCAAATAGCTTTAGGTTAGTTCATCTTTGACCTGTTAGGGAAGGGAAAGCTGGGACTTTCCATGGAACTTTTTTCTTAAGCCGTAGAGTCTTCCATCTTCCCTGAAGTTTGTGAGAAGTGGTAGTCTCTGCCAGGCATAATAAACCAAAATATTCTCACATAAGCCCCTCCATTTTTAGTCTGGAGTAGAAAACAAGATGGAGGAGGCTCAGGCAAGAATATCTAATTCCAGGGGTAGTCAACTGAGATTCCTTCCCTATGTCCAGCCTTGTCTGCAGAATGATAGGGAAGAAACATAACTGGAGACATTTGAGATTAGCAAAATCAGTAGCAGAATTAGAGAGATTTTATAGCATTCACTGTTCTAAATAAATTCTTTCATATGAATTTATCATTCCTTCCTTTTTTTTATCTAAAAACTCCAATTTATACATTATTGCTTTCCTAATTTACAGATTTTCTAAACTGAAGATGAAAGTTGTGAGTTCCCCTTCCCCCAAGTTCTTTTAAATGTTATGGAAAAGAAGTGAATCTCACATTTTAAATCTGACCACAGAACTGGACTTCTCTTTACAGTACATCCTTAATCCTTAGCCATTACAGCGAGGGCTGGCTGCCATAGCAGGAAAGAAGGCAAGAAGTCAGGGTAAAAAGGCAGCCAGAGGTAGAAAAGAAAATATTCATACAAACAGGAGTAAAGTCAGGCCTGGAAGAGGTGGATAAAGGATATAAGACCCTAGATGATCTAGAGATGAGGCTGAGAAGGATGGCTCTTCCAGGAGTTCTCCATGGACATGAGGCCTGTCAGTCCCTCCAGCACCAGCTGAGCTGGTACAAGAGTCAGAGACTGCAAGCTAAGCAAAAAAGGAGAATGAGAGGGATCCAGGCAAGGACAACAGGGAAGGTGTGAGGGACAGAATCAGAAGAGCATTTGGGAGAACACAACTATGCAGGTTAAGGGTGTGGACCCATGCCACCCATTGCCTACATCTAGAATATGGAACAGGGGAATAAGCCCAGGGTATGGTTCCACCTAGAATTTCCTTGTAGGCCTCTACCTAGTGAAGCCAAGAGGCAAGTCGGACCCATCCAGGAATTAAGGTCCTTTTCAGGATTTGAGTATTTTCACTATATACTTTCAAGCTCTTGTTCCTCCCTGTCAGAAGGCAAAGACTCTTGACCCCAAGTAGAAAGAAAAGCACAGTGGAAATTGTGGCTGTGTCTACACCTGTATTTCAAGGTCTAGTGAGGGAAGAAAGGGCAGGCTTTTCCATGAATACTGGAGGCTTGAGGCATAGCCCCTCCCGTCAAATCTGGTTGCCTCTTCCAGGTCTCTATGAGAGAATGGCTGGAGACTAAATGAATGGAGAATGATCAAGGGTGATGAGTTCAGGGCATTCCAGATTATTCCAGGGTCCATTTATTTGCTTTATCCAGTTTCCTTGGGAATAGAACTGATGCACAAAAGGGTGAAAGTCTTTCAGAAAGTTTTATGGAATCTGGGTTGGTCTTGAACCAGCTAGGGAAAAGAGGACTCAGTACTCTTCCATTTTGGTTGTGAGGAATCATGAATAGGAAAGCTCTTTGCAGAATGCAAAGGACAGTCCAAGCAGGGAAGAGGGAACTTGTGTTATTTACTGAAAAGTGTGGTAAACATCTCATATACTTCATCTGTTATTCCTCATAGTCCTTACCCATCTCTGTGACCTAGGGGTTAGAACATCAATTCTACCAACAAGAAAACTGAAACACAGAGGTTAAATTGCAGAAGGTCTTATAACTAGTTAGAGGAAGGGTTGGGTTGCCTCAAAGTTACCTGAGGAACAGCAAAAGACATTAGAATGTCAGTGAATTTTCTAGAAGAGATCATAACATGTGAGCAGTTAAGGTTAAAAGAGTGAATGTAACATTGAAATTGGAAGACAGGGGTATGTATTAAGCAAATAGTGACTTCTCTGTGCCCATCCCAGTGCCTCATGGTAAGAAATAAAATGCTACTCCCTAAGATCCTTAAACTTTGTCCTGATAACTGAGCATTAAATAATTTCCAGGTCCCTGTTTGCTCTTTTTTTGTTTCCTCCTGCTAGAGAGAGTGGGGGAAAATAAAATAGCTGGCTTAATGAGGAAAGTGAACTGCATAATTTCTCTTTCAAGAGAGCTGAGTCTTTTTCTTGGGTTTTGTATCATCCATAAAATGCCATGGTATCTACCTTCAAGGATTATTGTGTTTGCAAATTTAACACATAATCATACAAACTACTCATAGCATTTGAGAGGTCAGCAATTCATGATGTGGATCAATGATAACACTATTATAAAATTATAGGACATTAATGATAATTATATGTATATTAGGTCCAGAGTCTCAGGGCTGGAAAGATCAAAGGTCTCTAAATAAGCCTTCCTCTGCTCATCAATATCCTTGCCAGGTAGTAGTATTAAAAATGATTCCATATTTTTAATTTGTGAACCCTCCAAGGAAGAGAATACATGAAGAACACATGAAGAACTCATGCCCTGTGCTCCAATGAGTTCGGTGCTTGCTTGTGGTTCCAGGATTGTACGGGTTCCACCATTCCTGTTCCTAAAAGACTCGGAACCATTACAGAAGACAACTCCCAGAATATTCTGTGGTCACCATTGGAGTATAAAAACACAAAGGCCCCAGCTGAGGAGTCTTAGGGATGTCTGTTCTCTTGACAAATCAACTCTGGTCTCAATGGCACTCTGAGGAAAGGGAGAGGGGCAGGGGTACTGAGATCCCAGGAACTGGATGCTTGTGTTCTGCTTGGATTTTCATTACCAATTATGAGATCCAGAAAAGTTTCCCGCCACCTCCCAGATGCACAGCACAGATCAATGATGAAATACCCGTACTCTGATTCACACTCTGAGGACAACCGCCCTCTCCCACCAATAACTTATTCCTTAATAATGCTCCCTTTACCCACATTCAAGAGTGAAAAGAACAAAGTTATAAAAATAGTAACTCATAAAATTCTATGACCTCAGTGTGAATCACTATTTACCCCCTCCCACATCCTTCCTGATGACCCACCATTCTGGTGGATAAATTTGTTCTTTTACTTCTTACTCTGTTGCAATGTAAATGCTCAGAGAAAACTCTGCTAAGTGTCTAGTATGCCATTCAGGTCCCTATGAGACAATGATAAGAATTATTTAAAGGAGGAGATGGGTGGGCCAGGAGCACCCCTATACAGTTCCACCATCCTCCCTTCATTGCCATTTCCATGTAGCACAAACATCACCTGGTTTGGGTGGGAAAGGAAAAAAGAGCCCACATCTTTATTTCTGAATCTGCACATCAAACACAAGTCCCAGCAGTCAAAAAGGACATGGAGCCTTTATTAAACTTTTCCATTAAACTTGAGGGCTGACAGACTTTACTGGGGCCTGGGTGACTGGCCAGGCCTCATAGGTCCTCTAGGCCTCCTCCAGGGAAGGGAAGCTCTGATAACGCACACAAGAGAGAGGATGTAGCAGTGTGAAGAGCCAAGTTTCCATGTTGATGGTAAATAGAAAAGCCTTTGGGTCAGAGCTAAGCTCTGGGACAAAAAGGGAAATGAAGAGTAAAAAGGTAAGGGGCCCATCCTCTTGACTGATCCGAAAACCCATAACAGAGTTCCAGCTCACAGCCTATCCCTCTCCAATGAAGAATTACATGAACATCAACTTTTGAGGGAACCATGACCTCAAAAAAGCTAGGCTTTTCTCTTGCTGCCTAAAACTCAAATCTCCTCCATGGGGGTAGAGTACTGGATGTCTTGAGAGGGAAAAGGAGTGCAGGAAGTGCAGGAGAAAAAACTCCCAGATCTCACTAGCAGGTCCTTTTACAGATAGCTAAAGCCTCAACAAAGGCTGGAAAGGAAAGAGTCTGTGATAGGTCTTCTGGAATGGGGACTCCTAAAGGACGGCTTCCTAGTTCCTAGAAGATGGCCTTGTAGACAAATAGACAGCCTCCATATTCTTTGTTATGGCTGGACTGACGATCACGGGTGGTGACCAATCCTACGAAAGCAAAAGGTAATCAGAAAAAACCTGATAACATAGAAGGCAACAGCCAAGAAAGCACAATAAGTAATTTGT
This sequence comes from Eidolon dupreanum, assembly GCA_028627145.1. Lineage (NCBI taxonomy): Eukaryota > Metazoa > Chordata > Mammalia > Chiroptera > Pteropodidae > Eidolon > Eidolon dupreanum. The sequence goes on along the minus strand of CM053502.1, from coordinate 90,254,257 downwards.
AGCACATTTTCAAAAAATATAATGACTCTCACCTTCACAAAGATTGTGAATTAGATGTGATTACTTTGTCACTTTCAGATGAGAGGACTGGCTCAGAAAGGGTTAGTGTGTTTTCCATAATCTCTCAGAGTTTAGATAGGAGATCTTGGACTTAAGAATGAAATCTCCTGATCCCAGGTCTGGAGTTCCACCCACCAACCCTCCAAAAAGTACAACAGGAAGGGAGGTGAGAAGAAGGGCTGAGAAGGAGGTGACCCAACCAGGAAAACACCCTGAAACCCTGACAAAGAGTTAGGCCTGGGAGAGACCAGTGAGGACGCAGACCTTAGTGGTCGCAGGGATAGGCTGGCAAGGGAAGCTCTGCCAGGCACCTACTTGTCCTTGGAGTCCTGGCTCTTTCACGGCATTCAGGTGACTCTCCTCCTTGGGATGGGAGAATGGGCTCCTTCTTCCACAAGATATTAAAGGGAGATGTAAAGGGAGAAAAGAGGGAGAAAATGCAAAGGTGAGGCCCGAGGCAAGCGGGGAGGGGAACAAAGAGAGGCATTGAGGTGGCTTTTGCCAAGTGCTTGACTCCTGACTGGGTGGTGAGACCCAAGGCTGGGCCCACAAGTAGCAGAGGGCAAAAGGAGGTGGTCCCATCAGAAGGCTCCTAGCCTGCTCCCCCCTCCCTGTGTGAGCCAGTGGGGGTAAGGAAGAGGGCACCCCAGTTCCAAAGGCCATTGATCAGCTGAGTCCTGGCCTGAGGGCAGTTGGTGCCAGTGTGCGGGGGTGGCCCAGGGGTGTGTTGGGGTGTTCCACTATAGGTACAAGTGGAAAAGGCAGCTGAGAGGGGTGGAGCCTGAGAATGGAGGAAAAGGCTCAGGAGGGGCTTCCAGAGGCCTTGCCAATGCCTATCCCCTGTCGGGACGGGGACACCACATCACGAAGAGGGAGGGCAGTGTTCTTGGGGTTTACTCCAGCCACAACGTTTGTAACCCACCTGGCATGAGGAAGAGGGCGCTCCAGTTCTTCACATCTTGGGCCTCAGGGGTTTTCCTGCATCCTTAGGGAAATTCTGATCTCCCTGGGTGAAAGTCCCCATAAACGGTTGTACCAACTAAATCAGCTCAGAGTAATTATGGAGAAACTGACTAAACTGCTGCTGAAATTAACTGCCAACGGCACCTCTTCCTGCCGTTGGCCACGCCCTTCACCCTCTTCTACACCCCTCTCCGATCAGAAGCCCGGCTCCTCCCTCTGCCCTCCCCGCCTTTGCGGTGAAGGAAGAGGCCCTAGGCCTTCCAGAAAGTTCCACAGCCTCGGAGTGGTCTTAGACCCAGCTTTCCTGGGCAGGGCGCTGCCTTGAGTCTGTGGAGCTGGTGGGCTTGGGAGGGAACTGCTGGATCTTTGAAGGGCTGACCATAACCTGTTGGGGAAGGTGGTCGGAGTTTGGGAAGAGATATGAGCCTCAGGCCTTCCAGAATCTAAGTCGGACATGGCCTGGCCTCCGAGGGCACAGTCCCCAGTGCACGATGTGTTGACAGTGACCATTTATATTTAACAGATTACAGACTCGCAGGATACCTGGGATCTGGCAGTCCTCACTTCCATTTCACTTCAGAGAAAAATGCCATCCAGAAGGCACTTGGCTTGAGGCCCTATAAGAATCAGGGACAGGGGTGAAAGTCAGATCCACCTAATGGCCAAGTCCTGACGTATTTTAACCAATCAAAGGCCCCTCATAAGAAATAAATGTTTGACCAGGCTGGGCCAGCTTTTGGAACCCAATTCTCTGAAAAGTGTTTGCCATTTTCCTCTGCATCCTCTTTCACCTGCTGCAGGGGGACCTGGGTTCTCACTCAGAGCCTGGGCATGGAGGATTCAGCCAATGGGAGAGAGTTGCTGAGCAGATGAGAATGCACCTGACCAATGAGAAGAGGAGAATGTCATGAGGCTAGTTGAAGAAGGCCCATGTGTTATTATTTATTGGGCACTTATTTTGAAAGACTTCGTCCTGAAAAGTCCAAAATGCGTCTTCATATTTGAGCATTCTGTTTTCCTTAAAAAAACTGACATAGAGTTCACATAACATAAAGTTCGTTATTTTAACCGTTTTAAAATGTTCAACTCAGAGGCTTTTAGTACATTGATAATGTTGTGCAACCATTGCCATTATTTAATTCTAGAACATTTTATCACCCCCAAGAGGAGTCTCATACACATTATGCAGTCACTCTCCAGCTTTTTCCTCTTAGTCTCTGGCAACCACTAATCAGCTTTCTATTTTAATGGATTTGCCTGTTCTAGATATTTCATGTAAATGGAGTCACACAATATTTGACCTTTTGTGTTTGGCTTTTTTCACCTAGCTTAATATTTTCAAGATTCGCTCATGTTGTAACATGTATTGATATTTCATTTTTTGAAGGCTAAATAATAGTCCATCGCATAGGTAAACAATATTTTGTTTATTCACTCATGTTGATGAACATTTAGGTTGTTTCAACTTTTTAGTTATTATGAATAATTCTCTATAAACGTGTGTATATACACGTTGTTGTTTGAACATATTTTTAATTCTCAATACCTAGGGGGAATTTCTGGGCCATATGGTAATTTTATGTTTAACTTTTTGAGAAACTGCCAAAATGCTTTCCCCACAGTTGATGTACCCTTTTATATTTCTACCAGAAATATATGAGAGGTCCAGCATCTCCATTCTCATCAACATTTTCATTTTTTAAAAAAATTTACAACCATTCTAGTGGGTATGGTATCTCATTGTGGTTTCGATTTGCATTTTCTTTGTTATTTGTTTGTGTTGTGACATTTCTAAACTAGTCTTGTAAAATCTTTATCTTTTGTCGTGTGTGGTCATTAAAGTCTGTTCTGTTATGGTCAGCTAGTGATTCAAGAGAAATTTTCCTAAACGCTTGGAACTAAGAGGAAAAAACATCTCCCAGTCTTTGCAGATGGACTCTGTGCATATTTGGGGCATGCTTTCAACACTCAGCCAGACCGTTTACAACTCCGCCTTAGTCTTCACTTCTTGCTTATGCAGAGCTGACCATCAGCCAAAGGTAAGAATTTAGGGCCTTTTGGGGTCTTTTCTAAGCATATGCCCAGCCTTGGGTATGCTCATGGCCTCCTAGATTCCTAGAAATATGTGGCAGCTTTTCAAATCCTTATTCCCCAAAGCATCTCATACTTTTCCTCCCAGGCTTTTAGAGCTGGCTGTTCTTTCCCCCAACTGTTAGGAAGCAGCATCTACTACATTTGCTTTTAAATGTTTTTGACAAGTTCTCCCTAGGTAGCTGCCCCAACTCTGGGAATTTTCTGAATTAGGTGAAATAAGGCAGACCCTTTGAGGCAGTACTTTAAAGAGCCACCAGACAGGTCAAACAAAAACAGCTGTTTGAGAAGAAGGTCTATTTTGCTTCCTGTAGTGCCAGATACATACTGGGAATGCCAGCGTTGTCTTGACCACTGCCAAGCTGGGGAGTGGGAGATGGTGCCAGGGTAAGTTAAAATGTCACAAACTCACTTACTGAGATTCATCTGGTTTTTCTTGATTAATCTTTTCTCTGTTTATTGTAAAATTTTGATTAGATTCCAGAATTCTAAAAAAGTTGATTCTCACAGTATTTCCAGTTTACTCAATGATTTTGAGGAGGAACAAACTTTTGGAATTCCTTACTCCACCATCTTTTTCTGACACCACTCTTCCTATTTCTGTTTGAAATAAGTACTCACTAGGAGCTAAATTCCAGAGATTGGTAACTTGCCTGTGTTGTATCTAGTCACACTAAGAGCAAGGTTTTGGACACAGGTCATCTGACTAGAGCCTATTGTAATTATTAATCCAATTGTAACAGCTAATCATTTGAATGATTTTTCAATATTTATTTTACATCTACTAAGTGCTAGGTACAGTTCCAGGAATTCGGAATTACCTCATTGTACAAAGGAGCAAAGATTCCTATCCCTGAGAGCTTGGATTTTTGGGGTTAAGATTCATAAAAATATCTGGTATTAGAACTTAAGAAGTGCTATGGAATAAAGAAATTGATAAACTAATTGGATATAAGGACTGTTATGTGAGTGGTGTGAGTACAGTTTTTTTTTTTTTTTAACATTTTGTCCTAGTTGCCAGTTTATAGAAAATTTGCAAGAATAGCACATGAATTCCTATATATGTTTACTCAAATCTAGTCATGGTTAACATTTTACCACTTTTGCCATATCATTCTCTCTCTCTTCCTCTTTCTCTATTTAATAGTAAGTTATATTACATCATGCCTGTTCACTCATTCATAATTAATTATTTCCTAAGAATAAGGAAATTCTTTTATAGGAGCATGGGAATTAACATCTATACAATATTATTATCTATTTGATAGTTTATATTGTGATTTCCTCTAATGTTCAAATAGTGTCCTTTTTACCAATTATGGTTTCAGCCCAGAATTCAATCCAGCATCACCCTTTGCATTTAGTTGTCATGTCTCTTTCATTTGGAACAGTTTCGTCACTCTTCTTTTGTATTGTATAACATTGACATTCTTAAGAACTGTAGGACAATTATTTTTTAGAATGTCCACAATTTGGGTTGGCCTGGTGTCTCCTATGGATTAGATTCAGTTAATGCATTTTTGGCAGAAACACTACTTAAGTGATTTTTGTACTTGCCGGTTAAATACCTAAAGGGGCGATGATATCGGTTTGTCTCACTATTGATCATGCTAACATTGATTACTTCATTAAGAGGTTTTAAGCTAGATTTTTCCATTTTAAAGTTATTACTTTTTTCTTTTATAATTAATAAGTAAGTTGTTGGAAGACACTTAGAGATGATATAAATATACTTTCCCTCATGTTGATTTAATTTTATTCTTTGAATATGTAAAAGATTAGCATGATTCTAAATTTTAAACCATATAAAAATACATAATCATTGAACTTTTACTAAATCTCCTACTCCTTCCACCCAATTTATTTGCATATATGTGTGGAAAGTAGCCACATTTTAAAAAACTTCCCTATGTGTCAATGGTTATTTCTTCTTTGTTAATTATTATATATTTTTGTGTTTCTATTTTCTGAATTAGATTAGCTACTGTTTTCTTTACTGTTTTGTTTTGTTAATTTCCCAAAACCTGAGATTTTAACTTATTGTTTAGATTTACCACTTTCCTGTTCTCTGTTTCAACTATTATGTACTTAGATTTATTACTTTTTTCCTTCTGATTATTTATTTATTTATTTATTTATTTTTAAGAGAATTCTTTTGCTCATTTTTTAAGGTGAAAATTTAGTTAATTTATTTTTATTCTTCTGTTTTTAGAGATATAAGTGCTTATGGCCATGAATTTTCCTTTGATCAGTGCTTTAAATATATTCTGTAGGTTTATATTGAGTGTTTGATTATTCTTTTTTTAATATTCTCTAATTTCTGTTAAATTTTTATTATCATCCAAAGATTATTTAAGAAAACATTGTTTTTAAATTCCAGTTGGAAGGGCACCTTTAAAAATATTTATTAACGTGAAAATCTTTTCTTGCCAACTTTATTGATATATAATTGAAACACAATAAACTGCATATATTTAAAGTGTAAATGTGATAAATTTTGATATTTAAAACACCACTGAAACCATCACCATCACCATAATCAAGTTACTGAACATATCAATTAAACCTAAGTTTCTTTGTGTCCCTTTGTAACCTTTTATGTTCATCCCATACTTCCCTCAAGCTACTATTGACCTGTAGGTTAATTTGCATTTGATAGAATTTATATAAATGGAATTATACAGTATGTACTCTTAGTATCTGGCTTCTTTGACTCAACATACTTATTTTGAGATTCATCTATATTTTAGTATAAAATTCTTATTGTGGAATAGAATTTCATTGTATATATGTACAACAATTTGTTTATCTATCAATATTTATCAGCTGATGATGAACATTTGTGTTGTTTCCAGTTTTTAGCTAATACAGACAAAGTTGCTATGAACATTAGCATACATTTGTATGAACATACACTTTCATTCTCTTGGATAAAAACCTATGAGTAGAATGGCTTGGTCATATGGTAGGTGTATGTTTTAAGAAACTGCCAAACTATTTTCCAAAGTGACTGGCCTTTACATTCCCAAGAGCAGTCAGTATATGAGAGTTTCAGTTCCTCTATATTCTACACCAACTTGATGTAACCATTTATTTTAAAATTTTAGCCATTCTAAAAGGTATGCAATAGTAAAACACAATTTAAATTTCATCATGTTTTTAACTTGTTTTCCCTAATGACTACTGATATTTAGTGTCTTTTCATATGCTTATTTGCCATCCATATGCCTTTTTTGATGAAATGTCTATTAAAATGTTTTAACTTTTTTTCTTATAAATTTGTATGGCATATTTTTATCCAGTTTGAGTGTTTTTACATATTTTGGATATAAGTCCTTCATCAGAAATGTAGTTCACAAATATGTTATCCCAACCTGTAACTTTTCATTTCCTTAGAGTATGAAGAAAAACAGAAGTTTTTAATTTTGGCAAAGTCTAATTTATCAATTTGTTCTTTTATGGGTCATGATTTTGGTATCATATCTAAAAATCTTTGCCTAACTAAAGGTTGCAAATGCTTCTTCCTATGTTTTATTTTATTATATTATTATTATTATTATTATTATTGGAAATTGTATGCTTTTAGATTTTACATTTAGGTGTGCAATCTATTTTAAGTTAATGTTGGCATATATTACAAAGTATAGATGGAAAATTATTATTGTTTTGCATATGGATATCCAGTTGTTTCAGGTCTGTTTATTGAAAAGGCTATCCTTTCTCCACTGAATTGTCACTGTACATTTGTCAAAAGTGAATTGTCCATATATCTAAGCCTATTTCTAGACTCTTTATTCTGATCCATTGATTTATATGCCTGTGTTTATGTTGATGCCGCACTGTCTTGATTACTGTAACTGTATAATAAGTCTTGAAATCAGGTATCACTAATATTTCAACTTTGTTCTCCTTTTTTAAAGTTCTTTTGGTCCTTTAATTCCCATATGAATTTTAAGGTTGGCTTCTTAATTTTATAAAAAACCTTGTTGACATTTTGGTTTAGATAGCATTAAATCTAATGGTAAATATGAAAATTCACATCTTAACTATATTGAGATTTCTAAATTATGAACATAGTATATTTATTTATTTATGCCTATTTTAATTTCTCTCAGCAATGATTTATAGGTTTCAGTGTATAGGTGTTGCAAATTTGTCAGATTTATTCCTAAATATTTTACATTTTTGATGTTATTGTAAATAGTATTTAATTTTAATTTCTTATTGTTCATTGCTTATAGAAATGAAATTGATTTTTGTCTACTGTCTTGTATCAGGTAAACTTACTAAACTCATTTATTAGTTTTAGTAACTTTTTTGTTGATTCCATAGAAATTTCTACACAGACAATTATATCTTCTGAAAATAAAGATAATTTTACTTCTTTCTTTAGAATCTGGATGCTTTTAATTTTTTTCCTTGCTTTATTGCTCTTGTTAAGTAGTTAGTCAGGCATGAGCCAAAGCCCAGCTCTGTAACCATAGAAACTTCCCTTGAAGACCTTCCTTAAGTACCTCCCCAAAATACCTCCCTTTTATGGTTATAAATTACCTGAAATCCTAGAGCACAGAGGCCATAAAATCTGTTGGCTAAACTAGCTACAAACGCATACGCAGAAAGTACTACCCCTAACTTTAGCCTTATTATACCATCATTAAAATATCACAACTATGCCTGGAAGTTCATAAATCTAATTATAACAGACTGAATTCTAGGTAAGCACATGTGCAGAAGGCAAAAAGTTATATAGCAGCCAACTGTTAGTCAAGGTGACCTCACATGCGGATAATCTAGGCGCTCCCATCATGGCCCAAATATAAACAAATCTTCCCATCTCTGCATCCTTACAGCATTCCTGGCTAGAAACCCGTCTCTTCCTTTGGAGTGCACTATCTTATATCTTTATCTCCTAAATTCCACAGGGCTGCAGCCTTCCTTAGCATGGTCTGTCTCCTTCTAAAATGTGGAGAAATAGGACCCCTCAAACACTGCTGGTGGTTCTGCAAATTGATATGGCCGCTATGGAAAGCAGTATGGAGGTTCCTCAAAAAACTAAGAATTGACCTACCATATGATCCAGCAATCCCTCTACTAGGTGTTTACCCCAAAGACTTGAAAGCTCATATCCAAAAAAAATTTGCACACTAATGTTCATAGCAGCATTATTCACGGTGGCCAGGACATAGAAGCAACAGAAGTGTCATACAATATATGATTGGCTAAAGAAGCTGTGGTACATATATACAATGGAATATTACTCAGCCATAAGAAGAGATGAAATACTGCCATTTGCAACAACATGGATGGATCTTGAAATAATCATATTAAGCAAAATAAGCCAAACAGAAAAGATTGAAAATCACATGATATCACATATGTGGGATATAAACCTAAAAGCAACAAATGAACAGGACAAACAAAGAGACTCATGGACATGGACAATGGACTAGTGGTTACCAGAGGGGAAGTGGGAGGGGGAAAATAAAAAATTAAATGTAAAAAAAAAAAAAAACAAAAAAACTAAGTTAATTAAAAAAATGTACTTTTAATAAATCTTACTTTTTCTCAATCTCTCAGACCCATAATTCTTTGCTGCGTCGGCGGGGAAGAACCGAGGAACAACATACAACGCGACTGTCCACTGTACTCCACTATCCACCTCCTCCTCCCCCATGCCGCTGGGGTGACACCAGATTTCACCTCACCCCAGCAGTGACACTGACTAGAATCTTCAATAAATATCAAATAGAAATAGTAAAAACAAACCTCCTTATCTTGTTTCTTCTTGTCCAGGGAAAATAGTCTTTCACTATTAAGTGTGATGATATTTGTAGGTTTTCCAAAAATACTTTTTATCAGGTTGAGGAAAGTTCCTTTCTTTCCAGTTCTACTTTGCTGAGAGTTTTTTTCTGGAATGGATATTGGATTTTTTAAAATGATTTTTCTGAATCCATAATGATGATCACATGCTTTTATTTTCGGTCTCTTAATACAGTAAATGATATTGATTATTTTAAATGTTAAACCAACCTTGACTTCTTAGAATAAATTCCACTCGATCATGATATATTCTCCTTTTAAAATTTTGTTGTATTAGATTTGCTAAAATTTTATTAAGACTTTTTGCATCTGTGTTTATGACAGATACTGCTCTTCAGTTTTCCTTTCTTATAATGTTGTTACTTGGTTTTGTTATCAAGGTTGTGCTGGCCTCATAAAATGTATCAGGGAGTATTTTTTTTCTTTTTGATTTTCTGGAAAATTTGGTGTTGAATTGGTAATATTTTCTCTCTGAATGTTTGATAGAATTTACCAGTGAAGCCACTTGGGTCTAAAGGTATTTCTGTTTGTAGATTTTCTAATATGTTAATATTTAAAAAATAGATATAGAACTATTCAGGTTATCTATTTCTTCTTATATAAATTTTGGTAGTTTGTATCTTTCAATGAATTTGCTCTTTTCATCTAAGTTCTCAAATATATTTGGCATAAAATTGTTCAAAATATTTTCCCTATTATCCCTTTAATATTCATGGAATCTGTAACGATGTCACTCTATTATTTTTTTTTGATATGATCATTTATGTTTTCTCTACTTTTTCCTTATTAGTCTAGCTAAAAGTTTCTTGACTTAGACTATATTTTTTTCTATTTTGGATGTTTACTGCTCTAAGTTTCCCTTTGGATAATGCTTTAGCAGCATTTCACACATTTTGATAATTTTTACTCTAATTTTCATTCAGTTCAAAATATTTCCTTTTTATTTTTAGTTTTCTTCTTTGATTTGTAGCTTTTTAGAAGTATGTTATTTAGTTTCCACATGTATGAGGATTTTCAATGATTTTTTTCTGTTTCTGATTTCTACATTAATTCCAGTGCATCCAAAAGCGTATTTTGTATGATGTGAATCCTTTTAAATGTATTACAAATTTATTTATGGCCCAAAATATCTTGGTAAATATTTCATGCGCACTTGAGAATAATATATTTTATGTTATTATTGGATTGAATATTAGTTCAAGTCAGTTGATTATGTTCAAATCTCACATCTTTATGACTTATTTGTTTTATCAGTTATTGAGTAAGGGCTATTAAAATGTTCGACTACAGTTGTGAATTTGTTTATCAGTTTTTACTTCATATATTTTGAAACTCTCTTATTAGATACATAGACATTTGGGGTTTTTAAATCCTCTCTATTGATTATCATTTATTATTATGAAAGTTATTATTATAAAATTATATTCTTTATCCCTGGTAATAGTCTTTATTCTGAAATGTAATTTGCTTCATATTAATATAGCCATTCCAGCTTTTTTAAAATTAGCCTTAACAGAGTATATAGTTCCCATTCCTTTACCTTAGTTCATGTGTGTCTTTATACTTACAAGGAGTTTTGTGTAGGCTGCAATAGTGAAGATTGCTTCTTTATCCATTTTAACAATCTCTGCCTTTTTATTGAGAAGTTTATATCATTTACATGTAATATGATTATTGACATGGTTGAGTATAAGTATATCATCTTGTAGGTTGTTCTATTTGTTCCATACGTTCTTGACTTTTATTTTCCCTTTTGCTTTCTTTTTAATTGAAATTTTTACTCCGTTTTCTCTCCTTTGGTGGATTATGATCTATAACTCTTTAATTTGTATTTTAATGGTTACTTTAGAATTTGTAGTGTACATCATTAAATTATCACAATCTACCTTCAACTGATTTATACTATTGCATATATAAGAACTTACAATAGTATATTTCCATGTATTTCCTCACAATTTTATGTCATGTGTTTCACATATATTTCGATTATACAGGGATCCCCAACACCCAAGCCATGGACTAGTACCAGTCCATGGCCTGATAAGAACTAGGCTGCATAGCAGGAGGTGAGTGACAGTCCAGTGAACAAAGCTTCATCTATATTTGCAGCCACTCCTCAGCGCTAGCATCAGTGCCTCAACTCCACTTCAGATCATCAGGCATTAGATTCTCATAGGAGCACCAGTCCTGGTGCCAAAATGTTGGAGACCACTGATAATGATTATTATATATATACACACACACACACACACACACACACACACACACACACACACACACACATATATGTATATATATATATATAATACACACACGTGTGTGTGTGTGTCTGTATACATATACACATATATAAATACATATAGCTACCAATTTCAGTGTTCTTAATTACTTTGTATAGTTTTGTATTTCCATCTGATATCTTTTTCCTCTGCCGATGGACTTCTTTTAACACCTCTTGTAATATGGTTCTGCAGGGCATGCATTCTTTCACCTTTTGCAAGTCTAAAGAATTCTTTATTTTGTATTAGTTTTTGAAATATATTTCACTGGGTATTGAGTTCTAGGCTGACAGTTTACTTTTTTCAGTACTTCAAAGATGTTGCTTACATTGTTTCTGACTAGAAATCTGCTAATATTCTTGTCTTTGTTCCTCTTTAAGTAAAGTGTCTTTTTCTCTGGTTACTTTTTTTTAATTTTTAAATTTATTTTAATTAATTTTAAGCATATAGTACATTGGTTAGACACCTGTAATGTTTGTAAAACGGTCCACCCCTGAAAATTGCTCCCTCCCTCCCCTGACCCTCCATCTAGTCAACATATTCATTCAAATTGCATTCCCTATGCCATGCTTCAATACCCATGTCCATTCATCAGCTACTAATTTGTACTTCTTTAACCCTTCACCCCATTCTCCCAGCCCCACCCAAACTCCTCTCCCCTCTGTTGATCACCAAATGTCCACTATATTTGTGAGTCTGTTTTCAATTAGTTTGTTCTTTATATTCTTTAGATTCCACATATAAGTGAAATCATATAATGTTCATCTTTCTCTGAATTAAATACCTTCTAAGTCCATCAAAGCAATATGTTTTTCCATCCTCTTTTAGTCTATGTCTTTTAATCTGAAGTGAGTCTCTTTTAGTTGGAGCGCTTAATTCTTTTCCATTTGAGGTACTTATTGATAAGAATGTAGTTGTTACCATTCTTTATACCTGTTTTTGATACCTGTTTTTTCTTCTTAAAGAAGTCCCTCCAACATTTTCTATAATTCTGGCTTGTTGGTGATAAATTCCCTTAGTTTATTTTTGTCTGGGAAGCTCTTTATCTGTCCTTCAACTCTAAATGAAGTTTGCTGGATAAATTATTCTTGGTTGTAGATACTGAGTATTCATCCTGTTGAATATTTTTTGCCAAGCCCTTCTGTCCTGCATAGTTTCTTTTGAGAAATCAGCTGCAAGTCATATAGGTATTCCCTTATATGTAATTATTTGTTTTTCTCTTGCTGCTTTTAATATTCTTTCTTTGTATTTAACCTTTGACATTTTAATTATGATGTGTCTTGGTGTAGGCCTCTTTGGATCCCTGATTTTTGGAATTTCCTGAGCTTCCTGGGGATTTATGTACACTTTCTTCACCAGTTTAGGGAAGTTTTCCATCATTATTTCTTCAAACAGCTGTTTAACATCTTGATTTTCTTCAGTAATGCTGATCATATGGATATTTGGACCCTTAATAGTGTCCCATGTGCTTCTTAAATTATTTTTATATTCTTGGTATCTTTTTTCTTGCCATTCCGATTGAGTGTCCTTGGCTTTCCCATCCTCTAGATAGGGTATTTGGTCCTTTTCTTTTATCCACTTTGTTTATTCCTTTGTTTATTCCATTTAATATACTTCTCATCTCAGATAATGTGTTCTCCATTTCAGACTGGTTCCCTTTTATAATTTCCGTTTTCATTTTTATGTTTTTATCTCTTTGTTGAAGTTCTCATTGAATTTAACCAAAAGTTCATTGAGCATCTTTATAACCAGTGTTTTGAACTCTGCATCTGTTAGATTACTTGATTCCATTATATCTGGATCTTTGTTCTGTTCTCTCATATGGTTTCTGCTTCTTTGTCTTCCCATTTTGTCTGCTTTTCTGTGTCTGCTTCTATGTACTAAGCAAAGCTCCTAAGTCTCCTGGTCTTATTAGTGTGGATTTGTGAAGTAGGTGTCCTGTGGCACAGTCCTGAGAGAGGCTCAGTTACAGGCCAAATTTAGCTCAAGCCTCTGCCCCTCCAAGGCCACCTATTATGATTCAGCAAGCAATCCACAGATACTGTGCTTATAGTTGCCTCAAGAGGCCACGCCAGAAACTGAGGTCAGCTGCCTCCAGTGTGAGTGTAGGCACTACTCATCAAGGAGCACCTGACTCGCTGAGGATAAACCTGGATGTGGTTTGTGTGGGGCCATGAGTTGGGGTAGGCAGGGTTTCAGGGAATCCTCTGGGTGGAGCGACCTCTGTTATCCAGTCTGATGACCTCACAGCAATGGTGCTGTGTCCGCACATTGGGAGCGGGGAGAGAACAGGGAACAATGGATACCTCTGGCACTTCTGTACAGAGTGAGTTTCACCTTGGCCCTCACTCTGACAATGTCTGTAAATCCCCAGTGGCCCCTGTGTGCTGCCGAATGGGCACTGGTGCTCAGAGCAAGCATGACTAACACTGTGAAAATCTGCTTGTGGATGTGGCCCCTTTAAGAGGCATCTGTTGCTGCCGCAGCCTCATCTTGCTCAGCCTCTGGAGATTGGGCCACCTTGCATTCTTGCCCCATCCAACCTTCTGCCATTGCGGGGTGCTTTCCTGGGTTTCTCCCTAGTTGTATGGCTTGTTCATCAAGATCCCAGGTGATTTTTCCTTGCTGCTGCTCTTTGTTTCCATCACAACTTTGATTTGGTTGCCAGAGGGATGAACAGAGCCTCTGTCATCTACGCCATTTTGATTCCTATTCTCTTCTCTAGTTGCTTTTAAGGTTTTCTCTTTATTACTGGTTTTGGGCAATTTTATTATGATCTGGCTTAATGTCATTTTCTTTGTACTTTTTATGCTTGATGTTTTCTGAGCTTCTTGGGTCTGTGAGTTAATAACTTTTGTTATATTTTGAGTATTTTAAGCCAAATTTTCTCTCTCTTCCTTTCTATCCTTTCCTTTGGGAACTCCAATTATACGTATAATAGGCAGCATGAAGTTGTCCTACAGTTCATTGATGCCCTTTTCAGTTTTTATTATTTTTATTCTGTGTGTTCTACTTTAGGATTCTGGGGGTTTTTTTGTTTTGTTTTGTTTTGTTTTGTTTTGTTGCTTTGTCTTAAATGTACTGATCTTTTCCTCTCCAGTGTTGAATTTGCTGTTAATCCCATCCAGTGTATTTTTCATTGTAGTTTTCACCTATAGATGTTCAAGTTGGGTCTTTTGTGCATCTTCTATGTCTCCATACTAATGGATTACTTTTATAACTGTTTTGATGTCTTTGTTAATTCTAACATTTGTGTCCAGTTACCATTGTTTTTATAATTGATTTTTCTCTTCAATAGGATTTATATTTTTCTGCTTCTTTGCATGCCAGGTAATTTTTTATTGGATAGCAGACATTATGAATTTTAATGTATTGAGTATTGGACATTTTTGTATTCTTAAAAATGTTCCTGAGCTTTGTTCTGGGAATGCAGTTAACTTACTTGGAAACAGTTAAATCCTTTTAGGTCTTACTTTAAAGATTCCTCAGACAGAGCCATAGTAGATATAGTCTAAGCCTAATCATTCCTCACTCCTGAGGCAAACTCCTACACAATTGTACATGAATTATGAGGTTTTCCAGTTTGGCTAGTTTGAGCAGACACTATCTTTGGTCCTGTAAAAGTATCTGGCAGTGTTTCCTTTTATCTTTTCAAGAAGCTCTTTCTATGGCTTTGGATGGTGCTAAGGTTAAATGTTTATGTCTCCTCAAAATTCATATGTTAAAATCTCCAAAGGTGATTGTATTAGTAGGGCAGGGCTTTGGAAGGTGCTTAAATTGTGAAGGTGGAAATCTCATGAATGGAATTAATGCTTTATAAAAGAAGCCCCAGAAGGCTCCCTAGCCCCTTCCACCATGTGAGGATATAATGAGAAGTCTGCGACCCTGAAGAGGGTCCTCACCTGATCATGCTGGTACCCAGAACTTGGACTTCCAGCCTCCAGAACTATGAGAAATAAATTAATGTTGTTTATTAGCTACCCAATCTGTGGTATTTTGTTATAGCAGCTTAAATGTACTAAATGTACTAAATGTACTAAAACTAGTAGTTTCTTATAAGTTTATATTAACCATCTTTCTGCTGTGAATGCTCTCTTCTGTTTGGTTCTCTGTCCTGTGAAATCTAGCCACCTGGTCTCCTCAGACTCTCAGCTTCTCAAATCAGGGAGTACACTGGGTTCTTTCTGGGTTTCTCTTCCCTGCACTGGGACCCAGAAACTCTCCACGATCTAAGCTAGTGAAATGATATAACTCATTTTATGTGTTCCTTAACTCTTCAGGATCACTGTTCATCATGGCTCTATGTCTGATATCTTGAAAACCACTGCTTCATATATTTTGTTCAAATCTTTTGTCATTGTTTCAGGTGGTAGAGTGAAATCAGGCCCTTTCTCGATCTTGGGAAGGGTATTTTTAAATTTTGTCATGTTATATATGATCACTTTCAATGAATGTTTCTTGTCTGCTTGAGAAGAAAGTATACTTTTGTTAAAGGGTGCTGCATTTAATGCATATTTATGAAATCTGATTTGTCATTGATGTTAGTTGTCTTCTCTATCCATAGTTATTTTTTGTTCATATGCCCTTCCTGTACTGATAGTGGTGTGTAAGACTCTCTTATTATTGTCTTTGTTTTTCCTTGCATTGCTGCAATTTGTATTTTATAAACAGATAGTTTCTGTGTAATCTGGTGCATAGATATTAATAACTGATATATTTTATTGTAGATTGTGTCTTTTTGCATTATAATATGTTTGTATTTGTCTTGTTGAATGGTTTTTGGCCTACAGGCTGTATTATCTAATATTAGGCTTGCGTTAGAGTTGTTCTATTTAACTGTCATAACTTTTCCCATCCTCTTTTATTTTTTAGCCGTTGAACCATTTTTTTTAAATGTGGAAGAGAGCAAAGTTTTGAAAATATATTTCTTTTATGAGGCAAGTTAATTTCATTCACATTTATTGAAATGACTAATATATTGGACATCAACTCCTTACATTATTTTATATTATAATTACTCTATGAATTGTGTTATTTTTACCATTTCTTTCTATAAAATGTTTTGTTCTTTAAAAAATTTTATTTGATATTTACAAAAATGTACATTCTTGCTCTTGTAGTTACCTTTGCTTTTGTATATTTTAAAATATTTTTATTTATTTTTTTATTGTTTAACTTTTTACTATCTGGATTGTCAATTTTAAGTGGCATCATTCGATTCCTACCTGTTACCTATGCAGTAATGACCTTACTCTACTTTCCTCTTTGTATCTTCCTTTTTGGCTCAAATTTTAAGTTGTGTTCTTTCTACTCTGTCAGAACATATGACATTTACAAGTTTCAATCCTTGTCTCTGCTCCTTGTTTAAATTTTAGATCTCCGCTTAAGTGCACTACATGCTCACTATCTTCTTTTGCCAAAGTTTCCCCCTCTCCCCTGTCATCTCTTGATTGGATAGAATTCATCCTCTAGTGGGTTATCCAAGAAGGGCTCATGTGTATAGAATTCTCTTAATCTTTGCACATATAATTTTATTTTCTATAGCCTTGATAATTGAATGAGATAGCTTTACTGCATATAAAGTCCTTGGCTCACAATTTATTTCCTTTTTTTTTTTTTTTTTTAGGTTACTTGAAAATAATGCTTCACTCTTGTCTTGCTTTGGGTTGCTCTTGAATATCCCGATGCCAATATAATTTTCATACTCTGTAGGTATTATGCTTGGAGGCCTTGAATATTGTTTCTTTGTCTCTAAAATCTAATAATTTTATTGGCTGTGTCTCTGAGTTGATCACCCTCAGTCAATTTTCCCATGGCTGACCCTTACATAAATTTATGTTTTCTTTTACATCTGTAAAGCGTTCTTGAATTCCTTCTTAACAATATTAGTTCCACTCTATTCTTCCTTCAAATTATCAGTGTTCTTGAATATATGAGAAGGTGTAGGATACAGCGGAAAAGTGGAGGAATTGGCTTTACATAAGAGCACAGATAGTTCATTTACTGTAATGAGTAGGAAAGCAGAGAATGTAGATGTGAATAATGATAGATGGGGAGATGTGGAGAGGATAAGGAAGCAAAACCTAAGCTAACTCTTTAATTTTCCCCCATCTGGAAAAAGGAAAGGAGTTGAGAGCTTTTGCTAAATTTAGATCTGTGGCCTGAATATAAATCATTTATCAAAATCTATGAATAATGTTCTAGAAAGAGCTCAGAGGACAATTCGTCCCTGGCCTTTTCAACTAGTAGACCTGGAGCTGCTTCCTCCTGGGATTCGTTAATGTCCAGAGGGACAGAAAACAGTCCTGATGGGGGATGTGAGCTAAGGGAGAGGCTACACCCATCTCTGTCAAGAGTCTGGAGGATTGTCTGAGGGAGCCGCTGGTGACTTGCCCTGTATTTCTTTAGGAACAGCAAGAAAAAGACATAGGGACATGGGGCTTGAGTGAATATAAGAAAAGACTTTAAAGGACTGGATAAAGCTGTTGTGTGAGGTAGTGAATCCTCTCACCTGGGCAGTATTACTTAAGTGGCTGAATATCGTGTCAGGGACATTGCATTGAAGGTTCCTGGGTCAGTAGGGTGATTGCTGGAGGATCTCCATAGCAACTCCAAATCGACCATTTACCTTCTCTCTCTATCCATACTTCTTCTGTCAACACTCTTGTCCACTCTACATTCAACATATATTCAGAACCAATTTCTAACTTTCTCCATCTGAATTGTTCTGAAGCAACACATGGTTTTCTCTTTCCTGAATTATTTCACAGGCTTCTAGATGGCTTATCTGCTTCCTTCTTAGCCCCTACTCTCCTACCCCAGTCTATTCTTAAAACAGCAGTCAGATTGATCCTGTTAAACCATAAGTCAGATAATATCACTCCTCTGTGTCAAACTTCACATTCTACAAAGTGCTAACAATGGCCTACATGGTCACATGTGATCTGCCTCCCCACACCAACCTCTGACTTCATCCTCAAATGTACTCTTCCTTGCTCTGCACTCCTGGCTTACGTGGGCCTCCTGGTCCTTCTTCAGACAGGCCAGACATGTTCTCTCGGTCCTCAAGGGGTCTTGAAAATGTCTTCTTCTTGAAACACTTCTGCCTTAGATATTTAGAGAGCTCGCTTTTTTTATGCTTTCTCCTCAGATTTCATTACCTATTCAAAGGGACTCTGCCAGTCTATCCTTTATATATATATAAATACTCCCATCTTTTTTTTACCTTCTTTTATTTTTAATAATAGTACTACTTATCACCTATATATTATATATTTAATTATTTGTTTATATTCTGACTGCCTTGTCTGGCAGTGGCTTTGTCTATTTTTCTATTGCTGTACTCTCTGTATCTAGAAGAGGTGTAGCACAGAACCGGTGCTTAAGAAATTTTTGTTAAATGAGTGAATAAGTGAATAGGTGTGATTGTGTTTTCATGGGGATACAAGACACTGAGGCAATCAGCCAGGGCTAGTCTCTTTCCTCCTGGAGGAAGGAGGACTACAAGTTTATAATTTAATAGGGTTTTAAAATCTTATTGAGTTCCATTCCAGGCAAGATGAAGTAAACACATGGCAGCCTCTCTCCTACTGACTATAAAACCTGGACAGAATGCACAGTGCAGCTATTTGAAGTCTCTGAACAGTAAGTACCAGCACATAAATTGGGGGGTTGGGGAGCCAGGATTTCAAGTACCACCAAACTGGTGGTGAGTTGAGCATATTTTTCCATGGTTCTCCCCTGAACAGAACTCAGCACAGCCTGAAACCCAGAGTGAGCATTTGATACAGACAGAGAGAGATACAGAAGAAACCCTTTGGTATGGTTATGGCAGTGGAATAGAAAACTCCCAAAACTCAGTGCTAGGCAAGGGCATGCCCCTTGTTTGTTTGTTTTTTTTTCTCTTTTGTTTGTTCTCTCTTGTGCCATTGTGCCATGATTCAGTCCATGGCAGGAACAACAGCAAATGAGCAAATGTGGTTGTCAACATAAAATGGCAGGCTGGGACTCTGAGAGAGGAAAGCCTATATTCTGCCTTCAGGTTACTCTTTTTTCCTGCTTTGGGGGCCTCAGAACTTCTGATACCTATCACTCTTACTTTAAAAAGTAAGGATCAGTGGGGATGGGGTGCACATTCTATTGAGGACAAAACAATTGTCACATCTGGGACAAATCAAGAAGCTTGGCCCTAGACCTTCTATAAATATCCTGTGGCCAGATCCTGTCCATCCCTGTACTCAGGCTCTGGCCTCCTCAAATGAGGAGCTGTGTCCAACCCACTGGATCAAAGTGCAGAAGGAAGTGATAATGAGCCACTGGCTTTCTAAAAACTGTCATGGTCCCTGGGTCAGCCATGACATCCCCCAATATAGAGGATGGGGTAAAGCTGGAACTCAGTAAGAGAGGAGTAGAAGAAGATCTCTGAAATCTGTCCTTCTGGAATGTTCCGAGGGCACTGGATGGGCCAAGGCACCAGTGATGAAAGATTGGAGCCCAGGAGGTAGGGCTGCTGCTAATTTCACTTAACTATTCTGAGGCTCCAAGAAGAGGAAGGTTCTCAGCCCTGTAGGAAGAGGTTTATGAGTAGGGAAGGGGTAGCTTGTGTATGTGTGTTTTTTTTTTTTTTTTTTTTTTTTACATAGCTCCAGTTAAGCACTTCATATGTGTCATGCCAGTTGATCCTCACCAAGCCCATGGCACAGGGTAGGATACCACTCATTTTTCAGATGAGCAAGCTAAGACACAAAGAAATTAAACAAACCTGTTAAAAGTCTCAGTCCTGGTAAATGACAGGGCTGAGAAAACCTTCTATAGACACATTTGCTTGTGTTAGAATTGATATAAAACCCCTCTAATTCCTTAATTCCTTAAGTCCCAAATTCTAACACATGAGCCATGAACTTTAGAAGGCAGAGGCCAGCAGCAACATAAGGCAGATATAGAAATCAAAACAACTCACATTTAATAGTTTGCTAAATACAAGACACTCTGCCCCATGTCATGAGAAGTTAATGGACTTGGCTCATGCCCTTGAAGTCTTCACAAGTCTCCTGGAGGAACTCTGGTTAACAAAGATGGGTGTTTTTCACATATTTCCCCTGGTCCTTTTGTGTTTGAGGATCATGCTGCCTGGACAAGGATGTATTGGCTAGAGGATCGCCCAGTCCAAGGTGGCTCTCACAGCTGGGGTGACACGGCACTCTTCGAGGTTCCCAGGCCTGCATGCCTCATGTATCAGAGAAAGCAACTAAGGCCTTCAAAGGGGAAGAGATTTACTTTGAGTCCAACCGGGATCAGCTAAGACTGACTATTGTTTCTGAGGAAGAGGAAGCCTGAAAAGCAAACTTCAGATTTGGAGTTTGGGTTGGGGGGATATGGTTCTGTAGGCTTGTGGAGGAGAGTGAACAGATTGAGCGAAAAGGGTAGGTGGGTGGTGAGCAGGAGGTTTCTTCAGCATCCCACAGCAAGGGGTTACCTGACTTGTATATGAGGGGAGGGGACTTTTAGTTTGTGGTCTCAGTTCCTTAATTTGTAAAATGGCAATGGAGAAAGATCTAGCTCAGGGGGCTGTGTATTTACAAACTGAGAAGTACCTAAGTAATTGAATACATAACACATAGAACTAGAGAGGTAGAAGTGCTAACAATCTCCATTATATTAATTGTATGCACCATTGAGCACACTGTAATCAATTAAATCATATTAATGCTATACTATTGGATACAGAGTTAATCCTTGTACAATGTGGGAGTTAGGGGTACCCCCACCCCCAATGTGTGGTCAAAAATTCATATAACTTTTGACTCCCTGAAAACTTAACAGCAGTTGTCCCTCAATATCTGCAGGGGATTGGTTCTAGGACCCCCCTCAAATACCAAAATATAAGAATGTTCAAGTCTCTTATATAAAATAGTGTAGAACAATGCATATAGTCAGCCCTCTGCAGCCACAGACTCCCAACTGCAGATCAAAAGCAGTTGGTAGAATCCTCAGATGCAAAACCCAGGAATACAGAGGGCTGACTGTGTATTTATTGAATACATTCTGCATATAAGTGGACCTGTGCAGTTTAAGCCCATACTGTTCAAGGGCCATCTGTACTGTGTTCTAGAATCATTGGACTAGCATAGTAAGTGCCCAGAGGCCATCTATCCAAGTCTCCCTTATTGGATATTAGAATTCTCTGATCAATATGTGTGCCAAAGAATACTGATATTATCCTGGGTAATAATGGGCATGAATTCATCCAGGGACTGAAAGAGGAGGTTCTCGCGCCCACACACTCTAGGAAGCCCTGGTTGATTAGATCCATTTTACCCTCTTAAGTCCCTGAGCACAGGCAGATTCAGCATCCAAGATGGTCTGTTGTCACCATCTGAATGGGGAAACCAGCTCTGGGTGAGGACTTGGGATGGAAAACTTTCTGTGGTGTCTGTTGTCCTCTCACCTCAGAACTGAGGGGAGGAAGGAGGGGTAGGTAGGCACAGGGGGTAAAGGTGGCAGCCCAATTTCCCTGGCCCAGAAGGAAATGAACCCATTATCCCATTATTAGCTAAAAAGCCCCAGTGAGCTTCAATATTACCCCAGAGATAGAAGTCATGAGCACAGAGCCCCGATCCCCTGGGAATCACATCTCCCTAAAAGAGTGCAGCACTGCTGCTACTTTTATCTGTTACCTAGGAGCCATCCTTTCACACAGTTTTTCTTGGCACAGTCACCAAGAAACAGCAGCAATGAAGAACACTGCCCACCCACCCCCAACTTTGCCCAGTACCTAGTACTGGTGGAAAGCCCATTCCCTCGTGTTAACAGAACACCCGTAAAATTTTAACAACACCTAGGAGGGTGACTCCACTTCTTCAAGTAGTTGTGGGTCTGCTGTGTGGCACTGGGGCTACAGGAGGTAATCATTACCTGAGGGGGATGTGAGAATCCTCCAGGCAGCCATGAACCAGGCCCCCTTCCCTTTAATTCTCACCTCTCTTCTTTCCCAAACCCAGTCCACCCATTGAGGTTAAAAGTAAAAATAGATTTTTGCTTTAGGTTCATCACCCTAAACATGATTCTAAGCAGTGAGGAATAGGATACAAAAACTCTCATAAAGAAACCTGGTCACCCCAGCCTGATGCAAGAGGGGCTCTGTTGGAGCTTGGTTACTGACTTGGTCCCTTGGCTGTGGTTGAAGTAGATGTTCTGGGATCAGCTTCAAGGCAGGCCTTGGGTGTGCCAAAGCACTTAGCCAGGGAGCAAGGGATCTGCCCATGAAGAGCTTGACATCATGCGAATGTAAGTGGAGGGGCACAGCTGAGTTGTGGGACAGGGAAGGGAAGAAGGGAGCATGGATGATGGGAAGGGCACACATCCTCTTCATACCAGGATTTCAGCTCACACCCCAGCCATTCCTTCTGAGCAATCCTGAGAACCTTCACCTCAGAAAGGAGGGGCAGCTGGGCTCTTTTCTGGGTGGCCTAGCTCTCCCTCCTCAGTCAAGTTGGAGACCCAACATTTTGGGGTGGTGGAAGGGCACCAGATCCTAACAGAAGGTCTTTTTCCAGGAAATTAGCTCAGAGTGTGCAGGGTGGGAAGGAGCCTGAAATGGTGGGGTGGTGCTTTCCAGAATTGGAAAAAGTGGCTTTTTTACATTCGTCATTTTGTGTGAGTGAAGTGGTCTCCTGTTCTCTATGTCTTCTTGACTGCTAATCATGAGCTTTGATTCCGTGAAAGAAAAAGACAATCAGGAGACACCTGGAAGGAGGGCAGCATCAGGGAGAGA
>CM053502.1:90201863-90230771 GCA_028627145.1 Eidolon dupreanum | reverse complement strand
GGAGAGTGTAGAAAGAATTCAACACACATGCCAAAGTTAGGGTCAAAAGTAAAGTTTATTGGTGAAGGGGTGACACTCCACAGACAGAGCGTGGTCTCCTCTCAGAGGCAGAGAGTGAGAGAACATGAGAGAGACTCAGAGGGACAGAGACAATAGAGAAGGAGAGGTCAGTGAGAGACAGAGTAAAGAGGACCAAAAGAAAGACACTGAGAGGGACCCCAGAGTGTTGGGGGAATTCAGTTTATATGTCATTCTTTAGTTCCTGTGGATTACAGTTTAAAGACTTTGCCCATTTCCTTTGATATGGACATATGAGGAAGGGGAAGGGGAGGTGTATGTAGCATGAAAGGCCTACTAGCAGTTCCCAGCCTTTAATCTACAGGTTCCCCATGGTTTTAGACATAGGGCAGCCACTTAAAGACTCTGTTTTTCCTGTTTCCTTTTCACAGATGTGGGAAATGGGTTGTTGGCAATCCCAGCAGAAATCTCCCTTTGTTCTGCAGGTGTCCTCCTGGCCTGGATGCAGGGCTGATCAGCATATTGCAGTCTCTGAATGTGACTTGATTTAATATGTTAATTCTCTTGCCTCCTCCTTACATTAGAACCAGGGCTTCTCTCATTCATTTAATTTGTTGAATCATGTTTATCGAGTGCCATAAGGTGCAGGCACTATTTTAGGCACTGGGGAAAGAGCTGAGCCGGGTAGTCAAGGTCCCTACCCTCATATAGGTTTTGTTCTAGTTGAAGAGGAGACAGGCAAGTGAATTAAAACAAAATAAATGCAAACGGAAATGTTTGGTTGTGAGAAGTGATATAAGGGAAATAGAATGAAGAGACACAGAAAGCCTGGGGTGGGAGGTAGGAAAGGTGACATGAAAGAGAATCTCTCTCCTCCATCAAACTAAGAGCTCCATGAGGGCAGATGCTATGTCTCTTGTCATCAGACTTGGAGATCTGGAAGGGAAAGTACCATATGTCTTCCAGTTGGGTCCAGTGTGTGTTGCAGCAGGTAGGGAAGTTTAGCAATTCTGTCATCTTAAAATTTAATGAGTCTGAAATGTTCTTTAATTTGGAGTTTGCTCACTCAGTTATTTAACAAAAGCCTTCTCACTACTGGCATCTCTACCCTGAAAACCCTGATCACCCCATGCTCCTTTCAAAAATGGTTACATCCCTTTTCAGTCTTTATAATGTCTTTCCCAGCATTACATTCTGAAAGTAAAGATATATGGGCTAAAGCCAATCAGGCCCCCTCCCCTTTGCCCTCCCACCAACTCTGCCCTCTTGTCTCAGTGCCCCCTTCTCCCTCCCACCGGCTTCATGTTTTAGAAAGCTCCAGCAGCCTGGCCCATTTCCCTTCACAGCTGAGCATGTAACCAAAATTGGCTGTTGTAATGGCAACTAAATGATGCTCTAATACCCAGATCAATCTTCCTGTGAAATAACTCATTATTCAGGCTCCAATTGCAGGGGATGGAATTAAGACAAGAACAGTTAAAGAAGGAAGTGCAGCACCAGGTAGCATTCGGGAAATGCAGGGTGAGTTGTGGGGAACAGCGAAGGAGGGGGCTGGGCCAACAAGGAGAGGCCCAGGCTGGGCTTTGGGGGAGAGGGTGTCAGATCAAGATACCCTCCATTTTCTTGACAGGAGAGATGAGGAGGCAGGGATGGGGCTCTCACCTTTGTAGTAAAAAATGGGCAGAACCAGCAACAAGCTGTAGAGTTCCAACAGGGGTCACCCTGTCCTGGACAGCCACACCGAGGCCAGAATATGTGTCTGAGCAGACAGCCAGACACAGAGACCAGGGCTCTAGGACGAGGCTTAATGTATGAATGGCCTCCAGACCTCTAAAGATCACTTTTGGAAAGCAATGAAAATGACCTTTACACACACAGGAGTGAGTAGAAGGAGAAAATGCACAAGGTGGAGAGGTCACAGTAAGACTGACTATACCAACAAGAGCAGTGGGGACAAGACCTCTTCTGGAGACTTTGGCACAAAGGTCTGCTCTCTTCCCCACTGCCCTCTGTTCTTATGTTAGCAGGCATGTCAGGAGGGGCTCCAGAAAAAGCACAGTGGTGTAGGAGCAACTCTTCCCTACAGATAAAATTCATTAGTTCATTCATTCATTCATTCATTCAAGGGATAGTCTAAGGTCTCCCACTGTGTTTCTACCAGTCTGCCTCAGGGGATGCCTCAGTGAAAAGGACATCAGGCTGAGAGTTGGGAGTTAGCCCAGGTGCTAGTCCTACCTGTGGGGCAACCTGGCTGTGCAACCAGGAGACCATCTCACTGTCCCCTGGACCTTGGTTTCTTTATCTGAAAGTGAGGAGGTTCAAATAGAGTGGGGGAACAGGGTCTCATCCAGCCCTGATGCTTGAGTGTCCTCAAGGCTGAGAATGGAAGGACTTCTCGCAGGGCTGAGCTTCTATGGGAGTTTGGAGCAGAACATGGGTGTGCTTCTGGAGCGGACAGCCAAGGGAAGGGCGTGTGGGCCAGTGTGAAGGCTGGAAGGGGACAGTGGCTGAAAGAAAGAAAAAGAGAGCATGTGTGAAAGAAAGAGAAAGAAAGATGGGGAGGGAGGACAATAGAAAAAGAGACAGACAGAGGCAGAGGCAGAAAGAGAGCCAAAGAGAGATACAGGGAGGCAGGGAGAAGGAGAGAGAATGGGCGAGGATGCTCATATGAAGAATGAGGAAATAATTCAGCCCACCCAACTCTATTCCACAAGTTCTTACTGGAATAAGAACATATGCCAGGCACTGTTCTGAGCACTGGGAACAAATCAGTCACTAGTCACCCCCTGCCATCAAGGAACTAATGATTGTATGACAACGTGAAAAGTGAGCAAAATGACAAAATGCTGACCATGTCAGTTTCTAGGCAAGAAGATCCTAATCTAAAAACCACGAAAAATTGTGATAGCTAATACTCTAGGTTCTTGCTAACTTAATCTTCACAGTAACCCTAAGAGGCCGGTATAAATGATCATCTCTTATAGCTGAGGAAACTGAGGCATGGAGAGGTTGAGCAGGTCTGCCAAGGTCATGCGGTTAGTAAGTGGTGGTGGAGCCAGGATTTGAATCAGAGTGGTCTGGTCTCAGAGCCTCTGCTTAACCATCACTCTCTGTGGACAGATAAGGAAGCTAGGTATGGAAAACAGAAACTGCCCTCCTCCAGCCCCAGGCAGAGTGAAAGCAGCTCACCTCCTAACAGGCAGCTTCATCCCAGAGAAGATTGATTCTTTCCCCTACATCTGCTTGGTATGATAATAAGAATTCTCATGCTTTATAAATAAATGCACTTCATGAGCAGAAGAAAGGAACAGGGCTTTGCCAGGGTAAGCTCTGATTCTCACAGTCAGGGCCAGCCCGTGGCAAGGTTGGAAAGCATGCCAGGTTTTCTCTGATGTTTTCTAAGTGGTAGGAGAAGGGTAGCTTGAGTCGTGGCTGTGGACTAATGATTAATTCTCTCTGAAACTTAGTTTTCTCATCTGTTAAGTGAGCAGATTCCATTATAGCCACACACTTTTAATTCTGTGTCCTAAGCCCCTTTTTTCCCTCCACAGTTTCTCTCTTGTCCTTCATTCCTATTAGGTGTCATATCCATAAATGTTATATCAGAAACTTGTTCAAGCATTGGGCTTGGTAGGCAAGCCATTTCCATCAGAAAGATCAAGAAACAGGTAATTTATTAGAAATTAATTCAACTACCTACATCTGAAAGATACAAAACATAGAAGCTTACTGCTGTTGTAAAAGAAAATCAGAGCTGAGTCAACCACACAAATGGGGTGGATCTTTAGTGCCAGGGACCTGAGATCCTTCTGTCCTGTGTTTCTCCTATATTCGGCATGTGGCATCTACTTCATGGTCCAAAATGCCTGCCAGAGCTCCAGCCTTTGCATCCCCATTCCAACTAGCAAGTAAGAGAAAAGAAATTAAGAAAGTTGTACCTTCTCTTATTTAGGAAGGCTTCACAGAAGTCCCAACAATACTTCCATTTAGACCTCATGGGCCAGAATCTAGTCATATGGACACACCTAACTATAAGGGAGGCTTGGCAATATTGTTTTATATATAAACTGAGTTTCAAGCTCATTCAGTTTAGGATTTTGTTGCTACAAAAGAGGGAGAGAGTGGATATTTTGTAAACACTTAACAGTCTTTGCCATTTTTTCTTGACTTTAATATCCTGATATCCAGGACAATGGAAATTATCATCCAGGAGTTCTAACTCGGAGGGTGAGGCCTTGTCATAAGCACTGAGATAGGAGTGAGTCCAAGGTTTTAGAATTGTCTAGACTAGTGGAAGTTAAAGAAGGGTCAATGACATGAAGCAGGAACTCCAAAGTCATGACATGATCACTGTGCTACCCACCGAGGACACTCCAACTTCCTGTGTTCTGGGCAAGAGTAGCTCCACTTGGAGTGTGGGGCCCGAGGCAGGCCCAAACCTGTAGGGTACTAAATTTCCCAGCTGTAGGATTTAGGAGCCAGAGGACAGGGAATCAGGCAGCTCATTACACCAGGCATGTGGCCTGGGAGAAAGGAGGGGAGAGCAAATGGAAAATGTCAGGTGCTTGGACCAAGGACAGAAAAGTCTAGACTCCTTGTCAGAAGCTGAGGCTGACTCACAGCTCCAGGGTGGGTCTCCACAGAAGGTAGATCTGGGCCACTCTTGGGGATGGGAGGGGGGGAGTCCTAGAAGCAGGCTAAGAGCAAGACCCTCTGCAATGGAAATGCTATTCTAAACAGAATAAAGCTTGGGAGGCAAAACAAAGCTATTCCACTGAATAAATGTTCTGCATTAAAGCAGCTAGAATAGCAATGAATTAAACATCAGGTCTGAATGAAGGGAAAATGCCTGATTTATAATTGCCTCAGGCAGGAGGCAGCCTGAGAGAGAGGCAAAGTCTCCATGAGGGATCCTGTTTCCCCACAAAACTATGGAAGCACCAAAAAGAGATGTGGGCCTTCTCCAGGGTGGGGAGACTGGGATGGAGTCATGTGGGGAAGGAGATAGCCTGGGGAGATGAAAAGAATGTGCTCAGACAGCCAGGAGGCCCAGCTGTTAGTCTTAGCTCCAAGTGACCTTGGCTAAGTCGCTGGGTGTCTCTGGCTTCCTTTCCCCATTTGTCTGGGGCATAATAACACCTGCCTCATCTTGCTCGGTTCTTGGGAGGATAAAGGGAGATAATGGATGATGAAGGGTTTTGTAAATGTAATGTGCTGCTGTTACTTCTTGGTCTCAGCATCGTTGTAAAACCAACAATAATGCTAATACTGAGCTCTCGCAGCTTCTCTAAGGTGATCAGTCTTTGGGAAGACAAGGGGCAGATGGGGTTGGAATAAAACGAGATGCGTTGGCAATCACTTAGAAATGCTGCTCCTCAGATGCCTGCCAAAACAGACCCATGTCAGATGGGTTCATCGTCCTGCAGGCAGTATTGTATAGTGGTTAAGATCCTGGGGGCTTCGCTTGGAGTCCCAACTTACCTGTGTGTTAGCATGTGACCTAAGACAATTTAGGTAACTTCTCTGAATCTTAGTTTCTTCTGTAAAATCAACATAGTAACGGTACCTCATCTCGGAATAGCCTTGTGAGGATTAAATGAGGTAATACAAATGAAACACTTGCAGTGTTGCCTGGCATATAAAAACTTCCCTGTAATTGCTAGCTCTTATTATGTTTCTAATACTGAGCACATCAACTGAATGTCTAGAAAAGGAGCCATGGGCTGGCTTTACAGTTTCCAAAATACTGCCAAAGCCTTGCCACTCATACCTTGCTCTATACAGAATTCTCCCAGAGGTCTTGTTAAAGTCAGATTCTGATCCTGCAGGTCTGGGGTGGGGCCTGGGCTTGTGCATTTTTAACCAGCTGCCAGGCAATGCTGGGACCATACCTTGAGTAGCAAGAAGCGAAAGAGGCTCCTGATTGAATCCCCATGGCACCTGCCTCCTCCAGCCCGGATGTTTGGCTATTTCAGGAGGCTGTTGGGTCAGCAGGTCTGTGCTGCTCCGAGCTCTGCCCCCCCCTCCCCGACCCGAAAGGAGCTGCTGCTCAAAATTGCTTTCTCGGGGAAGGGCATCATCGACATACAAGAGGCATGAGCCTTGATTTTCAGCTGACAGGACTCTATCAGCTGCTCTGCTGCGACATTCCCAATCTATTACAAATGACACAGAAATCTATTCCTACAAATTTCCAGCAGCTGATGATGGTGCCAATACTGCTGGGAGAAAAGTGGTGAGTGGGCGAGTATAGCTATGGGCAGCTCCCCACTGGATGCCCCAGATCTTGTGGGGCTGACAAGCCTGTCCCTTGTGGGCTGTGTGCCTGGGGCAACTTACCTTTCTGGAGCCCAGCTTGCTCAAAGATAAATGAGAATTATAAGAGATCCTGGTTTACAGAGCTATATATATGAGAATGAAAAATTATCCAAGATTTACTGTTAAGTGAATAGAGCAAATTGCAGAAAAGCTTAATTTCTTGTTTTAAAATGTACAATAATAAATATTTGAAACTCATGGGACAGCCTAGAAGAATATATACAATACTGTTGGTAGCACTTATCTTGGGTAGGAAGAAGTCAAATTATCAGGGACTTTCACTATCAATACTGTGAATTTCTATATTATTTAATTTTTAAAGTAATCAGCACATACTACTATTATAATTCGAAAACCTCCATTTAAAAAAATCTGCTTAAAAATGGCTAGTGCCAGCCTTACAGGCCCTTGTGGAGACAGAGCATTTGAAATGGTCCCTTCTCCCAGCCAGCACACACCATAGGTAGGACCAGAAGGCCTGAATGACAGTCTCGCCTTGTCACACACTTGGGCAGGTCCCTGCATCTCACTGAGCCCGGGGATCCTCATCAGCAAAATGAGAATGATAGTAACACCTGAACCAGGAGGCCAGCATCCTGAGCACCAGTGAGGACTGAGGGGCAGTGCCTTACCCCCAGACTTGTATACTCCAACCCCAGGAAGAAGAAGGAGTCAGGCAGGAGTATGAGAGGGACTGGGAACCTTACTAAGCTTCTTAGAGTAACAGTTGGGTTTTCTCCCACTGGCAAGCAGAGGGTCAGATCCTGTTGCCCAGACTTTGACATAGCTCTCATCCTACATACCAATCTGAAAAAGTTCACGCCTCTGAGCTTCTGCTCATGCTGTTCCTGCTCCCTGGGATGCCCTTCCCTCCTTCACCTGATTACTTCCTGCTCACCCTTCAAGACTTGGTTCCTGACTTTTCTCTGAGCCTCTTGCCACCCTCTTGGGTGTCCCTCAGCAGGCTACATTTCTCTAGCTCGCGGGGCTCACCCCTTTGCATGGTAACGACCTGTTTCCTTGTCCATTTCCCATTTAAGACTGAGAAATGGGAAGCTATGGGCCTTATTCACCTTTTAATCCCTAACATCTGGCACAGTGCCGGACAAATTTTTATCTATATTTTAGCTTTTTGTACACCTTTCGATTTAAACTCCTTAGATTATCTTGGGATTTCCTATTTGGTTTCTACCTGCCAAGGCGATCTGCTTGGTCTATGAGGAAGGGCAAAGTAGGAAAGGGCAGGATTGTTGGGGTGGTGATGAGGGCATGGTGCCCTCTAGTGGTCAGGTGAAGGGCTGGCTGCAGGATCCTAGCTGGAGATAGATGGTAGAAGCCAGGTGGGGACTGTGGTGCTCAGGAAGACCAACAAACCTCCCTAGGAGCAAGTAAATGAGGGGGGAACCACTGTATTAGCCATTTCCCCAGCGCAGGTGGGAGCAGTTCTCATCTATGGACCCACACGGGGCCCGTGGCTTGGCTTAAAAGCATTGGAAAAACAGGAGGAAGCCTAGAGATTGCTCCCTTGTGGAGAGAATGAGTTAGCCATGTGAAGGTGCCTTAGGGTAATGCTTAGTGCAGGAGGATGGCAGCAGAGGTCCTAGACATGGGTGACCTGGGAGAGGGACACCGGTGCATGTCTCCTACTCAGACGTTGACGTAGGCCTGAGAATAGATAGGCCCGTCACCTGAAAGGATGGACCAGTTTTTCTCTTGCAGAGAAATCACATTTGAAGGCCTCTTGCTCCTTGAAGCATCCTTCCAGTACTGACATCTGGGATATATGAAGCTCCCTTGTTCTGTAACACTTTGGTAAAGCCTGTCCCAGGGCTATAGTTAGAACATGTCACCCTGTCCACCCAACATAAGACATTTCCCAGGGATATAGCCATAGAAGAAATAACTGAGGGGAAAGTATAAAATACCAGTTCCCCAAGCACTGCTCTTTCTCCAGGCTCTGTGAGGAATTCCCAACCCACAGAAGTCATCTGGTCCAGTCCTCTGCCTCAGACCCATAAACCAGAGTAGGCAGATGTTAGTTAGGCTCTTCTCCTTTCTTGTCATATGACACCAGCGACATTATTAGACATCTCTTGCCTTTGGATACCTCTAGGATCTTAGATTTCCCAGTAATCCTTTGTCCTGGCCTTCTGTAGGACTAGGGAGGGGTCTACCAAGGCTTCCTGAGAAGAGGATCATCCAGAGGGAAATGCTGAGTCGACCTGAATGTATTGGCCCCTTTCAACCAAGGTTCATGGCCAGGAGTCTAACTTAAATTCTTCTTGCTGCTGTATAAACCCATGCCCCCTAGTTCTGTTCCTCTCCCTTCCCCACTCCAGAGATTAAGAAGTTTCATTAGCACCCACCTGCCCCCCTCAGCTCCATTTAACTCCTACCTCCCCTAGGTTTTTCCTACAGTTTTCCCCACCAAGATCTTCATCATTTCTCCATTGACTCTGGCTACTCTCAAGAACCTCCAAATTCTTCTTAAATGTTACAGTTAAAATAAAATGCCAGGAGAAGGCCAAGTACAGTGGAATGATCACACCCTGTCTTGCATGAGCAGCATGGTTCAGGGTAGCCCTTTACTGAGAGCAACAGACTTATGGTCTCCTTGATCCTGGGTCCCCTTAGGTTTTCTTCTCGCCTCCTCCTGGGTTGGTGGGGCGTGTGTCGAACTTCTAAAAGCCTCGCCTTATATTTTTCTCATCCTAAATGTATCGTTTTTCTAAGCCATCAAGTTTCTCCTGAAATATATTTCTGCCCACTTGGACTGAGTGATTTCCTACTGGTGCTTCAGTATTAGACAGGATCTAGTTCTGAGATACTTTTAACTGTTCTTGGTTTATTCATTTGTTCATTCATTCATTCATTCATTTAGTCAACAGCTACTTACTTTGCTAGCTTGGAGATGCTGCAATACATAAGACATTCCCTGGCCTTCTCAGAGATCACAGTCTTGGCAAGGAATATTGAAATGTGACAAAGGCTGCCCAGGAGACTGTGAAATAATATAGGTGTGTGTGGGGTGGGAGATGCGGAGAGGAGGGCTAACTGTCTCTCTAGGAGAAATCATTATAGCAGATAGCAACTATATTTTGGTAATGCCAGGTATGCTGTGGTAAATAAAACAAAACAAAACAAACACACAAAAAACCTTCAGTATCTCAGTATCTTAACACAATTTTTTCCCCCTCACAGATGCAAATTTCATTATAGGCTATGTGACTCTCCAGGGCAGCCATCCTCTCTACAAAGATCCTGGCTTCTTCTATCTTGTAAAGTAGTGTCAGCACGTGTCAGCTTCCAGGTTACTGTGTCAGGGAAAGGAGAACTCAGGGAACTCACATCTGCTAAATGACTTGCGCTGGAAGAGACCAGTATCACTACAGTCCACATGCCATTGGCTAGGAATGGTCACATGATCCAAGCTTAGTTGCAAGGGAGATTGGGAGATATAATCTTGCCATGTGTTCAGATAGAGGAGATGGGCTGGTCTCTCCCACAGTGACTCAAGTGGCTGGAGCCCAGAAAGGAAAGGTCGGTGAGTCACCACCACCACTGCCAACCCCTCCAAAGCAGCTCTTGATCCTAAAGGAGAGGGCAAGGGCTAGAGGCTCAATCTGTATTACCCAGGGAAGGCCTGCAATGAGGTCCCATCCTTGGGGCAGTCAGCCTAGACCTTGGCTCAAGCTTGAAATAGCAGTGGGATCTTGGCTAAGTGGCCTCAGAGTCTCAGTACAAGGTGGTCTTGGGATCCCATGGTGTCGATATTGGGCCCATTGTCCCCAAAGCTCTGCCATGCACTTGCCCTGCTCTACATCTCAGGAGGCTTTTCCCTACAAGGCACCTTTCCCAGACTCCATGTCAGCTGGGTTCCGTGACCCTGCTGGGGAGTGCAGGATTGAGGGGAAACAGCAGGGTATTGGCCCCTCTCTCCCTGCCTGGAGTAACTATGGCCCGGCTCCTGCTTTAGAGGCTGCCATGGTCCCAGCTGTCATAGGTGACCCCAACTCCCAAGCCCTGTAGAGATTGATAATTTCTAGGTCACTTCACTGCTCCTTTGGCTCTTGGCTCCTCTCACATCTGTATGACCAGGTCCCCCGCATTACACTCCTTGTATACTTGAATTAATTTATAGTTTCCATTTTCGATCCAACTGATATAGCATCTACTTGGCAGGACTGGTGAAGAATGAGAGAGGAAAGTGGGAGGAAAGAGTTGGTGTTAAATGAGGTAGGGAATATGAAAAATAGAAATCAGATACAATTGATGGTCTCCTCCTGACACTCTCTTTGTGGTCTCCAACACATATATTCACCCTCCCAAGTACTGTGTCCTCCAAATTGGTCCTTGGCAATAGAAGGTTGGGGGAGAGGGATATATACGCTTTAGAACAAGCTCAGATGCCCTCCCTGTTTGTCCTGTGGCTAAGGGAAAAATAGGCAGAGCTGAGCCCTCCAAGTTAGAACTGAATTTTTCAGGAGCCTCCTGTAGGCGAGGCCTGTATTGTCCCATCCATCCTGAAGTCCTATGCTGAGAAAGCTCATGAGGAGACATTTGGGTGCAGGCAGGGCTTTGCCATATCTCATAAATCACCCCAAGTAAGGTGACCAGCTTCTCAGCCAATGTGATGGGCTAAACTCTGCCATCCATCCAGGCCCAGCTCAAGGCAACTGTGGCTGTGCAGACAGTAGACAGCTGAGTTCTCTGCATGCAGAAGAACAGCTCTGAGGCCAGGAAATAAATAAAATCAGAAACCATTAATAAACTTGCTGGCCTCACATGGAGTGAACAAGCTGATCCTTGGGGAGCTGGGCTCTGCTTCTAAGGTGGTTATTAAATTCCAAACCAACACAGCTCCATCCTGGATAGACAAGGCCAGGACACTAGGCCTGCAGGAGAGGGATCAGATCATAAAATATTATAAAACTGAGGGATTTCAGAGTGAGAATCAGAACTCTAAAGTTACAAGGGACCTTCCTGTTGGCTCTCAATCCTGGCTGCACATTGAGATGACCTGTGGATAGGCCAGACCCCTCCATTCCCAACCCCTGAAGATGCTGACTCAGATGGTTCTGAATCTCACATCACCCCAGAAACTTCAAACTCTGCTGATAAGAAACTCAAAGTTCTGAGAGCGGGGCTAAGGGGTTCTTCCACTAAAACTTAATCCTGCAGCTCTTTTCCCAATGCACAGAAAAAATCAAGGTAATGAATACAATATTCTGTATTTAAAGTTTTACCCCCATAAATTTTTCTCTATTTTTGGCACCTGCTGCTGCATGCCTGCCAGTATTCCATAAGAAAACGGTATGAACACAAAATCTCAGAAGCCATTGATCATGTCAACTTTGATGACATTTTTTTTTCTTGATAAGCTCATGTGCTTGAGCTTATGTTTTTTGTATTATGTTTCTAGCACAAATTTAATTAAAGGTAGCATTTCTAGGCAACTTAAGCTTTGGATAACAAAATCACATAGCCGTTCTTTCGAATCTTCTTTAGAACAATGTGAGTTAGTTGTAAATAAATAAGACTCTGTCATTTCATGATCCTCAAGGTGTCTATAACTTAGGTGGTACAGCCTCCCCCACCCCCTAGAGAATAAAACCACAAATCCCAGAACTAGTCTTCCAGGACTGAATATCACCCCACTGCTAATTAGGCATGTAACCTTGAATAAGGGAATTAACTTCCCTGTGCCTTAGTTTCTTCACATAGGGAACAGGGATAATAAATAGTATCCACCTCATGTAGTTGTTCTAAGGACTAAATAAGTCTGTATATTTAAAGCCCTTTCAGCAGCACCTGGCACTTAGTAATGCTATTAGCTAAACACATTTGAGGACTCAGTGGGGATGTGGAATAGCAGAGTTAGTATCTTTCAAGAGATTGCGCTAGTCAAATGAATAGTCCTTTTTCCATTTTTTAAAAAGGCTTTTTGGAGCAATTTTAGTTTCACAGCAAAATTGAGAGGAAGGTGCAAAAATTTCTCATGTTCCCTTTGCCCCCCACACGCATAACCTCCCCACTATTAACACCCTCCACCAGATGAACCTACAATGACTCGTAAAAATCACCGGAAGTCTACAGTTTACCTTAGTGTTCACTCTTGGTGTTATACATTCTGTGGGTTCGGACAAATGTATGATATATATCTATCATTACAATATTATACAGAGTACTTTCACTGCCCTAGAAATCCTGTTTTCCCTCTATTCACCATTTCTTTCCCCCACCTGCTGGCAACCACTGATCTTTTTACTGTCTTCATAGTTTTACTTTTTCCAGAATGTCATATAGTTGGAATCATACAGTATGTAGCCTTTTTGGGTTGGCTTCTTTTACTTAGGGATATGTATGTAAGTCTCCTCCATGTCTTTTCATGGCTTCATAGCTCATTTCTATGTTGAGTAATATTCCATTGTTTGGATGTACCACAGTTGTTAATTTATCTGTTCACCTACCGAAAGATATCTTGGTTGCTTCCACATTTTGGCAGTTATGAATAAGTTGCTATAAACATCCATGTGCAGATTTTTATGTAGGTATAAGTTTTCAACTCTTGTGGGTAAATACCAAGGAGTGTTGATTGCTGAATGATATGGTAAGAATATGCTTAGTTTTATAAGAAACCGCCAAACTGTCTTCCAAAGTGTCTGTACCATTCTGAATTCCCACTAGCAATAAAAGAGAGTTCCTGTTGTTTCACATCCTCACTAGCATTTGATGTTGTCAATGTTCCAGATTTTGGCCATTTTAATAGATGTGTAGTGGTATCTCATTGTCGTTTTATCTTGCATTTCCCTGATGACCTAAGATATGGAGCATTTTTTCATGTACTTATTTGCCATCTGTGCATCTTCTTTGATGAGGTGTCTGTTAAAGTCTTTGGTCTATTTTTTTAATCGAGCTGTTTGTGTTCTTACTATCGAGTTTTAAGAGTTTTTTGTATATTTTGGATAGCAGTCCTTTATTAGATGTGTTTTTTTACAAATATTTTCTCATAATTTGTAGCTTGTCTTCACTCTTTCGACCTAATTTTTCAATCACACAAGAATATATGAGTCATTCTCTTTTCAAAATGCAAACAATATAGCAGTATAAAGAATTAAAAAGTAATGGTCCCCTTTTTAAGCTACCTCACTCCAATGTCACTTCTTCCCAGAGATATATCCACTGCTTTCTGAGTGCTTTGAGTCCTGCTAAATCTTTTCTTGGGAATCTACAGTTACGTAAGACACATATCCTATTCTCTATTGTCAGGGAGGACAGACAGACAAGGAAATAAAACACAGTAGAGAGTGGTGACTAGAAAGCAGCATCTAACAGGAAGAAGCACATGTAGTTTTCCAGCATTACCTGTGGAAAACGTTGCAGAGCAGTTCTGGTGCCAGGTAAGGAGCAAGACTGGTGGTTCTCAAAGTGTGGTTCTCATACTGGCAGTGTTAGTATCAATATCACCTGGAAACTTGTTAGAAATGAAATTCGCAGGCCTGCCCAGATCTGTAAATCAGAAGCTGGTGGGCAGCAGCAATCTCAGTTTTGACAGGCCCTCCAGAGAATTCTGATGCATCCTGAAGGTTGAGAGTCACTGTCCTAGAAGAACTAACCCCTCTGAAGTCATCCCTGAGACTCCTTGTTCTCCTGCCTGTGAACCAAGAAGAGCTGCACACAAAATGGTTGTGGATCCACCCGAAGTAGATGAGGCCTCAGACTGCAAGCTCATCTGCAGAATCAGTGAGTGGAGGAGTGAAAGGTGTAGAGTTGCCCATTGGGAGAGGGGTAGTGGTGGAGATCAGTGGTTCTGGAACCAGAACCTCTCTGCACTTTAGCTCTTCCTACTGTGGGCCTGACCTTTTCCAGGGAGACATCCTTCAGCCCCTTCACTTTCCTTAGGAAAAGTGTCGCTGCAAACTGCTTAGCTGATTCCTCTGGAGGACTTAGCAAAGTGCACACACCATCCATAATGAATGAGCCCATTTCCTGTGCAAATCAGGCGGGAGTTGGGGCAGATTAGCCCTGGTAATAGAGTCAGAGTCGAGCTCATTTGTTTGCAAGATTATTGGGAAGTCAGAGTCTCTTCATAGGCTTTCTGTTAGGAGTGAAGCAGGGAAGGTGGCAGGATGTTCTCTTGGTTGAAAATGTGCATTGCATGCATGCATGCCTGGGCATCTTTATGCATGTGTGTATATATTTGCATGTAGATATTTTTGGGAGAGAAAAGAGTATGAATGTCTCATTCCAGAACCTGAGACCCTGACTTGGTCCACTCATGGCTGGGACCTTTTGGTTTCTTGCTTTCCACCCCTCCCCCAGCCAGAATCCAGTTCTGGCCTTGAACTGCACCCCCAGCCTGGTAGGTGGGTGTGGGGGAGCTCTGCTTCTGACCCCTTGGCTGGTGGGTGGGTTGAGGAGCTCTGCTACTTTCTTAATAGGAAACAATGATTTCCTCTTTTAAAAATCCCCCTCTTCCTGGATTCTCATGTGTTAAGATCATAGAAGAACCATTCTCTCTCATTAAACCAATTTGAATCCTTCAAAGTAACCTGTCTGGGAGCGGGCGAATTATCAGAAGAGAAAAGACAGTGAGACCTGAATCTCTCCCTCTGGTCCCCAGAGTCACCCTTCTCTGGGATCTCCCTGTAATTACTGGTACCACTTCTTGGGTGACATTGGGAGCACTGTGTCTCACTTAAGGCTATTCCCCAATCAGGCCACATTTTCTTTTACTATTGCCTAGGCTGGGACAGTTAAACAAAGCTTTACTAGAAGCTTGGGGATACAATAAGGAAAAAAATACAGAGCATCACATGCAACTGGCTAATGTGGCTTATAGGAGCTGTCCTCCTGTGGGGTGGTCTGCCCCATTTCTCTCCTCACCCCCTGCCATGTTGGTTTCCCACTGCTGAGAGCATCTGCCTGGACAACAGGACCTGTGTGGTGATGATCCAGGAGGATCCAGGAGGATGAAGCCCCAAGGGAGAGAGGTATGTTCCCTCTGGCTGTCTAAGAACAGCCTTCAGAGTTCTGGGTCTCTGACTGAGGACTCTGCTCTTTTAAATATGGCTGCAAAAGAAAGCAAGGACACTTCCTTTAGGGCAGATCCTATTCCTTTTCCACACAGATGTGGTCTCAACGGATACCAATGCTAGGTTTAGATCCTAACACTGTAAGCCTAAATTAATTCCAAAGATAGAGAAACAAGACCCACTGTTCTGAAGATATGCTCACACCTCTGCTTAGTCCCTGGACGGCCAACACAGGTCTTTACCAAGCTGCTGTGTCCTCTGACACTGGCTTCTATCTTGGACTCATGGCCAGAGATACACTAGAGATATACACCACATCCTTCCCTTCCAGTCTTCCATCAGGGTGCACAGGCCTTGTCCTCATCCTAGGCTTTCAGTTTCCAACCGAGCTTAACCTCCTCCTACCTGAGCCATTACCAGAGAGGCACACTGAAGGTTTCTAGACTTGAAGATATGTAAGAACCTATAGCAAATATGAGCCTAAACCCAAATGGAACATGGTCCAGGGCCAAAGTGGACTTTTAAGGCCCCAGCCACCAGAGTTAGCAAGGCCTCCATGTCCCAGGAGTCTAAGCCCCAAGGAGGAAGCTCTAAGGGCTCAGAGCCCTGCTGCTCCTTTCTGGAGAGCCCAGGTTTCAGGTGAGCACACACTGTTCATCCCTGGAGAAGTCACCCCTGACTTTGCTGAAATCTTCTATGACTCCCAACATTTACTTTGGATAAAATCCAAACAGCTCAGTGTTGTCCACAGACACTTGGGACCTTTGCCCCTGCCTAGTCATCGCCAGACCCTCCCCCAAGGCCCTTGGCTATACCCACACCAACTCTCTGCCTCATGAACTCTGACCTATCCTGTAAAACTCTGCTCAGATATTACCTCCTCTGGGAGACCTTCTGAGTGTCCAGGAGGAGTTCCTTGCTCTTACCCGCATCCCCACAGCACCCACAGTCCCACCGTTTCTCCCACAGGACTTCTCATATACCTTTGGTACTGATTTGTCTGTCTACAAGCCTGAGTCCCACAGCAGGCTATGGGCTTCTGGTAGGGATGGAGGTGTTTTCCTCTGTGTCCTTGTCCCCCCATGGCCCATACACTGGGGAATTCATGGGAGATGCCACATGAACAAAAGGCTGAAGGTGCTCAGCCTGAGCCCAGGCCAGCAAAGCCCCATGGAGCTTGGGAGACTGTGGATTCCCCAGAGATCCAGCCCCTACAATGGCAGCCATGTTCTCTTAGCAGGACATACTTTCATCACCAGAATGCCTTTTTTTTTTTTCCCCCAAAATGCTAAAGCAGAAATTGCAGGGGAGAAAAATGCATTGAAGCCCACTGGATGACTTTCCTTATTGTTTCTAAGCCAGGTGTCCCCAGAGGGGTCAGAGCCCACTCTCTACTCCTCCCACCTGCCAGCTGGCTCCCTTGAAATAAGCAGGTCTAATTTTATAGCCAGAGGGAGGATTCAGGGATGGAAACTCCTATTTTGGGGACTTTAATACCCTTGCATCTTGCAGGATCAGTATCCTGCCCAGAGAGCAGAGCCTTAGAACCCAGAGCCAAGACCATCTTCAGGTGTGGATAAAGAGAGTATTAGCTGCACAGTACGGTGAGGAAGGGTGGCTGCCTCAGGGTGTGGCAATGCCCCTGCTTCCCATCTCCCTCAGAGACATCTCTAGCCACTGACTGTCACACTGCTCAAAGGCCCATCATGAACACTTCACTCTTGGGGATTTGGGTTTAGACTCTAGAATGTAAATGTCCCTGAGAGGGATAATAACTTAAGCAATTATCTCTACATTCTTTAGGGAAAGTCACTTTAACAGATAATGAGACCTGTCTTAGTGAGCTCTGGCTGCCATAATACAATACCATAGACTGGTGGTTTAAACAACAGAAATTTATTTCTCACAGTTCTGAATGCTGGAAGTTCAAGGCCAGAATGCCAACATAGTTGGGTTCTAGAGACGGCTCTCTTTTTGGCTTGCAGTCAGCCTCCTTATTGCTATGTCCTCACATGGCAGAGAGAGAGAGAGCTCTGGCGTCTCTCTTCTTATAAAAACACTAATCTCATCATGGGAGATCCACTCTCATGACCCAATTACCTCCCAAGGCCCTGCCTACAAACACCATCACTAGGGCTTCAACATAGGAATTTGGGGGAGACACAAATATTCAAGCCATACTATCCCACTGCTGGCCTCCCAGAATTTGTGTCCTTCTCGCATGCAAACTATATTCATTCCATTCCAACCCCAAAAGTCTTAACTCTTTCCAGTATCAACACTAAGCCTAGGACTAAGGTCCACAATCTTATCTAAATATCATCTAAATAAGATATGGGTGAAACATCTATATGATCGATTCATTCTGAGGCAAAATTTCTCTCAAGCTGTAAACCTGTGAATTCAGAGAAGTTATGTGCTTCCAAAATACATGATGGGCCAGGCACAGAATGGGCATTCCCATTCCGAAAGAGACAAACAGGAAAGAAGGAAGAGGTGATGAGTTCTAAGCGAGTTTAAAACTTAGCAAAGCAAGCTCTACTAGATCTTAAGTCTTAAGAATAATTCTCTTTGGTTCAATGTTCTGCCTTCTGGGGGTTCCATCCCTGTGGCTCTTCTGAGTGGGGTTCATGTCCCCAAACCTCTGAGTGGCTCCACTCAAAAAGTTTCATAGGTTGTTCTCAGTCCCATATCTCAGTAAGGGGGTTCTGGCTTCTAGGCTTTGGTCAGGGGTCATCTGGCCATTTGAGGTGGTGGTCCTGGTGGTCTCTGAATTGCCTTGGGGGTCAATCTTTCTTTTCTTGAAGAATAGCACATTTCCTATAGTCAAATAGCTCTATGACCTAGTCCTGTAGGATTATCTAAGAAGTCAAACAGCTTACCTTCATTTCTTATTACTTTTCTGCCCCCTTTAGTTCAAACTGGCCGTATCATTCTGGTATAATCTCATCTCTATTCCTGGCTTCTGTTAAAATGGCTGATTAAGTCCACGAGTCACAACCATGATCTTTTTATCAAATGGTTGTTCAACCACACCATTAATGTTCTTTCCAGAACACAATTTCTCATTTTTTGCAATATGGATAAGCTGAGAATTTTTCATATTTTCAAGTTTGGTTGCTTTTTGCTTAACAATTGCTTCTTCAATTCATCTCTCTTTTTCGCATTTTACTATAAGCATTCAGAAGGAACCAAACCAATCTTTCAATGCTTTGCTTAGGAATCTCCCCAGCTAAGTATCTCATTTAATCTTTCACAAGTCTATCTTCCACAAAATATTAGAAGACAGTCCATACAAACTCCTTTTCACTTTATAACAATGATCATGCCTTTCTTCTAGTTTCCAATAATACGTTCCTCATTTCCATCTGAGGCCTCACCAAAATCACCCTTAATGTTCATATTTCTAGAATACAACTCAAAAATCTACAGTCTCTATTCATTACCCAATTCCAAAGTCACTTCCACATTTTTAGCTACTTGTTATAGTAGCATCCCATATCTTGGTACCAAAATATGTCTAAGCTTGGGCTTCCATAACAAAATACTATGGACTAGGCTGCTTAAACAACAGAAATTTATTTTCCACAGGAAGCTGGAAGTCTGAGATCAAGGTGCTACTATAGTTAGTTCCTGGTGAGGGCTCTTTTCCTAGCTTGTGGCTAGCTGTCCTCCTGCTATATCCTCACATGGTAGAAAGAGAGCTCTGGTGTCTCTTTCTCTTGTAAGGATGCTAACCCCATTATGAAAGCCCCACTCTCATGATCTCATTTAAACCTAATTATCTCCCAAAGACTTCATCTACAAATAGGGTTTTAACATATGAATTTTGGGCAGACAATTTAGTCCATGGCAAGAATAATGCCCTGTAAGAATGAAGGAGCTAACCTAAGGCTTCTGGCCAGAAAAATAAAGCAAACCTCCTATATTTTCATAGTGTCTCATACTGCACAAACAGGGATACTATATATGACTGTTCAGGTTGTGCACTGCACAACCCTAGTGGTTGTCAGTCACATTGGAGACCTTGTAGATTTGAAGCTAAGTATGACCATTTTATGACAGATGGCTGTGATGTATCTTGTTCTAAGAAAATCAGTATATTATGATAAATTTGCAATGGATGTTAGTAAAATGTCTTGAAGAAGAGTTCCTCTTTTTATAATCCACACAAAAGACACCGTATAAACTATATTAATCCTATAAAGTCTCCTTTGGATGTCTAATGCAAGATAACACTATGAGTAGGTCTTTTAGGTCCATTTTCTGGTGAGGATGTCGAAATGGGTAAGAACAAAGTTATCCAGTTGGTAAGTAAGGAACTAGCCAACTTGCGATGCAAGCCCAAGACAGAGCCTCCTTCCCATCATGATGTGGCCACTGTAGACATGGTCATTGTCTGGTCCCTTTTCTTTCTATGAAGATATTTGCACTAATGGTCCACCTTCAGGAGAAGCAGAGGAGGGACTAATCTCTCTACATCTTGCCTCTTTCAGGCATCCTCAGCTCTCCCAGGGAGCTCCAGCACCTCTTGGTCACACAAGTGCTACATGGTTCAGGCTGGTGTGCTGAGGTGGGCATCCCTAACCACAACTTGCCATTATTGTTGAGCCCGGAAAATGAGGCAGCCCCTTTAAAACTTGAGGGTGTGTTGGAATTTGGGAGCTGGGAAAGAGATAAGGGGCAACTTGATAAGAAACAACTTGAGTTGTTTCTCAATTGAGGTCTCATTAAAGCACCTACATAGGGGCTTCTACCTGGAACATGGTTGGGGATTCCTTGGGTTCTCTCTTGAATTAATTAATTAATTAAATTCATATTTGAAGGGCTTGGAATGTCAGTCAATGAAATTTGTAAATAGGTAGTAAATGAATAGCTCTTATTTAAATATCTAGAGATGATATACATACAATAAAATACAGAAATCTTAAGAGCACAGCTTTATAAGTTCTCATCTATGGACCCACCTGTGTAACCACAGTTTTCCAGCACCTCCTAAGACTTCTTGGTGCCCATTCCCAGTCTCTATCTCACCCCAGATGTAACCAAGATTAGCTTTGCCTGTTCTTGAACTTCATGTGAAGGAACTCACAGAGTATACTTTTGTTTGTATCTGATTTCTTCATCTGTGAGATTCATTCATGTTGTGTATAACAATAGTTTGGTCATTTTCAATACTGGGTAGTGTTCCTTGTGTAAGTATTACATAAATTATTTATCCATTCCGTTGTTGATAGACCTTGGCTTGTTTCTAGTTTGGGGCCATTATGAATAAAGTGGCTGTGAACATTCTTATGCATCCTGTTTGATGGACATAAGCTCTCATTTCTCTATGGTAAATATCTAGTAGTGGAATTGCTGGGGATTAGAGAGACTTTCAAAGTGTGGTTAGATTATTTGGGGGGCATGTCAGAGAGGCTTGTTTAAAGTTCCCACTCCACCACTGTGTGACTTTGGGTAACTCACTTGCCCTTTCTGGGCCTCAGCATTCTTCATCTATAAAATGCAGCAAGAATACATCCCTCAGGTGATCAATATAATATATATATAAAAAAATACTTGTTTTATTTTTTAAATTTTAATTAGTTTCAAGTATACAGTACATTGGTTAGACATTTATATAGTTAGTAAAATAATCCCCCAATTGTTCCCTCTCTCCCCTGACCCTTCACCTAGCCAATGTATTAATGCTAATTGCATTCCCTATGCTGTGCTCCCCATCCCCATGACTATCCATTAGCTACTAATTTGTACTTCTTTAACCCTTCACCCCATTTTCCCAGCCCCCCCAAACCCCTCCCCTCTGTCCATCGCCAAATTGTCCACATATTTATGAGTCTGTTTTCGATTAGTTTGTTCTTTTTATTCCTTAAATTCCACATATAAGTGAAATTTTAAAGTATTTATCTTTCTCTGTCTGACTTAAATACCTTCTAGTTTCATCAAAGCAATATCTTTTTTTCCATTCCCTTCATTTTCATACGTAGGAGTCTTCTTTTCTTATCCTTTCAGCCACTCTGTCTTTTGGTTGGGGTACTTAATTCTTTTCCATTTAAGGTTCTTATTGATAGGAATGTAGTTGTTACCATTCTTTATTCCTGTTTTAGATACCTATTTTTTCTTCTTAAAGAAGTCCCTCCAATGTTTCCTGTAATTCTGGCTTGGTGGTGATAAATTCCTTTAGTTTATTTTTGTCTGGAAAGCTCTTTATTTGTCCTTCAACTCTAAGTGATAGCTTTGCTGGATAAATTATTCTTGGTTATAGATCCTGGGTCTTCACTCTGTTGAATATTTTTTTGCCAAGCCCTTCTGTCCTGCATAGTTTCTTTTGAGAAATCAGCTGCCAGTCATATGGGTTTTCCTTTATATGTAATTATTTATTTTTTTCTTGCTGCTTTTAATATTCTTTTTTTTGTATTTAAACTTTGACATTTTAATTATG
Source organism: Eidolon dupreanum (assembly GCA_028627145.1). Lineage (NCBI taxonomy): Eukaryota > Metazoa > Chordata > Mammalia > Chiroptera > Pteropodidae > Eidolon > Eidolon dupreanum. The sequence continues at coordinate 90,208,958 of CM053502.1, read as the reverse complement.
ATGTGTCTTGGTGTGGGCCTCTTTGGATCCCTAATTTTTGGAATTCTCTGAGTTTCCTGGGGTTTTATGTTCATTTCCTTCACCAGGTTAGGGAAGTTTTCCATCATTATTTCTTCAAACAGCTGTTCAACATCTTCATTTTCTTCAGTTACGCCAATCAAATGGATACTTGAAGCCTTAATAGTGTTCCATATGCTCCTTAAAGTATTTTTATAGCACTGGCATCTTTTTTCTTGCCATTCTGATTGAGTGTCTTTGGCTTTCCCATCCTCTAGATAGGCCATTTTATCCTTTTCTTTATTCTCTCTGTTTATTCCTTTGTTTATTCCATTTAATATACTTCTCATCTCAGATAATGTGTTCTCCATTTCAGACTGGTTCCCTTTTATAATTTCCATTTTCATTTTTATGTTTTTATTTCTTTGTTGAAGTTATCACTGAATTTAACCAAAAGTTCATTGAGTATCTTTTGAACTCTGCATCTGTTAGATTACTTGATTCCATTATATCTGGATCTTTGTTCTGTTCTCTCATATGGTTTCTGCTTCTTTATCTTCCCATTTTGTCTGCCTTTCTGTGTCTACTTCTATGTACTAAGCAAAGCTCCTAAGTCTCCTGGTCTTATTAGTGTGGATTTGTGAGTAAGTGTCCAGTGGCACAGTCCTGAAAAGGGTTCAACTGCAAGCTACATTTAGCTCAAGCCTCTAGCTCTCTAGCCCACCTGTTAAGACTCTGCAAGCAATCCACAGATGCTGTGCTTATAGTTGCCTCTAAAGGCCACACTGGAAACCGAGGCCAGCTGCCACTACCAGTGTGAGTCTCAGCACCTGACTCGCTGAGGATACACCAGGATTGACTTGAGTGGGGCCTGAGTTGGGGTAGGCAGGGTTTCAGGGAATCCTCTGGGCGGAGCGAACTTTATTATCCAGTTTGATGACGCCACAATTATGGCGTTGCTGTGTCCAGCGCACTGGTAGGGGAGAGGGCTCAACAGGGAACAATGGATACCACTGGCACTTCTGTACCAATTGAGTCTCCCCTCGGCCTTCACTCTGACAATATTTCCCTGTAAGTCCCTGGTGCCCCTGCACGCAGCCGAATGGGCACTGGTGCTCAGAGCGAGCAGGTCTGTCACTGAAAAAATCCCTCGCAGATGCAGCCCCTTTAAGAGGCATCTGCCACTGCTGCTGCCGCAGCCTCCATCTCACTCAGCTGCTGGGGACATGCAGGCTTGCGTCCTTGCCCTGTCCTACCTTCTGCAGTTGCAGGGTGATTTCTTGGATTTCTTCATAGTTGTATGGCTTGTTCATCAAGATCCCAGGCTATTTTTCCTTGCTGCTGCTCCTTGTTTCTGTCACAACTTTGATTTGGTCACCAGAGGGATGAACAGAACCTCTATCATCTATGCCATTTTTGCTGAATGAACTTAGGGGGAGTATAGATGAATTCAGTGATAATTTTAACAAAAAGATAAAAAACATAAAAAAGGAAATGGAAATTATAAAAATGAACCAGTCAGAAATGAAGAACACATTATCTGAGATAAAGAGTATATTAGATGGAAAAAACAGAATGGATAAAGAAGAGGATTGAACCATCAATATAGAGGAGGGGGAAGCTGAAGACACTCAATAAGAATGGCAAGGAAAAAAAAGCCAAGGCTATAATAATAATTTAAGAAGCCTATGGGCCATTATTAAATATAAAAACATTTGTCATAGGTTTACCTAAAGGAAAACAAGACGTTGAAGAACTATTTGAAGAAATAATGATGGAAAACTTCCCTCACCTGGTGAAGGATATAGACATACATCCCCAGAAAGCTCAGATAGTCTCAAGAAAGAGGAACACAAAGAGGCTCACACCAAGACACATTGTACTTAAAATGCCAAAGGTGAGATACAAAGAAAGAATATTAAAAGCAGCAAGAGAAAAGCAGTTACTTACCTACAAGGAAGCACTCATAAGAGTAGCTGCTGATTTCTCAAAAGAAACCATGCAGGACCAAAGGGCTTGGCACAAAATATTTGATCTGCTAAAAACCTAGGAACTACAACCAAGAATACTTTATCAAGCAAAGCTATCATTTAGAGTGGAAGGACAGATAAAGAGCTTCCCAGACAAAAATAAGCTCAAGAAATTTATCAACACCAAGCCAATATTGCAGGAAATGTTGAAGGGACTTCTTTAAGAAGAAAAAACATGTATCAAAAACAGTAATAAAAAATGGTAATAATTACTTTCCTATCAATAAGTACCTCAAATGAAAAATAATTAAATGTTCCAGCCAAAAGATTGAGCAGCTGAATGGATAAGAAAACAAGATCTCTACATGAAATGAGCCTACAAGAGACTCATTTCAGATTAAAAGACACATAGAGACGAAGAGGAAGGGGATGGAGAAAGATATTACTTCGATGTACCTAGAGGGTATTGTGCTGAATGAAATGAGAAGGATAGAGAAAGACAAATATCACATTATTTCACATACATGTGGAATCTAAAGAACAAAATCATCATCAACAACAACAAAAGTAGAAATAAACTTAGATACAGAGAATATTTTGAGGGCTACTAGGTGGGAAGAGGGATGGAGGTGAGAAAAAAAAGGCAAAGGGATTAAGAGGTACAAATGGATAGTCACAGAAGAGACATAGAGATGTAGAATGTAGCATGGGGAAGGTAGTTAATAATGTTGTAATAAATATGTAAGGGGGAAAAGGAGTACTAGATTTAGTGGGGTGACCACTTTGTGAATTATGTGGATCTCTGATTACTAGGTTGTACAACCAAAATTGGTATATTATTGTAAGCCAACTATAATTGAAAAAAACTCATTGAATTGTACAATGTAAAGAAAAAAAAAAAGGTTGTCTAAGCCTTCTAGAGGATAAAGGACTTTTCATGCCCTTTGATGCAGTAATTGCACCCTAGAAATGTATTCCAAGGAAATAATACTTGTCAGGGAAAAAAGTTCTTACTGAGGATGTTCAACAAGCATATTTTATGACAGTAAAATACTGGATGCAACCTAAATGTTCAGAGGTTGGTTAAATAAGTTATAGTTAATTCACTTGCTGAAACATTGTAAACTATTAAAAATGATGTTTTGAAAATACTTAACAATACAATAGTTTGCTCATGATATGTTGTTCTCTATAAATAAGATAAAATTCAAACTGCATAAATTACAGAAAGTAATGTGATCCCAACTTTATTTTTAAATTATATATGTATAAATGTATAGAGAAAAAACTAAAAGCAAATTCCATTTAAAAAAAAAAGAAAATGATGGTTCCTGTCTATTTTCCCCTATTAATATTTCATTAGTCTCAGTCCAGCCTCCCCTCAGGAAAACAGTGAGTTAAATTCACACTTGTGCTCATCATCCATAAGCTAGATGAGGTATATAGGTGAGGCCCTGCCTGCAAAGTTATCCCTTAAATTAGATTGATTCTGCCCTCTGCAGTGGACATTATGGTTAGTTCTGCCCAGGATAGTATCCTTATCTTCTGGAAATGCTCCTGCAAACCATATGGTTCTGATGGGAACTGCTAATCGTAGACCCCATTCCTACTTAGCACCCCCAACTCCAGGTACAACCATCAGCCTAGCATTGATACAGGCCTGACCAATCAGAAACCTTTCCTAGGATTTTTAAACAAGATTTCATAAGAGAGAACCCTTTCCTCTCTGGTCAGCTGACATATGTGAGGTGGTCTCCCCACCTTCTACCTGCAACCTGAAGAGAAAAGGTCAATGAGATTAGAGTTTAGACAGAGAAAAGCTAGGAAGCGGAGGAGAGAGAAGGAAAGAGACAGAGCTTCTGACAGTTAAATTTTTGATTCCAGGTATTCCTGAGTCCAGCCCAAGTTATTTGGTTACATGAGGCAATAAATGACCCATCTTTTTAAAGCTACTTTGAGTTAGATTGCTGACACTTGTTCTCATGATAGTTCTGACAAATATACTCTATATGAAGGATTCAGACCAAAAACTCTTGAGTATCTCTTTTCCCAGGTTATACCCACTTGGCCCTAATCTTTGCACCATAATGTCACGAGTGTGCTCTCTGCTTATGAAGCCAAAGCCAGTGGTCACTAATTAAGCACATAACTCATGCCTCAGCCCTAGTATATGCTCTGGGTGCATAGAAGGCAAGTGGATGGCCCGGCCCCCTGACCTTGAGCTTTTAGCATCCTTGCACAATTTCTCATAATTGCTCTCTGATTTATGTTTCTTTCTTTGGCATGGTATTGACAAGCGGAAGATTTGATAGGTTTTCTCTGGGTCATCTATTTAAGGTATCTTTAGTTAAACAGGAAATAATGTTCAGTTTATAACTGATTGAAATCCAGCCACATTTTATTTTCAGCAATATACCCAGAGACCTGAGTAATTTCTCTGGCCTGAATTGAGGAGTGGATTTCTTGACCCCAGGAAGATTGGCCCAGCTGGACTGTTGCCTTCCTAGGTGGCCACTAAAAACTAAAATAGTGTTACCCACAGTTTTCACCAGGGGCAGGAGTGTAGGGAGAGAGTAAGACAACTCCACTCCAAAGCCAAAGACCAAATAGAACTGAAGAAGAAGAATAACAGTTCTGTCCATCCCAGTGCCCAAGGGACACCAATGGCCCATTAAACCAGTTGCCTGACATGCTTTCTGCAGAGGACTGCCTGGACAACAGCTGTGATAGATGGCATCATTTAGTTGCAATTCTTTACCTTTTCTGTATTCACACCTTTGTCCATGTAACTATTTTGTGTGTCCTCGCCTGGGTGAAGTTCTATTCATCCCTTAACTCTGGACTTGTCATGTGACTGACTTTGTCCAATGCGATATTCATAGGTGAGACAAAATTGGGCCTTAAAAAAATCCTCTTGAACCTCTTCCCTCCATGAGAACATTCCCAGGCCAGCCTGCTAGAAGATGAGAGACATGTGGAGCAGAACCAAATCATCCCAGTCCTCCTAAACAAGGCCAACCTGTATCAGCCAATTCACTTCCAGACATGTGTATAAATTCAGCTGAGGCCAGAAGAATCAAACAGCTAAGCCCAGTCTGAATCATGGACCCACTTTTTAAATGTTCATGGTTTAAAGTCACTGTTTTTTCAGGTGGTTTGTTAGATGATATTAATTGTAGCAAGAGCTAATGAATACATCAGCTATAATAAAGAGATTGTCAAGCCATACACATGCAGATGAGCCAGCTGGGTAAGAATGCTGAAAAACTGAAAGATTGGAGTTAATTCAGGTATCTGAAGCAACGAGTTTTTTGAGAATTGCTTCTTAAGACCTGTTTTAACTAAAGTAAATGTTAATCAATTGTTGTTAGGTTGAGGAATGTATTTTTAAGAAAAGATAAAATTCAGTTGTAATTAACTTATTGACATAGCAGTGAGAATTGCTAAATGGTTTAGAAAAAACCCTCATTGCTAGTTACATGAAATCTTTTTCTGTCAATGGATACAAACCAAGTTTTTCTTTTTCATAAAAATATTTATCTTTTGTTTCCTTTGGGTCTTTTAACTCTTACTCCTCCATTTCTAGTGGTCCCTTCTCCTCCACAGGTACCCTGTGCCCTAAGGTTGTCTTGGGTATCTCTAGTGACAAAGGAAGTGGTTAGGAAAACTAAACTCAGGTTAAAATGCAGGCACTGGAATGGGAGTGCAAACTTTTCTTTCAAAATACTTCTATTAAGACAGGAAAAGTGGACCTAAGCCACCTGGAAAAATCCAAATGCAGCTATGGTGGCATGTCCTTGGAGACTCATATTTAATCTAAAAAAAAAAAAAAAAAAAAAACTACGTGAAATGTGTTAGTGAGTCTAGATTAGTTGTGCCCCCAGGAGCTTTGCAGAAGAAAACACAAATATTTTCTCAGGAACACACTGAACTTAAAACATTCTCACAGATAAAATTGCAAACAACATGAACTCATGGTTTAAAATCTCCAGACACACAAGGAAACAAACCACCACGAGCAAGAGTTATTAGAAAAAAAAACAAATTGAAAAATCAGATTACCAAAAATAAAAACTATCGTAATCATCAGATACTGAGTAAAAAAATAGTGTGTTTAATTTGTTTAAAATATTAAAAGGGGATTGAAAGTATGATGAAGCAATGAAGAGCTTTCAAAACTGACCACACAATTGGCAAAATAACTATAACTTCCATAAATGGAAAAATACTTGAAATAAAAAAATCCATAGAAGGAGCAAATAGCAGATTTAAGCAGTACCGAAGTGAGACTTTGTAAACTAGAAAATAGATTGGAATCAACCCCATCACCTAGAAAACTGGGTCCTTAGCATGAAGAGACTAGATCTCGGTTGCTGGGAAGATAGATGGCAGCTGGATTCAGTCCATAGTGTCCTGTTCCTTGCAGTGAGATGGGCAGATGGAAAAGCATTGTCCATTCTGCTTCTTTATTACAGAGAGCAGGAATGGTGGAGACAAAGAAGCCTGGGGGAGGTCTGGTCTGGCAGACAGAAGTAATATAAGCTGCATCAGGGAGGACCACCCAGAGTCACCGAATGCCTCAAGAGACAGGTGCAGGGGTGTTCTGGTGAAAACGACAATAGTCATTCATTTTGCTCAGAAATCTGACATCTGAGTAAGTCTTGGTGGGAACACTTGCCTCTGCTCCCCATAGCATTGGCTGCAGTGACTCAACTAGGACTAGAGGATCATTTTCGAAGTGGCACACCTGGCTGATGTGTTGGTGCTGGTTCTCATGCAGGAGCTTGCTGGAGTCCCAGCTCCTCCCACATGGGTCTCTCTGGGGATTATTTGGGCTTCCTCATAACATGGCAGTTGAATCCCTAAAGAGAAGACAGAAGGATATGGCATTCTTATTACCTAGCTTGAGATGGTGTCACTCACTATACGCTATTGGTCAAGGCAGTCACAAAGATCTGCTTGGGTTCAGGGAGGAGAGGAAGTGGGAAGGTCCTGGAAGAGCATGTGAGATGAGACATACTCTTGCACCATCTTTGGAAAATACAACCTGCTATAGGTGATGCCAATCCAGGTGATGGGAATCTAGAATCAGGTGATGGTTGGAGGCATAGGTAGGCAGCCAATCAAA